>CAMZMU010000060.1:15221120-15582619 GCA_947311845.1 Poa pratensis
ATGGCTAAGTCAAGGTCAAGGTTGAGTAAAATAAACTGGATAACACAACTTGAAAAGTTGTAAGGCTACTCTATGTCTTCACAATTTTGGTCTTTAATTAATCTTCAACTCCTTGGTAGCATAACTGATCTTCAATGGTCTTCATTGATCTTTGTCCAAGGTGAGAGATAGTAATTAGAAAGAAGAAAAATAGAAAGAATGGAGTAGTTGGTCTTCCAAGCATCTTCTCCAGGCTTCCTTGTAGCTTTCTTCTTGGTTTATTGACTTCATTTAATTTGGTAGGCTTGATGGTTCTGCAGACTTGATGATGTTGGCAGCCTCAAGGTCTTGAATATAACTTAGTCACCATGAAGACTAAGAGAAGAAGGAAGAAAATAAGAAAAAGGGAAGAAAGACTTAAAGAAGGTAGGATGGTTAGTCTTCATGAACTTCCTCTTGATTTCTTCTAAGTACTTTTCTTCTTGGAGAGGCTTCTGGAGTCTTGTTTTCAAGCTAAGTCCTTCTTTGGTCCTTCATTGTCTCCACTAAATTCTAACTCAGTGATTTTTGACTAGGAGGGTTAAAAGGGCTAACATGCATCCTCAACTTTTCTAAGGAGGAAAGTCATGTAAGAAGTACAAAATAATACTAAGGACTTAATATGCATGCCATGCTTATGAGAAATGCTCTAAGGAATGCAAGCAAGTAAGATGGTCCAAAAATAACTAAGGACCAAGGGTCAAACAATAAGTCACAAAAAAATTCTAAGGAAAAAGTTAACAACATAAGAGATGCTAAAATTTTCTAAGGAACAGTGTTGTCAAAATACTTGTCAAATATTTTCTAAGGAAGAAATATTTTTGTTTTGAGAGACAAAATATTTCTAAGTACTTTTAGTACTAAAGTCTTCAAAATACTACTAAGTTATTTTATAACTCGAATATAAGAAGGAAATAAATTTTAATAATTTTATTTATTAAAAATAACACCTAAAAAGCATTTAATCAATATTTACTCAAAAAGCATTGAAAATAATTTTACAAAAATAATAGAGTATTCCTACGGCCAATACTTAGGCATACAAAACTATAGCAAAAGAATTTGCTCAAAAATCTATTTTTAAATTCAAAATATAGCCAAAATACTATTTAAACAATTTTTAAAATTTATCTAAATTAATTTCGACAAAACCTCAAAAATAAGTGTACCAAAAGTTTCTACAAGTTATAAGGTTTCCAAAAATATATTTTTCATAAAATTTGGATAAACGAGTAAAAATTAATAAGTGATTGAAAATGCAGGGACTAATCTGTGATGCGCAGGGGCTAAAACGTAAAGAAAACTGAAAGAATCTTCGCGCTGGCGTCCTTGGCCACGTGGCGGCTCCTGATTGGCTGGATCGGATCTGACTGGGCGCTGACTGTGCTCTGACGCAGCTGCTGACGGTGATGCTGACTCGGCGTTGACTGGGGGATGACGTGGCTTCGTCTCATTTGCTGGTACCGCTTCGCCCAGGATCTAATCCTATGCGTTGATTATAGATCTAACGGCTGGGAGTGAAATCCAGAGAGGAGCTCACCGGGGCGGCGCTTTTGGTCGCCGGCAATGTCGAGGACGGCGGCGCTGGCTCGGGCGTGTTCGGTCCGGTCGATCCAGTGCTCCTATGGCCTAGGGAAGATGACGGCGGGTCGCGGCGCGACGTGGGAAACTCGATGGGGTGTTGGCATGGTTGATCTCGTCCTGAAGCGGCGGCGCGGCGTGGACGGAGTGGCGCGGGCACTGGCAACCTTCAGGTGTGCACGCTCCGCTCAATCTGCTGCATTAGAAATCGAGGGAAGGGGTTAGAGAGGTGCGCATGAGCACGGGGAGAAGGAATGAGGGGTTCTCGGGCTCGGGTATGGTCTCACCTTGCCGGTAAAGGAGAATGACGGCGGCGGAGTAGACGAATTCCGGCGAGCAATTTCGTTAGCCTGGCGGCGCGATTCGAGACGACGTTAGAGGGGAAAGAGGCGGCGTTGTGTGGGGTTTATAAAGGGGAAGAGGAACGAGAGATTCATGATCAAATCCTAACGGGTTTTGATCCGAATCTTTAGCTAGGGTTCGGGGTTCGTTTCTTGCACGGGACGTTGAAGACGATGACGTCAGTGCTTGTGTCATGGACGGGTCCCACATGTCAGTGAGGGAGAGGGAGAGTTGGGCCGTGGGCCGGTGCTGGGCTGGCTGCGCGTTGCGCCGTGCGTTAGATAGGGTGTCCTATTTTTTTTTGTCCACACTTTTCTTTTTCAAAAAGGAAAATTTAATATCTTTTAAAATAAATGTCCAAATGGACTCAAACCAGTTTCTAATTTTTTTTTATAAAAATCAAGCCTTTCAATGAAACTTTCAAAATTCCTTTTCCAAAACTTTTTATAAACATTTTTTTTGAAATGAGTTTAAATGGATTTTGGACATAATAATGCCATTTTAAATCTAAAGGGTTTTTATGAATTCCTTTTGAAATATAATTTAACCCAAGGCCAAATATAAGTAATGTGATTTATCTCACTCAATAAAATAATTTTGTATAAAACATAAGTAGTTTTAAAAAGGGTTTTGATAAATCAAAATGATTTCAAAACTCATTTTAGAAATCCAAATAAATATTTTCTTTCAAAAGTAAAACTATAAAACTTGAGAATAGAGATTAGGTAAGTAATACAATAATTCTCAATACATCCAAACTATTCACAATCAACACACTTTTTCAAATAGAAATCATTTTGATTTCCAAACTAGGTTTTTAATAAACAATATGGCACTTAATGTCAAATTTAAAATAGGTTTTTAAAACAATCAAATGTGGCTTAAGTAAAAGTTAAATACCACAAGATAAATATTTGCAAAGATAAATATTTCAACAGATACAAACAAATCAGAAGCAAACATCAACAGAACAATACTTAAAGTTAAAATAAGTATGGAGCATAAATGCTCTTCTAATATATTTTCTTAAATATGTTTTCAAGTGGAATTATTATTCCCACTTTTGAAATATCCAAATACAAACAATGCTATATGATGATGAATGTATGCATGAATTTTCTTTTCAAAGCAAAATACATAATAGTTTTCAAAAGTTTTAATTTTTTCTGATTTTTCAACTTTTTGAAAAACTTGGGATGTTACATACTACCACCCTTAAAAGGAATCTCGTCCCGAGATTTGGGAAGGCTAGCAAAAAGGTTGTGGCTGGGATGACTTGGTGGCTACCACCCTTAAAAGAAATCCGTGTTGGTATTAAAATTCCTATGGCAATTATTACAACCTTATCATCATTACATTGACTCTGGTCCTACTTGGCTAAACTCCTCCTGAGTTTTCTCTGGGTGCCTTCATTTCTGGTTTTACATTGATATCTGATCCGCCTTTTATCTGGTGTGGTGAGCGTGACCGCTTTGTCGGCTTGATCAATCTGACCATCATATTTGGATATCCAGTCCTTGCCTAAGATTATATCAAAGCCCTACAGGTCCAGCACAAACAACTCGCTTGGGAAATTATGTGTCTCCATTCCCAAAGTCACGTTCTGGCATACAGTGTTTGCTGGCATTTTTCCTTCTGTAGAGCGTACCCTGAGGGGTCTCCTAAGTCCTCGATTGGGGATCTTATTTTTACTCACAAAGTCCCTTGATATGAATGAATGTGTTGCTTCAATATCAAAAAGTACTAAGGCAGGATAAGAGTTGATCATCAATCCTTCGATAACTGGGTCTGGTTTCTTGAGAACTCTCTCTATGTTTATAGAAAACACATGTCCCTTTCTGAACTGAATTGGCTTAATCCCACTGCCGGTCTTCTTTTCTGGACAGCTTCGGGAGTAGTGTCCCCTTTCCTTGCATTTGAAACACTCTACCTGACTGAGGTCCTTCTTATTGGGTTTTGGGTGGAGATTCTGACTACTGTTTTCTCCCATAAGGTGCTCATCTTCGAGGTCATAAACTTCTTCAATATGAGCGGGGCTATGGTGTCCATGGTTGAGGTGGTGGTCATCCTCTCCATGCACGTCGTGTTCATTAATATTACGACAATGGTGGTTATGGTCTTCATGGTGGTTGAACTCAAAACGAACATGTTCCTCATGTGAAGTGCTCCATTCATGTTGTGATGCTGAGCGATGGTTTTCCAATTTCTGCTTTCTCTTCTTGTTTGCATATTGCTTCAGTTTACTTTCCAGGACTATAGCTTGGTTAACCAGTGACTGGTAGTCAGGGGCATGGGCAATTGTTAAATAAATGGATAATTTGCCATCCAGACCATTTAGAAATCTCTTCCTCCTTTTATCATCTGTATCAAAATCATCCAGTGCATAGCGCGCTAGATTATTGAACTCATTCAGGTATTCATCTATAGTTCGGTCGCCTAGTCGAAGGTCAAGAAATTCCTCCCTCTTCAGTTTCATCACTCCTGATGAAATATGTTCAACACGAAATCCTTCTTGGAACAATTCCCATGTCATCCCTTCAATGGGGTAAGTGATCTGGTAGCTGTCCCACCAGTTTGCTGTAGGTCCTTCCAGTAGATATGCCGTGAATCTAACCTTCTCAGCATCTGTGCATCCAATGGTGACTAAATCCTTATTTACTGAACATAACCAATCATCAGCCAAAATAGGTTCAGTAGTACTTGAGAATTTCTTTGGTCTAAGCTTCAAGAATTTGGTCAGCATATCCTCTTGAGATGGGGGTGGTGCTGGAATGTCCTTGGTGTCTTCTTGGTTTTGGTTCATTAACAAGCTCAACTGATTCTGTGCTTCTATTATTTGATTTGTCATTGTCTTCACATCAACGTTGGGGCTCTGGTGAGGCATCTGTTTGGGTTTAGCAGAGATGAGTAAAATATAGACAGATCTAGGAGAATTATTCCTATCCATACAAGCAAATTTGACACAAACAATCACACATGATAAACACTCACAAATTTTTGAGAAAACCAACTAGTCGTTTTTGGATCGAAGTACACCTAGGATATGGGGAAAACATATGATAGTACTGCCATACCACAAGTTTGATAGGTCAATACATCAACATGGTTTCTTTATTCTAAAACATAAGGGGTTCTATTCTATCTTCTTCTTGAGTGCATCGAGTTCTTCCTCTATTTCCTTCGGTTCATCAATGTACTTCTGGGTGTTGTGGAGTCTGAATCGAAATCTTCTTCCAAGGTGTTCGATGGCCTCCCAAGCTGCACTTCTGGCTGAATCAAAGAATGATGTTCGAATTATTGGGCTTGTGAACATGCAGCAACCTTCGGTCTTGTGGTCATCATCTTTGTTCTTGTATAGATGGAGTTGCACCCACCAATACTCTTGACCTTCACCCATGAAAGGAAAACCATTGTAGACTGCTGCTCCTTCAAGTCCCATGCTCAACATGAGGTCCTTTAAAGCTTTTGGAAACTCAGTCTCACATTCCAAGGTCATGGTCATTGCTGGACCTTTCTTGAGTGATTCCAGGAGGCGGGACATCTATAAACGAGAGAAGGTATTTAGAAAGCGAATAGTTAAGAAGTTACAAGAATGATATCCAAAGTTTTAGACAAAGAACAAATAAATTTTTGTCCTATGGGCTTTCTTATTTCTAACCAAGGGTTTCGAACCTACAGGCAACACAGTGCTCTGATACCATCTGTAGCGTACCTGCACTTAAAATATAGCAAGGCACCCGTGTATAGTGCAAACCCCTGGATCGTTTCATTTGCACACACAGTTTAAGATGTAGTATCACAACAAAGTATCATTATTACATCGAATGATCCAGACTTGGTAAAATATTCATTACAACTTGCATAGCATATAGCTAGCTTGAAAGAGTAAAGCAGCGGAAAAATTATTCTTCATGGAGTCCTCATCCTTTGCATGTGCCACAGGCGAAAACATGTTGGTTGCAGACTCGAAACCTTAACGAAACTCACTGTCATAACAATCTGCAACAAAATAAAATTTTGCAACAGAGTGGGTCAGATACCATTAAAAATGGATCTGGCAAGTGACACTATGTGGACACTTAATGGAATAACTCTAATAACCTATATGCATATTTGGCTGGTGGAGTTTCAAGGCTATTTTGCATAAACGCCAATTTTTCCTATCTTATATAAAACATTTTTTTTGTCAAAACAGGTATGGCATGAAAACCACCCTCTTGTCTACCTTTCAACCTCCAAAATTTTAATTTAAGAAATTGGAATGTCGGGAGCCTCCGTTGTCGTCCTTGATCAGCTGCTCAAATTGTCCGTAACCGGGGACACGGCTAAGTACTTAGATTTAACTCTCGAGAGGTTGTGCACTTTCACCACGAGACCCAACAAACCCAAACTATCCTCAAGCACTCAATTTGTGCTAAGGAAAAGGAGAGAGTTGAGACGAGACCTTTGGGAAACAGTCCCCTGTTCCTCTGGGTAGACCCAAAGATATTCATCTGCTGAGACCTACCGGAATCAGGTTCCTAAAACTTACTTAGTCAAGGCAGAGCCATAATACCAAGTGGCTGCACTGGAAGCATCTTCACTTAGAGAAAACTTTGGTCCCTTTAATACCCTGGGTGGCAACCACAAGTGACCATCCCTTAGAGGTCACCCCTAAGAGATGACACTCAACCTTTCCATCATCTTTTCAAAACCAAGTCCACCCAGGTGATAAATTACTTAGTAGAATTAAACTTTAAAGAAAACACATTTGCATAACATCAAATAATCTACTAAGTTATCAAAGGGGTTCTAGACACAACTAGTGTAAAGATATGGTGGGTTTAGCATCTAGCAATAATACTATCCAACAAATGCATATAAAGAAATACACTAAATAATGCATATAAAAATACTTAGGAAATTTCATGAGGGGTGTGCCACTTGCCTTGGCAAACAGAAGTGTAGTAGTAGCAGCAGTTGCAACCACTTTCGTCTCTCTCCGGAATTTCTAACAAGTCAAACAAACCACAAATAAACATACAATCATAAATGCAACACTAAAAAAAATATGATATGCATGAGATGCAGAATGATACAAAGAAATATGATATGAAAGACATGCAAACAAAATAAGGAAGAGAGACATAAACTAACTTAATCCAAAATGGCTAAGGCAAGGTCAAGGTTGAGTAAAATAAACTGGATACCACAACTTGAAAAGTTGTAAGGCTACTCTATGTCTTCACAATTTTGGTCTTTAATTAATCTTCAGCTCCTTGGTAGCATAATTGATCTTCAATGGTCTTCATTGATCTTTGTCCAACGTGAGAGATAGTAATTAGAAAGAAGAAAAAATAGAAAGAATGGAGTAGTTGGTCTTCCAAGCATCTTCTACAGGCTTCCTTGTAGATTTCTTCTTGGTTTATTGACTTCATTTAATTTGGTAGGCTTGATGGTTCTGCAGACTTGATGATGTTGGCAGCCTCAAGGTCTTGAATATAACTTAGTCACCATGAAGACTAAGAGAAGAAGGAAGAAAATAAGAAAAAGGGAAGAAAGACTTAAAGAAGGTAGGATGGTTAGTCTTCATGAACTTCCTCTTGATTTCTTCTAAGTACTTTTCTTCTTGGAGAGGCTTCTGGAGTCTTGTTTTCAAGCTAAGTCCTTCTTTGGTCCTTCATTGTCTCCACTAAATTCTAACTCAGTGATTTTTGACTAGGAGGGTTAAAAGGGCTAACATGCATCCTCAACTTTTCTAAGGAGGAAAGTCATGTAAGAAGTACAAAATAATACTAAGGACTTAATATGCATGCCATGCTTATGAGAAATGCTCTAAGGAATGCAAGCAAGTAAGATGGTCCAAAAATAACTAAGGACCAAGGGTCAAACAATAAGTCACAAAAAAATTCTAAGGAAAAAGTTAACAACATAAGAGATGCTAAAATTTTCTAAGGAACAGTGTTGTCAAAATACTTGTCAAATATTTTCTAAGGAAGAAATAGTTTTGTTTTGAGAGACAAAATATTTCTAAGTACTTTTAGTACTAAAGTCTTCAAAATACTACTAAGTTATTTTATAACTCGAATATAAGAAGGAAATAATTTTTAATACATTTTATTTATTAAAAATAACACCTAAAAAGCATTTAATCAATATTTACTCAAAAATCATTGAAAATAATTTTACAAAAATAATAGAGTATTCCTACGGCCAATACTTAGGCATACAAAACTATAGCAAAAGAATTTGCTCAAAAATCTATTTTTAAATTCAAAATATAGCCAAAATACTATTTAAACAACTTTTAAAATTTATCTAAATTAATTTCGACAAAACCTCAAAAATAAGTGTACCAAAAGTTTCTACAAGTTATAAGGTTTCCAAAAATATATTTTTCATAAAATTTGGATAAACGAGTAAAAATTAATAAGTGATTGAAAACGCAGGGACTAATCTGTGATGCGCAGGGGCTAAAACGTAAAGAAAACTGAAAGAATCTTCGCGCTGGCGTCCTTGGCCACGTGGCGGCTCCTGATTGGCTGGATCGGATCTGACTGGGCGCTGACTGTGCGCTGACGCAGCTGCTGACGGTGATACTGACTCGGCGTTGACTGGGCGATGACGTGGCTTCGTCTGATTGGCTGGTACCGCTTCGCCCAGGATCTAATCCTATGCGTTGATTATAGATCTAACGGCTGGGAGTGAAATCCAGAGAGGAGCTCACCGGGGCGGCGCTTTTGGTCGCCGGCAATGTCGAGGACGGCGGCGCTGGCTCGGGCGTGGACGGTCCGGTCGATCCAGTGCTCCTATGGCCTAGGGAAGATGACGGCGGGTCGCGGCGCGACGTGGGAAACTCGATGGGGGTGTCGGCGTGGTTGATCCCGTCCTGAAGCGGCGGCGCGGCGTGGACGGAGTGGCGCGGGCACTGGCGACCTTCAGGTGTGCATGCTCCGCTCGATCTGCTGCATTAGAAATCGAGGGAAGGGGTTAGAGGTGCGCATGAGCACGGGGAGAAGGAAGGAGGGGTTCTCGGGCTCGGGTATGGTCTCACCTTGCCGGTAAAGGAGAATGACGGCGGCGGAATAGACGAATTCCGGCGAGCAATTTCGTTAGCCTGGCGGCGCGATTCGAGACGACGTTAGAGGGGAAAGAGGCGGCGTTGTGTGGGGTTTATAAAGGGAAAGAGGAACGAGAGATTCGTGATCAAATCCTAACGGGTTTTGATCCGAATCTTTAGCTAGGGTTCGGGGTTCGTTTCTTGCACGGGACGTTGAAGACGATGACGTCAGTGCTTGCGTCATGGACGGGTCCCACATGTCAGTGAGGGAGAGGGAGAGTTGGGCCGTGGGCCGGTGCTGGGCTGGCTGCGCGTTGCGCCGTGCGGTAGATAGGGTGTCCTATTTTTTTTGTCCACACTTTTCTTTTTCAAAAAGGAAAATTTAATATCTTTTAAAATAAATGTCCAAATGGATTCAAACCAGTTTCTAATTTTTTTAATAAAATCAAGCCTTTCAATGAAACTTTCAAAATTCCTTTTCCAAAACTTTTTATAAACAAAATTTTTGAAATGAGTTTAAATGGATTTTGGACATAATAATGCCATTTTAAATCTAAAGGGTTTTTATGAATTCCTTTTGAAATATAATTTAACCCAAGGCCAAATATAAGTAATGTGATTTATCTCACTCAATAAAATAATTTTGTATAAAACATAAGTAGTTTTAAAAAGGGTTTTGATAAATCAAAATGATTTCAAAACTCATTTTAGAAATCCAAATAAATATTTTCTTTCAAAAGTAAAACTATAAAACTTGAGAATAGAGATTAGGTAAGTAATAGAATAATTCTCAATACATCCAAACTATTCGCAATCAACACACTTTTTCAAATAGAAATCATTTTGATTTCCAAACTAGGTTTTTAATAAACAATATGGCACTTAATGTCAAATTTAAAATAGGTTTTTAAAACAATCAAATGTGGCTTAAGTAAAAGTTAAATACCACAAGATAAATATTTGCAAAGATAAATATTTCAACAGATACAAACAAATCAGAAGCAAACATCAACAGAACAATACTTAAAGTTAAAATAAGTATGGAGCATAAATGCTCTTCTAATATATTTTCTTAAATATGTTTTCAAGTGGAATTATTATTCCCACTTTTGAAATATCCAAATGCAAACAATGCTATATGATGATGAATGTATGCATGAATTTTCTTTTCAAAGCAAAATACATAATAGTTTTCAAAAGTTTTAATTTTTTCTGATTTTTCAACATTTTGAAAAACTTGGGATGTTACAGGGCCTGTCCGAAAGTGAGGAATCGACCCACGGGCCCAGTATGCGACAAAACTATTCGTATTTCGCTGTGGCATTTCAAACTTTAAATTCTACTGGAACTTCCATTCAGTTCGAAAACTAGGGATGGTAATGGGTACCCATTACCCTTTTACCCTGCGGGTAAAAACCTCATTAGGTTAAGGGTACGGGATAAAAGATTACCCATGGGTATGTAAATGAGAAAATATCATACCCATCGGGTAGAGAGGGTACGGGTATGCGATTGTATAACCCGTACCCGTGTATCTATGTACCCATATAATATTTGACAAATAAGTCTGTAGTTCCACACATGGATGTATAAGTAGGGTCTATGCATGTTGCTATGATCGTAATTCACATGTAAGGTATGTTGAGTGATATAATAGGCATGGATTGCTCGATACACCCTCAGCGATGGTGGGTCAACCGGTGACTGACTCATTCTGCTGACAAATTAGCTATCCCTAATATTATACATAATCTATATGATTCACGTGATCACGTCTCGACCGCCGATAGAGCAAAACAACAAATACATCTCTTCCGAATGAGTTATGTGTGTTTTTATGACTATTTTATGCTCAATTTGAAGTGTTTTAAACGTGGGTATTTTTACCCGCGGTTACCCATTTACCCTGTCGGGTAACGGGTATGGGAAAAAATTATACCCGTTGACGGGTATGGGTAAGAGTGACGGGTAAGATCGGGGTCGGCGGGTAAGGGTATGGGGTGGCTCCACCCTTACCCATACCCTGCGGGTGCCATCCCTATCGAAAACCGGATTAAATTTCGATGCAGCTTACTGGAAGAAATTTGCGTCGGATAAATATCTCACGATACTTGGGCTATTGCTTTGAGAGATGTTCTGTTAATCAAAACAAACATAACTCTTCTTGTTTCACATGACATTCCTCTAGGGACTAGGGATGTTCATCAACAGTTTCACACAAACCTGTCAAAACCCGCCATATCCTAAGACAGTAAGCGCTAACATAATATCTGATGGAGGTGATTTGTTATCTGAAAATAAAAAGTACTACTAACACTTAAGCGATGGTACATTACGGTAATAGATGGAAGCATGGAGCTTCAGCGTGATCATCCATTGTTTAATTCCATCATGGTCTCATTACATAGTTGCTTGCCGCTTGACAGTTCTAAAGAAGTTTAACCAACAGATTCAGGCTACAGCTGAAGATTGTTAAGATTCTTCCTGTGGATCAAGAAGACCAGCATGTTGTAGCACTTGCAACTCCAGCTTCTAACCAGTCAAGCTCTGTAGACTGGAGTTTGAAAGAACTTCCATAGCTTGTATTGAATGGAACATATGCTTCTCATTCTGGCCTTAATAGTTTGGAAGACTTTAACTGGATAAGCCGATTGGCTGCAAAAAAAACATGTTGATGCAATCAGCAACCCTAGATAAGCTGCTTTTGCAAAAAAGAAAAGATTAACATGGTCATCAAGTTTCTTGAAGCGTGCATACATGAGCATTAGTTTTTTTTTGCGGGGACATGAGCATTAGTTCTCTTCCTGCAAAAAAAAAGAGCATTAGTTCTCTGTTTCGCACCATAACTGCTTCATCATTACAAGTCCAAATCTGGAACTGCTCCAGATTGGAGGCCAACATGTTACAACTTTTGTTTAAACTACAACATGTTACAAGTTAACTAGAATACTTGAGATAAGTGATGCAAAACCAAATATAGCTAATTTCGTCTACGTCGATTATCAACTAATCTTGCCATTTGAACTTGTACACAACTTCTCCAAATATAATGGACATTATAAACCACAAAAAATAGATATATTATTAGGGTCTACATGCTTCTTCGTATTTACACCGTAATCCATATTCTGCATGGGAGTGCAGGGCAGAAATAAATTCGATGATATTGTTCATGTACATGCACAACAAACAGGAGAAATGACAAAGAACCTTGCTAATAAAGCAAATGCAAAACAATTGAGTCCGCTCTCAACAATTTAGAAATTTTGTTGGTAGGAAGAGAATACCTCTTGGAGTCAAGAAAAATAAGTTCAGTCCATTTTTGAGTTTCCATATACACTATCATGTCAGCTATTCATGATACAACTGTAAACGACTATTCATGATACTTGTATAGGAGGGCATCTGTATCTTGATTTTCGCAGAACACTGGACTAGCTGATCTTGGCGCTTTGAATTGGTGGGCATAATAAAGTGATATTACTCATGGAGATGGAGGATGCTACGTTAGGAACAATATAGTTCAAAATCTACTTACGGATCTCTCGGCGATTCATCGAATGCAGTGTCAATGTTAGGACTTGGTTAGATCAAAACATTATCACTGTCTTGTGGTTAACTGTGAATGGCAGCATTTCACCTAGAAATAATATGAAAATAAGAAAATGGCCAATATTTGAACACCACCTATTTATTTGGTGCTGAATGTACAATCCTACATTTTACAGTTTACGTATATGTTTATGCAACAACGATCAAGGGAAGCAAGGGTAAGAACTAGTTTGCTTTGCAACTAAAATATGGTCAATATAAACTCCCTCAGTTCCTAAATGCAAGACTTTCTAGTCTTTTTGTGCACATATGTATCTATACACTATACATGTTTTAGTGCAAGATTCATGTTAACCTTGCACTAAAACATGTCTAGATACATGTGTGCACAAAAAGACAAGAAAGTCTTACATTTAGAAACAGATAGAGTACTAAAAGCTTTAATATAGCTGCCCCCACCGGATTGATTTCAAAACAGTCACTTCTGTCGTGTAAAGCTGTGATACAAGTTGCTCTAATAAAAACTGATACTAGCTGGCAATTATCGAAGTAGCCGGCGGGCAGGATGAGGTTACTCTAACTATTAGTTTATTACACGATCCGGGGAGTATTAACATTAATTACATGATTCAGTCCAGATATTTTCAGTGACTCGTTTTGCTTTCTCCTAGGAACTCGCAAATATCATACAGCACTTCCAATATGCAGAGAGTAGAAGTATGGTTGGAAGCATCCTCGAAAGGTACACAAATAATGTGCAATATCCAACAAGACCTCGACATGTTGATTTATTCCATAGATGAGTAAATCATGGATGTCATATAATGATATTTAACATACAAAAGTAACTCGAAATGACATTCAATCGTGGCTAAATCTAACCAAGACGAAATCTACAGAACCATGGGAAGATATCATCAACAGTTAATGAAAAAAAATACGAGTACAAATTAAATTATCAGAGTTGGAGTCAAGAGTTCACCTTATTGCGTACCAAAGAAGGAGGCCACGCCATGATGTAGGGATAGCAGAACTCATAGCTAGTGACAGAGCAGAGTTTCTTCAGCTCCCTTGTTTCAAGGCAGAAGGATAGGAGCCAGCTAGGAGGATCGTCCTGGTGAATAGAGAGATACACAATGCCACGGATGATAGCCACAACATTTATCCCAGGACACTCATCCATAATGTTTAGAACGAGATTATCAATTGCATCCACCATCCGAAATGTCTTGTCCTGCATCCACTTATCGACGCCGTCATCACCGCCTCTCCGAACCCAAACATCAAGTTCAAGGTCAGACACGCGAACCAAACAGAGCTTCCCATCGTTGGTCTCACCAGCCTGGCAAGTCGCTGAGCTATGAAATTTCCGACGCATAGGCGGCGGCAGATCAATATGAGAGAATTGCAGTGTTGCAGTGTTCAGCACAGGGATGTTTGCTTGGCCTTGAAATGCCCAATAAACAGACCCATTCACGAACGTACCATTGCCTGCATCCTTGAGGCTTCCGACAGTTGGGGAAATCTGCCACTCCTTGGTGTCCGGTGACAAGACGGCGACGTGTGCGCCCTCGTTTTCCTTGGAGACGCAGAGTACGCGAAACGACCGGTTGTCTCCTTGTTGGGAGGGGATCAGGTGGAACTCAGCTTCAGTGTATTCGGACTCTCCGCTGAACAGCTCATCTGGTGGCCCGGGGAAGAGATGAAGGGCCCGTGTGGCGGGGTCGTAGACGGCCACCTTCTTGGTGTTCCACCGCGGCTTGATGAGAAGGACGTACCCATCGCGGCACCCGCACATTGACCACTCGTCTTCTTCTTCGTCATCTTCGACGTCCTCTTCGTCTTCGGCGTCTTCGCCGTCGTCTTTTTCGTCGCCGACAGCGTCGCGGAGACGGGTAAGGGAGACATCGAGGCCGCGGATGGCGGCGGCGTGGTCCGGGTCGGGGTCGCGGCGGCGGCGGGGGAGAAGGGCGGGCGCGAAGATCGGCATGGCGGTTTCGTCGTTGACGAGGAACGCGCCGAGGAGCGAGGGCGAGTGGAGGTCGCGGAGGCGACGACGGAAGGCGGGGGACGAGCGGACGGTGCGGAGGAAGGCGGGGAAGGCGAGGGCGGCGCGGACGAGGCTCGCGAGGGAGGGCAGGCGGAGGAATACCTCGCGCAGGAGGGCGTCGCCGAGGTCGAGTTTGGTGGTGGTAGGAGCGGGCTGCCGGGATTTCTTCTTCCGCGGCGGCGCGGCCATGGCAACCGGTGGCGGCGGCAGTTCACAGAAGGCAACGAGGAACCTGGTGCGGGGCGCGGAACAAGTAAGATCCAGCGGCGCGATCGAGATCCGGTGACATGGCATGGGCATGACACTGCTGAACAGTAACCGTGACATGCGCCTAGTTTTTTGCCGTTGGATTCAAAATCGATGAACAGCTGCTACAGGACCGCGTGCTACAGTGTTCAATCTGGTCTGCTCAATTTCGATCCAACGACCCAGAGTGCAAGGCACGGCACTGTTCATCGGTGACATGCCATGGGCATGTCACCGGATCCGTGTCCCCAGCGGCGACGGAAGACAACGTGGGGCCCGATAGCGACACGCGGCGCTAGGAACTATGAAGTGTGCAGAAGAAGGAAGCGGAGGACGGCGCGTATGAAGTGTGCGGAAGAAGGAACGCTGTGCCTATGAACTACGAAGTGTGCAGAAGAAGAAACGCGAGCAATCCCACGTAATCCCGTTCAAAGTTTGGTTTCAGCCTGGTGAAACCGTGGCTGAACCAGAAAGTATGTATGGAAACCAAGTTTTAGTGAAAACCGATAAAACATGTTTAAATCTTCTAATTTTTTTAAGCAAAAGTGCATTAGGTTGGAAATGTAGACTTTTATAGGCATGCAAATTACAAGTTGAAATTCGAAATTAATTAGGAGATAAAAAATGATAAATTGATCAATAAATAGTAATGTTTACAACTACTGTTGGTTTTTTCATTTTCGTAGATTCGAAACAATGTTGAGTTTCAAGTTGCAAATTTACATGTCTACATAACTTTACCTTCGCGGCGTAATGATTTTTTATGAGAACTTTTAAATTTTTAAACATGATATTTTTGTGGTTTTCACCGGATATTTTTCCACGCCAAAGCCCCGCCAAAAGAAGAAAAAAATAAACCGTGGACTATAGCAACTATCGATACAACCAACGGCAGACACGAAATGAAAAAAATGCTGGGCAACAGCAAACACACGCCCAAAAAAAGAAAAAGGAACAAAATGGAGACAAAGGCGGATTGATTGACTAAGCGAAGATGACCCGCAACCGTTACACTTACCTAAAAAGTATCACCATGCTTCTAGCACCGAAACGTCGATGCCAAGCAACACCTTCAAGAAAGACTGCATAGTCACAAGCTTTACCGGTGAGAGTGACTTAGGGCCGAGCTCGTCGACGACATCGTCAACTGGCAGGTCCAGGGTGGTCAGCGACACTGCTGGTGGGAGCTCGAGCCAGCAGGAAGGTGCTCCAGGGGCAACGTCATCGGGTCATAGGAGGTACTGGCGAGGGTCAAACCTATGAACGTTCACTTGCAGAGTCGTTGGTGCAAACCACAAGGTTGGTATGAGCTTTACAACGTTACGGCTCTCAGCGTCGTGCCCAGATGGCAGTCGGATGAACAACGTCACCCTCTATAGTCCCTCCATGTTATAATATAATGCATAAGAGAATTTTTAGAAGTCAAACTATGTATACTAAATTGTCTATTTCTACGATAATTTATGTGCGATAATAAATTGTCCCTCTGGAGTATAATATAATGTATGTGCGATTTTTTAGAAGTCACCCCGTTTATACTAAATTGTCTATTTCTACGATAATAAATATATATTATATGAAAATATACTTTATGACAATACATTTTAGCAAGGGGGAGTACTACAGTGTTAGTGCAGTTTACTTTTAGGGCAGAGAGTAACTTTATAACTGAAAATTGTCTTACCAACAACGTGCTACTTCCACAAACTACGTGTGGCATTTATTCCACTGCTTTCTATTCTCAGCAAATTACACCTAGCATCTGCAACAACGCAATAACCAGAGCCATTACGGATGCACACAGCCGAAAGACAATAAGAAAAAGAAATAAAAAGAAAAGTCCCGCTACGGAGTTACAGTCCTTGCGGCAGCCGCACAACCACCACCAAAACAACACCTGATGTCCAATTCTTCAAAAGCAACGCCTTCAAGAAGAACAGTGTCAGGCACAACCAATTAAGGCCAGACCTTGGGTTTTCACCCTGAAGATAGTCCTCGCTCTCAAAACAATGTCTCCAACAAGACCACTGTCAGGCACAACCAATTAAGACCAGACCTTGGATTTTCACCCTGAAAGGTAGGACTTTGGACTTCACGTATGTTGTCGCCCCCACTTACATGCCGCTGCTCCAAGTCATGAAACACCAAGCCAATTCTTCATTGCCAGAAAGATTCGAACCACCATTGCCAGTCCTCAGATCTCGCCTTTCATGTCATTCTCCGCTAGCACTATGGAACGAGAAAGCGTGCTCCATGATATTAACAGCCAGCAGAGCTTCGAAGCGCTCCCTCTGAAACCAAACGGCCAGAGAAAAAACACGGGTGCGCACGATCGAATACCATCCGATCCAGCAATATCCAGGCATGAGACGCCCAGTGGAGTTCGCCGGCGGAGCCTTCCGAAACACGACCGTCCAGCCAGATCGATGGGGATCAACATCCGGTAGATCTTCATCTCGCCACGAATAAGAACCAAGGACCACCGCCATTATTCTACAGCCTCGCAAGCCCCGACGCCGCAAGGCCACTCCCAGCAGGAACGGCAACAACGGAGGAAGTCAACCAACGCACAGCTAATCGGCGAGGCCAAAGCCACCGACAGATCGCCGGCCTGAGTTGGATCCCGCAGCCCAAATTGGATCTAGGACCAAGATCAGAATGCCGGATCCCTTCCGCCAAGATGGAGGAGAGGCTCCGGCAGCTCCCCACCGCCTCGACGCCGCCGCGCCGCCAAGAGAACTCAGGCGCCGGCCGGACGACCGCGCCGCCCTGTGCCCGCCGCCTGCGCCTCACCGCCTCCACTTATTTTAAAATATTCAAAAATCATATTTACAAGTTTCATCAAATTCTAGACATAGCCAATGATATATTCTACAACCAAGAAAAATCGTAGTGCAAAATTATATTTATTATGGGCTACATAATAATGATAAAATCTTGTAAATTTGAAGATATATATGAAAATATGGGTAATGAGATCCACATTTTGGTCATATTTGCGTAGCTCTGAATACAAAATATTTGAAATTAATACTTTGCACTTTTGTGGATACAACATTGGCTACATCCAGGGTTTTTTCATTTTCTTAAAACTCGTAAATATTAATTTTGAATTTTTAAAATAAGAAGTTCACTTAAGGTCGGAGCAAAACTCCCACTCATCCAACATAATGCTGTATACTATAGTATCAACAGAGATCTGAAATAAAAATGAATCCATAAAACAAAATGCATAAGGAAGGAATCTCAACTAAGAAACAGCGTGCGGCTGAATAAAATTCTGCATTTCATACATTGCATCGCACTGCATTAATTAAAAGTATTAATCTCTGGATCGATCATAAACTACAATATCAAAGGAAGTCTGAAATCAAATGAAATCCGCGAGCCAAAACGCATAAAGAAGGAGCCTCAGCAGCTCAGCTAAGCCACACCTGCAGAATACATTTTGTATGTCATACATTGGACTGCTTCTGCTACAGCTTGGCTAGGTTCCCGTCATTTTTTTGGAGAGTCGATGGACTAAACTGCTCCCACCTGCAAGTGATTGCACCATGGAAGTCATAATAATATTAAACATAGAAATATAACTCGAAATGACTTGTTCAATAGTGGGTAAATTAAATCAAGACGAAATATAAATAACCATGGGAAGATATCATCATCAGTTAATGAAAATCTAATATACATAGTACATATTAAATCATCAGAGTTCGAGTCAAGAGTTCACCTTACTGCGTACCAAAGAGGGAGGCCACGCCATGATGTAGGGATAGCAGAACTCGTAGCTAGTGATACGGCAGAGCTTCTTCACCTCCTCTGTTTCAAGGCAGAAGGATAGGAGCCAGATAGGAGGATCATCCTTCCGAAGTAGTTCATCCTGGTGCAGAGAGAAATACACAATGCCACCGATGATAGCCACAACATTCAGCTCAGGACACTCAGCTATAAGGTGTACAGAAGGGAGCTTATCAATCGCATCTAACATCTGATATGTCATGTCATGCATCCATGTATAGACGCCGTCATCGCCGGCTCTCCGCACCCAAACATCAAGTTCAAGGTCTCCATCATCAGACCCAACAACCGAACAGAGCTCCCCATCGTTTGTCTCACCATAAGAACCTCTACGCGGCGGCAGATCAATTTGAGAGAATTGCAGTGTTGCAGTGTTCAGCAAATTGTCTCCGTCTTCAGATGACCAATAAACAAAACCATTCACTAGCGTACCAGTGCCAGTATCCTGGAGGTTTCCGGTGGTTGGGGAAATCTGCCACTCCCTGGTGTCCGGTGAGAAGACTGCGACCTGCGATTCCCCGATTTCCTTTTTCTCCTTTCGCCAAGTATCTCCCCTCTTTTCCTTGGAGACGCAGAGTATGCGAAACGAGCGGTCGTCCGCATCGGAGGAGATCACGTGGAACTCAGATTCAGTATATTCGGACTCTCCGCTGAACAGCTCATCTGGTGGCCCGGGGAAGAGATGCAGGGCCCGTGTAACGGGGTCGTAGACGGCCACCGTCTTGGTGTTCCACCGCGGCTTGATGAGAAGAACGTACCCATCGCTGCACCCGCACATTGACCACTCGTCTTCTTCGTCGTCTTCGACGTCTTCTTCCTCTTCGTCTTCAGCGTCTTCGTCTTCTTTGTCACCGGGAGTGTCGAGGAGACGGGTAAGGGAGACATCGAGGCCGCGGAGGGCGGCGGCTTGGTCCGGGTCGGGGTTGGGGCGGCGGCGGCGGCGGGGGAGGAGGACGGGCGCGAAGGTCGGCATGGCGGGTTCGTCGTTGACGAGGAACGCGCCGAGGAGCGAGGGCGAGTGGACGTCGCGGAAGCGGCGACGGAAGGCGGGGGACGAGCGGACGGCGCGGAGGAAGGCGGGGCAGGCCAGGGCAGCGCGGACGAGGCTCGCGAGGGAGGGCAGGCGGAGGAATACCTCGCGCAGGAGGGCGTCGCCGAGGTCGAGTATGGTGGTGGTAGGAGCGGGCTGCCGGGCTTTCTTCTTCCGCGGCGGTGGGGCCATGGCAACCGGTGGCAGCGGCAGTTCACAGAAGGCAACGAGAAAAGGTGGCGGCCGCTCGAGTTGTTGGAGAAGAGGAGCCTGATGCGGGAGCGAGATAAGATCCAGCAGCTTGGAAGGAAACGAGGAAGGAAGACAACGTGGGCCCCTCCAGCTTCTTGCCACGATTGGCGCTATGAACTATGAAGTGTGCACAAGAAGGAAGCGGAGGACGGCGCGTATGAAGTGTGCGGAAGAAGGAACGATGTGCCTATGAACCATGAAGTGTGCAGAAGAAGGAACGCGAGCAATCCCACCTTTTTTAACTGTAGAAAGCAATCCCACTTAATAGCAAGAGCAGATATGTTCTCGTGGAATTTGACAAAATTAATCATTTGGCCGAACTTCAGTAAAAAATAACCCTTTTTTTCAAAAAAAATCTAAAACTAACCCTTTTGTGTGGCCCCCGCACCGGGGGCGTCACACATGAATGTGCAACGCCCCAGGCTGGGGAGCCACACCTCTGCCAGCGTGGCAAGGCGGGCCCAGCCCGGTTAAGTAGCGCCGGAGCCGGGAGCGCCACACGTGCATGTGTGGCGCCGGTGGCTGGGGCGCCACACCTGCTGATTGAAATAAAACGCGAGCACTCGACCCCCAACCCCCATTTCAGTTCTTACCCAGCCCCCAGCCCTCCCTCTCTCCCTCTTTCTCCCCAACACACCCCCCACTCAAATCCATCCATTTCGGTGTGGTTTTTCCGTGGATTTCGGCTCCCCTACGTGCAAGAAGGTACTCTCCCCCATCCTCCTTGTTTTTGTCCAATAGAAATCTTCCAATTTGGAGACATTGTGTAGATCTTGGAAACCCTAGAATTTGAATATGAGGACAAATGTATGGTTATTTGTTGATAATATTGTTCAATGTGTGTGGGTATGATGGATATGAAGTGTTGGGCTGTTGATTGTAGGTTAGGGTTAGGGTTTTTGTTAGATGTAGTTAATGAGCTAGATTTATTTAGGGTTAGTGCATAATGACTTGATTTAAAATTAAGATCAGTAAATTGATTTTGTTTGAAATGCATAGCTTAGTGCAATGTATCAATCATTTGATGCATTCGGGTTGTTGTAAAAAAAATTAGATGGAGAAAATGGTTAGTGTTCATCATGTGGACAAGGAGGCCTTTTTGAAAGGCAATGTGGAGCATGACTCGGAGGAGAAAGTGGTGGTGTTTGGCCATAGTCCTAGCTATGCCGAGGTTGTGGAGAGAGTGCGGATTGCATTGAATTGGACGGATCCAAATGATGTTCTTTCTTTGGAGGGAAGGCATAATGTTGGGTTCGGAATGCATATTCGTTGGAAGATTATGCCTCTCAACTCCGAGTTGTGTTGGAGTGCATATAAGGAGACGGTTGCGGGATCTCAAGACAAGGCTCTTGAGTTGTTTGCCACCAAGACGTTTGACTTGAACCGGTGTGCCTCCGAACATGATGTTAGGAGGCCGGTTCAAAATGAGTCACCTCATGTGCATGAAGTGTACTATCCAACGTCGAGTCCACCTCCAATGACTCAACATGATTTTAGCCAACCAACAATGACCGAACACGAAAGGAGCCAACCTTCAAGCCCAATTCAAAGTGACCAATATGAAGAATCGGAGGAGGAGAGCGACGCATCGGAGTATGATCTTCATAAAAATGATATTGGTGATGTGGAGACAAATTGTAGGAATGAGGACATGGACCATGACATCCCTTATAACCGATGCTATGCATCGGACTCGGATGACGACGGTCCCGAAGAAGATGTTGATGAAGATGGGTTCACTGCTAAAGAAGCCGAAATATTCAAGAAGGTAGTGGGCCGGGATCATCGGTTACCATTGTTCCGTGATCTTAGTCTCGCCGATAAAGCCGTGGTTGATGGTGGCACGAGTAAAATTCTTGAACCAAGGCGAAGGATCGTAATCCCAAAAACTATGGTACTGCTGAGGGAGTGAAGTTTGAAAGCTTGTTGGAATTGAAGACATGGCTCAAGGAGTATGCGGTTATGTACTTTAGACCATACTTTAGACCAAAAACTATGGTATTGCTGAGGGATTGAAATTTGGCGTGGACCGAGACACGAGCTGGATGAATGGAAGGAGTCCAAGCTTCTCGATGTACTCGGTGTACCTCTCATCGTACGGCATGCCCTTGTCACCAGTTTGCAAGGAGGCCTCGTGAGACCGAAGACGAAGGGGGGCAAGTACCTAAAACATAATTACAAGTTACAACAATGTCCATGCAGAATAGAAATATGAACTAACATCTAAAATATGCAAAACATTACACATTACCTTTCCCTCCGCAATCTTTCTCGCACGGTGCGGCTTATCATATTGTTCTTCGATAAGTTCCATCCTACATATTTTAAAAAACTACCACTAGTAAGAGATAGAAATTTTTCAATATCTTTTCAATATTCAATTCAACCTCATATAGGACATCTACCACATCCACACATACACCACATATAAAAATTATATAGAAATTGGGTAACCACTTTGACCATCCACAAAAACACATCACATACACATAGATCTCATATCACACATCTATACCGAATTAATTAAAAATCAACCCTCCACATGATTAACAACTATTACAAGTGCCATACAAATGCTAGGGGATCAACAAAAATAGCATCACACCATACTAATTTTGAAATCTATGATGAACTAAGATTTCACCTAGGGTTGCAAAAAGGGTCAAATATGAAAAATCGACCCTCCACATGATTAACAACTATTACAAGTGCCATACAAATGCTAGGGGATCAAAAAACAAGCCTCATGCCATACTAATTTTGAAATCTAGGATGAACTAAGATTTCACCTAGTGTGGCAAAAACCGGACAAATATGAAAAATCTATTGGATGAAATTGAGGGGAACAGAGGAGATTACCTTGAGGAACGATGGGAGTCCAAATCCCTTCAGATCGGTGCGGATTTGGTGCGGATTTGAGAGGGGGAGAGGAGGAACCGCAGCGCCGCCGTCTGTTCTTTTTCTTCGGTTCGATTTGTTTGGAAAGACACAGAGGGAGAGGCGGGCCGGGCCAGGGCTGAGGAAAACATCTTCAGGTGTGGCGCCCCAGCCACCGGCGCCACACATGCATGTGTGGTGCCCCCGGCTCCGGCGCTACTTAACCGGGCTGGGGCCCGCCTTGCCACGCTGGCAGAGGTGTGGCTCCCCAGCCTGGGGCGTTGCACATTCATGTGTGGCGCCCCCGGTGCGGGAGTCACACAAAAATGTTAGTTTTAGATTTTTTTTGAAAAAGGGTTATTTTTGGCTAAAGTTTCGGCAAAGGGTTAATTTTGTCAAATTTCACTATGTTCTCAGCCTAAAAAAGTCCGACCAATATGCGAGTTGGACTTTTTTTCCATGAGCAGATACCATATCGGGTCGGGTCAATTTTTTTATCCGGGACTTCGGATAAGCGGTGGCTCCGCGGAATATAATGGGCGTGAGGGTCGGATAGGGTACACGTTTCTAAACCCTCCGCCCCCTTTGCCACTACGCTCTCTCCTCATCGGAGAGAGATTCCGTGAGCTCCGCCACGACTCCCTCCTTCCCGACAGCAGATCCATGGTGGGCTCCACCCTGCGCGGCTCCGGCGGGTGAGGCGGAAGCCGTGAGCCTCCGGAAGACGAGGAAGCTTGCCACCATCACTCGGACAGCGCGTGCAAGCGTGAATCGTACAAGAGCCGCTGGTGGGCGGGGCGACTCGGCCCGGAGAGGGCGCACGACGCGGAGGCGGAAAACTCCTCTGATGGCCGGAGGAAGGCGCCGAAGCTAGAGGAGGAGGTGGAGGAGGAGTACCGCCTGCCTCCGTTGCCGACGAGCGAGGTGGTCATCAGCTGCCCGTCGCGTGGCAGCGGCGGCACGAGCTTGGCGGTGCTCGACGATCTCCTGCCCATGTTCAAGCGCACCGACGACGCCGACGAGGAGTTCGTGCTCGCCACGATCGCGAGGGACTCAGGAGCTCCCGGCGCGGCGGAGCGCCTCCAGGGCGCAATGGACGAGCATGAAGCTCTTGTGGGCTGTCCACCGGATCTACGAGCAGGAGGAGCTCGGCTCTACATCGTGGCCGGAGAAGAAGAACCCTAGTTTAATGAACATATTCGTGAATCATATTTAATTTCTGTTCTTGCATCCTGTTATGTAAAATTTCCCACGAACTCTAGTTTCCTGTTATTCAATTTGGGAGCGGATCAACCCTCTGAGTGTTGGGCAATGTGTGTCGTGTGTTCTGTCTTACCGGTGTCGTGTATATGTTGTGGCGTTTTAGTCCTAGTCTAGCTGAGTGTGGTTTGCAGTTGCTTAGATTTTCGTCCGATTTTCTTTACAAAACGAGCATATCGTATTCTTGTACCGTTTTCTTTCTTATCAACGATTGGAATGGCAGCTCTCCCGCCAACATTAAGAAAAAAACACTATTCTCAACAGTCAACAAATAAAAAAAATAGAATTATATTTCGTTACAAGAAAAACCGCCGAATGGCAAGTACAGGATGACGCTAGTAATATGCGTGGTTCGTACACACCCATTTCTTTCAGTAATATAATAGCGCTGAGGATTTCTTCTTCTGAAGCCACATCATTTCATTAAAAATAGTATTACTAATATCTTGATCTATCAAGAGAGGTCTAAAATAAAAATGAATCCATGTGTCAAAAGTCACAAAATGCATTAGGAAGGATACTCAAACTAAGCCACAGCGGCTGAATACATTTTGCGTACAATGAAGCACGTTGCAAACCGTTCTCAACAATCAACAAATAAAATATGGAATTCAATTTCATTAAAAGGATCCGTCATAAACTATAATATCAAGAGTAGTCTGACATACAAATGAAAAGGAAGAAGCCTCAGCTAAGGCACGCCTGCTGAATACAGTTTGCAGATCATACATTCCATCGCTAATGATACAGCCTACCAAGGTGTCAGTCGGTGATTTATTTGGAGAGTTGATGGACTAGACTGCTCCCACCTGCGAGTGATTGTACCATGCATGGACGTCATATAACGATATTTAACATAAACTCTCAATAGTGGGTAAATCTAACCAAGACGAAATCTACAGAACCATGGGCAGATATCATCATCAGTTAATGAAAAAAGAATACAGAGTACAAATGAAATTATCAGAGTTCCAGTCAAGAGTTCACCTTATTGCGTAGCAAAGAGGGAGGGAACGCCATTATGTAGGGATAGCAGAACTCATAGCTAGTGATACGGCAGAGCTTCTTCAGCTCCCTTGTTTCAAGGCAGAAGGATAGGAGCCAGATAGGAGGATTTTCCTGGTGAATAGAAAAATACACAATGCCACAACATTCATCCCAGGACACTCATCTATAATGTTTATAGCGAAATTATCAATCGCATGCCCCAGCCGAAATGTCTTGTCCTTCATCCATCTATCGACGCCGTCATCACCGGCTCTCCGGACCAAAAGATCAAGTTCAAGGCCAGACCCACCAACAAAACAGAGCTCCCCGTCTTTGGTCTCACCAGCCTTCAAATTCTCTGGGCTATAAGAAAACCCACTCATATGCCCCGGCAGATCAATGTGGGAGAATTGCAGGGTTGAAGTGTTCAGGACATTGTCTCCGTCTTCATATTGCCAATAAACAAAACCATTCACTAACGTACCATTGCATGCATCCTGGAGGCTTCCAGCTGTTGGGAAAATCTGCATGCTTCCAGCTGTTGGGAAAATCTGCCACTCCCTGGTGTCCGGTGAGAAGACGGCAACCTGCGCTCCCCAGATTTCCTTTTTTTGCTTTCGCCAAGTAGCTCCCCTCTTTTCTGCAACCCTCTTTTCCTTGCGGATGCAGAGTAGGCGAAACGACCGGTCGTCCGTTTCGGAGGGGATCACGTGGAACTCAGTTTTAGTATCATATATCCACTCTCCGCTGAACACCTCATCAGACGGCGCGGGGAAGACATGTAGGGCCCTTGTGACGGGGTCGTAGACGGCCACCTTCTTGGTGTTCCACCGCGGCGTGACGAGAAGGACATACCCATCGCAACACCCGGAAATTGACCACTCTTTTTCGTCTTCGTCTTCTTCTTCGACGTCTTCTTCGTCTTCATCTGTGTCGTCATCTTTTTTGTCACCTAAAAGAGCGTCAGGGAGAAGGGTAAGGAAGACATCAAGGCCACTGGCGGACCTTAATGGAGGCCAAAAGGGCCATGGCCCCCCAACTCAATTAGATTTTGTACAATACTACTTAGTATTTATCATTTTTTTACCATACAAAACATGAAATAATTCGAATTAGCCCCTCAGCTGTCACCTCATGCATTTTAGCCCCTCCAATATGTATGGTCAAGGTCCGCCACTGATCAAGGCCACGGAGGGCGGCGGCGTGGTCCGGGTCGGAGCGGCGGAGGCGGCGGAGTAGGACGGGCATGAAGGTGGGCACGGGGGGTTCGTCGTTCACGAGGAACACGCCGAGGAGCGGGGGCCAGTGGAGGTAACGGAAGCAGCGACGGAAGGCACGGGACAAACGGACAGCGTGGAGAAAGGCGGGGCAGGCGAGAGCGGCATGGACGAGGCTCGAGAGGGAGGGCAGGCGGAGGAATACCTCGCGAAGGAGGTCGTCGCCGAGGGCAAATATGGTGGTAGGAGCGGGCTGTCGGGATTTCTTCTTCGGCGACGGCGGTGCACCAGAGGTCATGGCGATCGGTGGTAGAAGGGCCGTGCACCTATGAAGAAGAAAGGAATGTGAGCAATCCTAACATGCAAAAACAGAAGCAACGAAAAGCACCGACATTACTGTTCAGCTATCAACGCTAAAAAAGATATTGTTCCATTATGCTTCCTCTTTATACTGTGATTTGTTTGCATGCAGGGATTAGCACATTAAAACTGTGATTTGTTTAAATCGCCGAACATTCATTTAATTAGCGCCATGTGTCTTTCAATCGTGCAATCTATTTCCATAAGAAAATATATTTGTTTCCAATTGTAATACAAATTTGTTTCAGAAACCTAATTCATTTCCATACTAAGAATTATTTTTGCCATACGAGGAAATTTTGTTTCCAATGGTATTGAAATATAAACTTAAGTGCATTCTTAGACATAATTTCATCTTTTTTCCACCTGCCGGAAAAAACTGCTTTGGATATTTTAGTCGAGTAAAAATAGTTTGTTTCCTTGCAACAACTCCCACAAATCACGACACACGTAATTTATTAGTGTCATGACATTATTTTTATTTTCTGAGAGAAGTCATTTCATTTATTTCAACGCCACACAATTTGTTTCCGCGCAACGAAACATATTTCCTATTGTGATGAACTTTTTCGCGGATGCAATACAATTTCAGTTTACTTTCTACATTTGATTTCGGTTTTTTTTTACCCAGATATTTTTCCTTAATAAGAAATCCAAGGAAATTGCTTCCATGCAAAGACAAGATTGCTTCTAATATAGAAACCATTTACTCCTGATTGCAACATAGAGACGATATGTTTCAAATTATCATAAAGTTAAAGAGAACTCGCTGGGGGTGATATGCGATGACAGGGTAAGGATGAGGCAATGCAAATTAAGCAAGATGAAGTGAAACCGGGATTCCAACATAATTATAATGTTCATGTTATTTTTTTACTCAATCAAATTTGAATGTTGATTAACATGGCAAAACATGACATGGATGACGATGAATTAAGCTACTTAAGTTAAATGGATAATAATAGCGGATATATTGCATTTTTTTCCAAGTTTATCAATATATTAAAAGAAAGGCATTAATTATGGTTTGACCCTAAACATAATTGTAAAAGTGGTTAAACATGTATGTGGTCATGTGGTTGGCAATTCCTGTAATCATATTCTACATAAGTTTCATGTATAACACTGTAACATTGGAGCTACCAATTATAAGATATGGATTTAAATATTTTGCAAAACAATATAAGTGAACGAAAAGGAGCTTTCATTTGCCCCGGTGGGAATTGAAGTTAGGTGTTCAAGATGAGGAGCAGTAGCGTTGGCCACTAGGCTATGTGAGTGTTGCTGACAGAACATGGGGAGAGAGACCTTGGTTGATTTTATGGGCTAAAGGACCAGGCTTGCAGCCATGGGCGTGCACGACAGAATCAAGCGCAGACATCCATTCGATCTGCTCGCCAGGGCCGGCTCTGGCCCTAGGCGACCCTGTGCGGGGCACAAGGGCCCATGGCTGGAGGGGGCCCATCTCTACATATGCCTATGTATATTGGGTGCTATTAGGCTAGAAAAAAAGTTAAATAGAAAAGGCCCAAGTGCCCAGCAGCCTGATAGGGGAGAGGAATCGATCCATCGATCAGCTGTCCGTTCTCGCCTGTTCATGTTCTCGCCTATCGTCTTTGGCTTCCGCCTGGAGAGAAATCACCAAATCGGATTGGTTATGTTAAATGACAGATTGAATGGCTTGGCTATGTGATGTATTGAGAAGGATATTTTGGACAACATTGATCTTTATATTGTACTCAATGATTTTACATCTAGAAATGACCAAAAAAGTTCTTTTATGAAGCATTGAAGCATTATTAACGATGAAATCATTGGAATTTGGTTCTTATTTGAGGTAATCAAATTAGAAGAGAATATTATTTAGTTTATTTTGAAACTCTTTTAAATTTCCTTTCGTAATATGACATTACTTAATTGATAATATCAAGGATTTATAGATGTCCCAGAATAAAAATATGTGGTTGGATTTAAGTTTTAATATTTTACATCATATGTATCTATAGGAGCCAATTTTTCAACCTCGCACTAGGGTCCCGAAATATATAGAGCCGGCCCTGCTGCTCGCAAGCGAGCGCCTGGCAAGGTGTGGTGCCTGCGCGTGGCGTGCTTCACGTGAGGGTGAGTGCAAGGTGAGTGAGAGGCGGGTGCAGGCAGGGTCGTGCAAGTGGCCGCGCAGCAAGCTGCTGCACGAAGTCCAGGAGCTTCTGCTCGTGACTGTTCATGGTGGACGGAAAACAGATCGACGCTACCGCAATCTACGGCACGCAGTAGAGATGGGATTCGGCGGGAATCAGACGCGCTGCTCAGCTAGAGAACTCGGAGTAGCCGATCGAGGTAGACCGGAGTGGCGGAGCTTGAAAACAATTCATGGGCTGGCTACGCTAAAAGAAACACGAAAAGTTTGTTCTAAAACACGCCACTTCACTAGACATTAGTCACATTTTCCTCCATCCATCCCGTGCTACAATATTGCTGACCAAAAAGTTGGGGAGAGAAAGAAATATACCTGGGCAAGAAAATTGGAGAGGGGTAGGCTTCGATTCGGTCGCTGGCGTTGCTTGCCGGCTGCTGAACCTCCGGCCGGTGCCGCGTGCCCATGCGATGCGGCCGTCCTAGCAGGTTGCAGCTGCGGTGATGCCTTGGCCACCCCCTGGATGCGGGCGACGGTGCGGCGCTGCTCCCTCTTCTGCCCTCCACGGATTGCCCCCAAAAATCCCCCAGACCCTTAGCCGCTGCTTCTGTCGAGTTCTCTAGAGAGTAGTCTGGGAGCACGGGCGGAACAGAGGAACATGGTAACGTGAAGCGGTCCAGGCCGTTGTGTGCTCATGGGCTGTTTTGTATACGCAAAAAAGCTGGGCGGGCCATTTGCCCCAACAGAGCTCCGCCGCGGTAGAGTACCGGTTTGATAAACTCCAAATATTTTAGTTAGTTTTCAAACTAATGTTGGTTTATTGTTTTCAAAGAAATATTCAATATGGTAATATGCATGATGTCATGATGATTTCAAAATCAAAACAACAAGCAATTTCTCTTATAGAATAAACCCCCAAGATGTTACACCGAAAAAAGCTACTCATGAAAATAATGACCAACTTTGGTTCGCATCTCACATTGTTCTTCTTTCATATTCTTAAGCAAGCCCTCGAGAGGGCTTAGTTGATCATGATTTTTGTTTTCTCTTTCTCTTTCTTTTGCTTTTTGTTTGTTTCAAGAAAGATCGTCCGGGGCTCGAGGGGCAGAAAAGCTCCGTTCCTCTCGTATAGAAAAATGAATTCTTGTATAAGATCGAGTCCCTTTTTGTTCCGCTTGGCCCTATCGGGTATTTTACTGATAGGTTCTATAGGAACTGGACGATCCTATTTGGTCAAATACCTAACGAAAAATTATGATTTATCTTTCATTAAGGTTAGAGGGTTTCTTATTCTGTGAACCAGAGTGCGTTTATAAAGTGACACCGTAATCAAGACAACTTTTCTTGTGCAGCAATCAACCAAACTTTTGCACATGAAGAAGATCCCCTTATGTGCTCCTTAAACTGGATATTTCAAGGGCATTTGACTCTATTGCAGGGCCATTCTTGATGGATGTGCTTCAGCAACATGTCTTTGGACCGAGGTGGATTGATATGATAACTATCTTGCCTTGAACATCTTGTTGCGGGGTCCTAATTAACAACAATGAAGGAGATTTTATTACGCATGCCAAGTGTTTACGATAAAGTGACCCAATACCTTTGATGTTCTACCTTTTGGTGATCAACGTATTCAATGCAATGATTACTTTCTTCAAAAAAAAAGATTACTCGATGTGATCAACTAGGGATTCTCAAGCCTCTGAAACCAACGGAAAGTGAAGCATAGGTTATCTCTATTCACGGATGATGTGGCCTTATTCTGCAGCCTTGTGTTGAGGATTTCAAGTCTATCAATGCAGTATTTGACCATTTTGGCATGACATCAGGGATGGAAGTTAATCTCACGAAGAGAGTTGTTTTGCCAATCAGATGTAACGCAGAGGATCTTGCTCCAATTTACCATAAGTTGTTTGGAGTGTGACATTAATTTGCTTCAAAAAACTGTTTTCATGAAAGAATGTCTTAAAAACATTGGACAACTATGTGCCTAGATCAACTCCCCGCATGGGTAGGCCCACTTGCCTTTTTTGTATTCATTTCCTTTTCCTTTTTTTTTCATTTTTTCTTTACTCGGATAACACTTGCGTTGTGGAATCGAACAATGAGAGAAGATGGGTATCGTGTGCAACGTTGTCATGTGAGATTACAATAAGGTGTATGTACATTGGGAATGGCCTTTTTTTTCTTTCGAAAAGAAAGAAAAACTCGTGAAATTGGAAAAATCAACAATTAAGATTACTTTATCTATAGTCAGTCATGAAGGATAATTACTAACGTCTAAGTGGAAATAAATTAAAACTATGTGTGTAAATTAATTTTGGAAACAAAAAACTGGATAAGTTTTTGTTTATTGATCTCCCAACTAATTATAACTATGTGTGTTCTGGAGTTGCAAAGAAAAATGGGTTGACTTTTTTATTTGAATGAGAATTAGCTTAGAGACACATAAAACAAGGAATAAGCTTAGGGCCACTTCTTTTGAGCTTATGCTTATGCATAAGCTAGCTTATGGAACTGTTGTGGGGAGAAACTGTTGTGGGGAGAAGCTCCTAGAAACTGGTCGGGACACTTCTTTTGAGCTTGTGCAGTTTTGGCTTCTTTGGCGTGTTGGGTTGTGAGATGTCTATAACGCCCCTAAATTTGATTTCACGCATTGTAAAAGCGATATATATTACATATTACATAATAATAAGTAAAAGAAAAGGTAGATGATAATAAAAAGATACTTTCGTAGTATAATTTTAGTACATGCCAAAATAAAAGAAATGTCATAGTAATTAAAAATTACAACAACCATAATTTCTCAAGCAACAATTCCTTGGGCGATGCTTTGTCGGAGTGTTGCCATGGCGCTATCAGATGAGGAGGGAGCGGGTCCACCGACATGAGATGCGCTCTCCTCATGGACATATGCGCATCGCTCAAACTGATCGAAATGTTGATCATAAAGCTTACTGTCACGGATGAAGTTATGCAAACACATGCACGCGGTGATGATCTTCGCTTGCGTTTCAGGGTCATGAAAATGTGGAACAGCAAGTAGAATGCGCCACTTCATCTTCAGAACCCCAAATGCTCTTTCAATAGCATTTCGTAGACAAGAATGAAGATGGTTGAACTTCTCGAACATGTTTCTTGGAGGTGCCCCTTGGAAGTCTGGAATATGGTAGCGCTGCTCTTTAAATGGGGCGAGATAACCAGTTCGGTTTGGATATCCAGAGTCAACAAGATAGTATTTTCCTACAAGTAGCAAAAGAAATCAGAATATGACTAGAATACTTGTGAGAAAATTCTTTATGTACATGTGCAAAACGATTACCAGTAGGAGGGTGCGGATAATTGGGAAAATGAGGTCGGGCATCAGTCCATACACGTGTATCATGAACAGATCTAGGCCATCCAGCAACAACAAATGTGAACCTCATGTCAAAGTCACAAATCGCCATCACATTTTGACTTGTAAAACCTTTCCTATTCATGTATTTCATCTTGTCTTTCTCAGCAACTGTGACAGGAATGTGTGTTCCATCAATTGCTCCAATGGCATCTTTGAAATGAGGCCAGAACCTAGGCTTGGTTAGTTTAGGATGAACTTCGGTGAAAGTGGGATCATTAGGTCTAATATAATCAGCCGCCATACGATCGATACAGTCTAGTACATGGTGAAATTTGTTGCTGAGAGTAGAAGCACTTCGCTCAAAACGATCTGCAGCTTGACTATTGGATTCCGGTGCACCAACCATCCACAGGAACAGAGCTAATGATTCTATACTGGATGACGAGGGGTTAACTCGGCAAATCCCATGGTAGCGCACCTAGGGTTGAGAATAGGAACGAGATTGGTAGCACTGGCGATTATCTACGGCTGACAAGCAAGGATTTACCCAGGTTCAGGGCCCTCGTGTGGAGGTAACACCCCTACGTCTTGCTTGTCTGATTATTGATGGGGTGATCACAAGTGTTACAAGGGTCTCGGCGAGATGTCGATCTCGCCAAGGGTTTGAGGCTAGAGTTGCGTGTATGCTATGGATCGTGTCCTTGATTGGGGACCCTCCCAGCCTTTATATAGGAGGCTGGGTCTCGGGTAACCGACTACGATTACAGATTTGGCAAGTCTAAACCGACTTAAACTATGTCTACTCTTGGAGAGCAATCCTTCCTTGCGGGTCTCTTCATGGGCCTTGGTCTCGTTATCTTGATGGGCCTCATATACGTGCACCAGGTATCTTCACAGTGGGTCACCCGAAGGGTAGGCCCACGTCAGTAGCCCCCGAGTGCCTGGCTGACTCGAAGATTCGGGCAGGGACTCCTCCGTAAATGCATGTCTTATCTTGCTCGATATTTACTCAGTCGACAAACATTTCGACTGGCCACTGACTGCTGTGCTGGAGCCGACCTTTTAGGTCGATCAATGCTCTGGGCAGCTTTTTACTGCCTTTATGACATGTATTGGGGATATGACATAGTAGGCCAGGTACACTCGACGGATCGGGACCAGTTAACTGCTCTTGGGCAAAACTTTACTAGCCTACATCAAATTCGAGTCCCCAGACTCGAACCCAGAATCGACTGGTCAGGATCGACTCAGGCCGCGGAGGTCTGATAACCCACAAATATAGGGGATCGCAACAGTCTTCAAGGGAAGTAAAACCCAAATTTATTGATTCGACACAAGGGGAGACAAAGAATACTTATAAGCCTTAACAACTGAGTTGTCAATTCAGCTGCACCTGGAAAAGCACTAGTAACAGGGGTGATGTGAAAGCAGCAGTAATATGAGAGCAATAGTAACAGTAACACAGCAGCAGTAACACGGAGGCAATGGCACCAGAAAATAGTTGATACTACTTCTAATGACATATAGGACCAGAGAGCAATGATGATGACAAATGGACCGGGGTTCCCAGCTATCTACACTAGTGGTAACTCTCCAAACAAATAACAGGTGTTGGGTGAACAAATTACAGTTGGGCAATTGATAATTGTAAGGGCATGACAATGCATGCTTATGATAAGATAAGTTTACTGTAGTATTTAATTGGGCATTACGACAAGGTACACAGACCGCTATCCAGCATGCATCTGTGCCTAAATAATCCACCTTCCGGTTAGCATCCGCACCCCTTCCAGTATTAAGTTGCAAACAACAGATTATTGCATTAAGTATTGTGCATAATGTAAACAACACATTCATCCTTAGACAAAGCATTGCTGTTTTACCCCTAGTGGCAACAACACATCTACAACCTTAGAACTTGCTGTCACTATCCCAGGTTAAATAGAGGCTGAACCCAACTATCTAGCATAAATACTCCCTCTTGGAGATACAAGCAACTACTTGATCAGGGTAACCACAAGTACCGGAGAGCATGCAAGATCTTAAATAAACAATAGTATGATAATATGATGAACAATCTGATCATAATGTAACAATTCATCGGATCCCAACAAACACAACACCAATTACATCATATGGATCTCAATCATGTAAGGCAGCTCATGAGATCATTGTATTGAAGTACATGGGAGAGAGAGTACCAACTAGCTACAGCCAAGAACCCGTAGTCCATGGGGGAACTACTCACAAACCATCATGGAGTCGAAGTGGAGGCGGTGGAGTCGATGGAGATGGCTCCGGGGGTCAATCCCCGTCCCGGCAGGGTGCCAGAACAGGAACTTCTGACCCCCGAAACGAGGTCTCGCGATGGCGACGGCGCTGCGGAAGTCTTTCTGGAGTATTAGATATATATTTAGGGTTTTCGCGTCGGGGTGACTAAATAGGCGAAGGGGCAACGTCGGTGGCGTCCCGAGTGGGCCAAACCACCTGCTCGCGCCGCCCCCTTCCAGCCGCGCCAAGAGGTGGTTTGGAGGCCGTGGGCCTCCCCCTGGCTTGCCCTTCTGGCTCCGTGTGTCCCTCGGAAAAATAGGAGGTTTGGCTTTTGTTTCGTCGAATTCCGAGAATATTGCCCGAACAGCTTTTCTGGAACCAAAAACAGCAGAAAACAGGAACTGGCACTGTGGCATCTTGTTAATAGGTTAGTCCCAGAAAATGTATAATAATGATATATAATGCATATAAAACATGTGACAATGATACATAAAACAAGCATGAAACATCAGAAATTATAGATACGTTGGAGACGTATCAAGCATCCCCAAGCTTAGTTCCTACTCGTCCTCGAGTAGGTAAACGATAAAAAGAAAATAATTTCTGAAGTGACATGCTACCAACATAATCTTGATCCAATAATAATGTAAGGCATGTGAGCTGAGATCAAATCATTCAAAGCAAATGTCTATAGTTGATATAAGAGATAATAAAGCAAGAGTCAAACAAGCTAAAAGTTTTCATGAACTATCGCTTTAAAGACATGAAACCGTACAAGGTTCATTAAAGATGGTTTAAGTATCCAGCGTAGAAGTTCTATCCTTCAATCCAAGCATCAAGCAAATTTTCATAACATAGAAGGATTCAGCCAAGTAAACATAAACATGAACGTCATGAATCAACTGTTTCGAAGTCTACTCAACCGGTGAGCGCAAGCATTTGGTATTGGCACCAGGATGTTATGGCAAAGAGAACATTAATGGGGGTTTGGAAGGCCAATGGAAGAAAGTCTCACAAAGCTATAAGTGATCATTAGACAAGAGGAAGTCTTATAATCGAAGCTATGTAAGGAGTAGTGATTGCCATGCAACGGATGCACATAGAGCTATATGTGTATGAAAGCTCTCCAATGGAACTAGTGGGGGTGCATCCAACTTGGTTGCTCATGAAGACCTAGAGCACTTTTGAGGAAGCTCATCATTGGAATATACAACCCAAGTTCTATAGTGTAAATTCCCCACATAGTTATACTAGTAGAACATGAAAACTCTCTCACATGGAGTATAGGTGCTAAACACGAGCACAAATGATGACTATGAATACTGCAGGTGCTATAACATGAGCACAAGTGTGGATAAAGGATAGTAATGTTGCCCCCTTTTTCTTTATTCTTTTTTTTCTTTTTTTTCTTTTTTTTTTTTTTTTTTTCTTTTTCTGTTTCTCTTTTCGATGGCCACATAGCACTTTTCACTTTCAGGGGCAACATTCTAATATGACAACACACTTTTTGGTACATATAACTCATAACGAACAAACATGATGTATGAAACTGTATGCCTCTGCCAGTGTAGCAGGATATGCAATGATCTAGCGTAACATGGGTAAACCACACATCAGCTGTATAGAATCATGCAAAGCAATATATAAGTGATGAATGACAACAAGTCATGTAATGTAAATGGAAGTTGCATGGCAATATATCTCGGAACAGCTATGGAAATGCTGTGGTAGGTAGGTATGGTGGTTGTTTTGAGGAAGATGTATAGGCTTATGTGTAGGAGAACAAGAGGAAGTCCTCCCACGGGGTTGGATGTACCGGCGAAGTATGCACAACTCTCAATGTGAGCAGAAGGCAATGCACAGCACCGAAGAGGCTAGCAAATTTGGATGGTGGAAGTGCCAAAAACCGTAGCTTAACATTAGTCAAAAAGAACTCACAAGTTTATTGCAAACAACTAGCAGGTTCAACATTAAGAGCATGATTAAAATTCACTCCAAGAAGGGCCGTTCACGGCGGCACAAGTACCCCGTTAGATCCCTCGACCTTCAGCACAACTTAGTTATTACAATGAACTTTCAGACATGGAAAGCTATCAAGTCCAACTACACCTTCAACAATTTTAGAGTTTGTAGTACGGTACAAGCTTAAAGACAACAATCCACTAATGATTTTAACTTAATTAACCAGCAAGCTTTACCATCTAAATACCTCAAAACGTTTGCAAAGAATCAGATTATCAAAGTTCAATGATCTACAAGATTATGCAAGTTTTTCATTATACCACTACCACATGCAAAAATTTCTGGACCAACACATCAACCAAGCAACTCTCCAAATAAATATAAGTGAAGCAAGAGAGTACTTTCTATAAAATAACTAATAGCTCTGAACAAGAGATACATGAAAACCAAGAGCTAGAAGCTAAACAGTGCGAAAATGAATACTCAACAATATAAGTGAAGAATAGGAGTATTCAAATGAAAAAGCGGAGCGTGTCTCTCTCCCAAACAAGATAGATAGGATCCGACATTGATATGATCAGAGAATAAAACTAACAAACTAAACACAAAGACGCTCCAAGAACAGCACATATGATGTGAGAATTAAAATATAGTTTCACTAGAGATGACCTGATAAGTTGATGATGAAGAAGGGGATGCCTTGGGCATCCCCAAGCTTAGATGCTTGAGTCTTCTTGAAATATGCTTGGGTGACCACGGGGGCATCCCCAAGCTTAGGCTCTTCACTCTTCTTGATCACAATATCATCCTTCTCTCTTGACCCTTGAAAACTTCTGCCACACCAAACTTCTCATAAACTTCATTAGAGGGGTTAGTACTCAAAAACATTAATCCACTTTGGTTCTGTAGTGACACATTGCAATACTCAATAAAACATTAGCTACAGCCCTCCACGTCTAGAAAGCCTTACTTAAAGTCCACAAGAGACAATGCAAAAAAACAGAGACAGAATCTGTCAAAACAGAACAGCCAGTAAAGACGAATTTTTTCGAGGTACTTCCGTTGCTCAAATCGGAAAAAGTGAAGTTAATGAAAGATGCGTACATATCTGAGGAAGATGCGTGATTTTTTATAGAATTTTTCGAGTTTTCTCCAGGGAGAAAAGCTCAAATTCGTGACAGCTAAAAATCTGTCCCTGCGCAGAAATCCAAATCTAGCATCATCTAATCATTAAAGGCTCTTCTTGGCACAACAATGCAATAAAATAAAGATACAAAGGAGTTGTTACAGAAGTAAGCAAGCTCCTTGACTCAAAAAGCAAAAGAAAAATTACAGAAATAACACATGGGTTGTCTCCCAAGAGCGCTTTTCTTTAATGCCTTTTAGCTAGGCTTGATAGTTTTAATGATGCTCTCATGAAAATAGAAAATGAAGCAAAAGGAGCATCAAGAAGCAAATTCAAAACACATTTAAGTCTAACCCACTTCCTATGCATAGGAAACTTGTACACAAATAAATTCATAAGAACAAAGTGACAAGCATAGGAAGATAAAACAAGAGTAACTTCAAAAGTTTCAGCATATAGAGAGGTGTTTTAGTACCATGAAATTTCTACAACCATATTTTCCTCTCTCATATAATTTTCAGTAGCATCATGAATAAACTCAACAATATAACTATCACACAAAGCATGCTTTTCATGATCTACAAACAATAATTTTTATCAAGCTCATAAGTAGTGGGATTTAAAATTTCGAACCCACATGTAACAATTTTATAACAAGATGATTGATCATCTCAAATATATGGGACGCCTAGATAAAGTCAAGACTTCTCCAATCCCATTTTCATTAGTGGTACAGTCAATATTATCAAGTAACATAGGACCATCATCTAGAGCTTTATCATAAACATTTTCTAAGCAAAACTCTTTAGTACCATGCATTTCGATATCAGCCACAAATAAAGGATTATCATAAGATTTATCAAAATAGCATGGATTATCATATATAACAGTAGCATAATTATTCTCACAAGTTTTACTCATAGGAAAAATTTCAAGAGAATCAACAGGAACATAACATTCATCCTCCTTGGGTAAGCATGGAGGGCAATCAAATAATGTAAGAGATGAAGAGTTACTCTCATTAGAAGGTAGGCATGGGTAGCTAATCCATTCTTCCTCCTTTTGTTCATCACTCTCCTCCTCTTTTTCATCTAATGAGCTTTCAGGTTCAGCAATTTCTTCTTCCACAGGTTCCTGCAAATTGTGAGTGCATTCTTGTGCATTAATGAGTCTCTCTTTGTAATCAACGATATAAGGATTATTGCTGTAATGTTCTATGCAATAATCAAGGATAGAAGAGACATAATCTTTAAGGTCCTTACAAGCAATACAAGTTTCATAATTTTTAGCCATGAAAGATTCTATCTCAGAGGCTCCCATAAATAAAACAAATTGTTCTACTTCTTCGAACCCAAGATGAATATAGTTATTCCAATGATAGTTCACAATTAAAACTTCTTCACTAAAGCACATTGGAATTTAAGATGTTTAGTATCCTGTTTAGAGCAACAGTTTATATCATGGCGTTTAAGCAAGATTTAGCAATTGTATTCAACTTTTCTAACACAGCACTCATGACTTCACCCTTTTTTGATTCTCTATACTTCATATATAATTCTATAAGCTCCAATAGGTTGTGGGTTCTTCCATAACAACAGTTTTTAATTTTTTGGTTTTTCAAATTTTTATGGATTTTCGAATTTATAAGAAAAACAAAACAAAACAAAAATAAACTAACAAAAGTAAACTAAAAAAACACAACTAAACAAAATAAACTAAGCACAAATAAACTAGACAAAAGTAAACTAGACAAGACAAAATAAAATAAAAACAGAGAGAGAGGTAGAGTGTACTCCCCAGGTGAACTTATGAGTAGAGCTATGCTCCCCGGCAACGGCGCCAGAAAATAGTCTTGATAACCCACAAGTATAGGGGATCGCAACAGTCTTCGAGGGAAGTAAAACCCAAATTTATTGATTCGACACAAGGGGAGACAAAGAATACTTATAAGCCTTAACAACTGAGTTGTCAATTCAGCTGCACCTGGAAAAGCACTAGTAACAGGGGTGATGTGAAAGCAGCAGTAATATGAGAGCAATAGTAACAGTAACACAGCAGCAGTAACACGGAGGCAATGGCACCAGAAAATAGTTGATACTACTTCTAATGACATATAGGACCAGAGAGCAATGATGATGACAAATGGACCGGGGTTCCCAGCTATCTACACTAGTGGTAACTCTCCAAACAAATAACAGGTGTTGGGTGAACAAATTACAGTTGGGCAATTGATAATTGTAAGGGCATGACAATGCATGCTTATGATAAGATAAGTTTACTGTAGTATTTAATTGGGCATTACGACAAGGTACACAGACCGCTATCCAGCATGCATCTGTGCCTAAATAATCCACCTTCCGGTTAGCATCCGCACCCCTTCCAGTATTAAGTTGCAAACAACAGATTATTGCATTAAGTATTGTGCATAATGTAAACAACACATTCATCCTTAGACAAAGCATTGCTGTTTTACCCCTAGTGGCAACAACACATCTACAACCTTAGAACTTGCTGTCACTATCCCAGGTTAAATAGAGGCTGAACCCAACTATCTAGCATAAATACTCCCTCTTGGAGATACAAGCAACTACTTGATCAGGGTAACCACAAGTACCGGAGAGCATGCAAGATCTTAAATAAACAATAGTATGATAATATGATGAACAATCTGATCATAATGTAACAATTCATCGGATCCCAACAAACACAACACCAATTACATCATATGGATCTCAATCATGTAAGGCAGCTCATGAGATCATTGTATTGAAGTACATGGGAGAGAGAGTACCAACTAGCTACAGCCAAGAACCCGTAGTCCATGGGGGAACTACTCACAAACCATCATGGAGTCGAAGTGGAGGCGGTGGAGTCGATGGAGATGGCTCCGGGGGTCAATCCCCGTCCCGGCAGGGTGCCAGAACAGGAACTTCTGACCCCCGAAACGAGGTCTCGCGATGGCGACGGCGCTGCGGAAGTCTTTCTGGAGTATTAGATATATATTAGGGTTTTCGCGTCGGGGTGACTAAATAGGCGAAGGGGCAACGTCGGTGGCGTCCCGAGTGGGCCAAACCACCTGCTCGCGCGCCCCCTTCGCCGCGCCAAGAGGTGGTTTGGAGGCCGTGGGCCTCCCCCTGGCTTGCCCTTCTGGCTCCGTGTGTCCCTCGGAAAAATAGGAGGTTTGGCTTTTGTTTCGTCGAATTCCGAGAATATTGCCCGAACAGCTTTTCTGGAACCAAAAACAGCAGAAAACAGGAACTGGCACTGTGGCATCTTGTTAATAGGTTAGTCCCAGAAAATGTATAATAATGATATATAATGCATATAAAACATGTGACAATGATACATAAAACAAGCATGAAACATCAGAAATTATAGATACGTTGGAGACGTATCAAGGTCTTATAGAGTCGACCTGCAGTATAACTGTTGAGGGTACCTAGCGCGTCCGCCAGGATTTTCTTCGTGCCGTCTGACACGGAAAGTTTCAGAGCTAACGCAGTATGTGCGCGCCCCAGCCCACTCGACGGATCGAAGAGTCTTACCTATGCACCATGCGTACAGCTTCCAAGGGTCGAAGATACATCTTGGGGAGATTATGATCTGATTTGCATTATGCGTTCAGCTAAGTAGCTGAGTCGAACTTCCATTCGACTGAACATGATACCTTTTTTACTTTGACTATCGGTGCGCGTCAGTGCTCCCGATGGGAGTAGCCCCCGAGATTATGCTTAAGTGTTTGCAGTTGAGGATAATCTCACTCGAAAGATTTAAAACAGTCGACTAAACGTCGAGTCGCTCCCGATGGGAGTTTGTTGCGCACAGTGGTGTAACCCGAATAAAATCTTGCTTTTCCACTCTCCCCCATGACATCATGGATGACGTTTTTTGGCAACTGCGCCATCTGACAAATAGTGTCACGCGCTGCGTGACAGATGAGACGTGACACACAGGCCCCACCTGACAGTGTTGACTAAACGGCGATGCCTGTTTTGACAGGACTTGACCGTCCTAGCGCGATTTTCACGGCGTGCGTGATGATGATCCTTCGTTTCTCGTGCGTAGTGGGTGGAGTGGCCGACTACGTTTGCCCTCTCATGCCACCACATGTACGGCTAGATATGCCTTTGCACGCGAGGCCCGTTTTGCACGGTTGGGATTTGAGGGCCCCTATGGTAAATAGTGCAGCGGTGAGAGAAATTTGCTCACTTGCCATTTGCTACCGCCGCCGGTTCCTCTGCATCTTCTTCCTCCTTGCGCTTTCACCATTGTTCTGCCTCGCACCCTCTCCAAAGCTTTTGCGCGCCATCGCCAAGGGAGACAAGCACAAGAAGGGCGCCGCCGATGCGGCTGCTGCCACCAAGGCTACTCCGGCCACCACTTCCACAAGTACTGCGGCCCCCCTGAGGAAGAAGGCCGGCGACTGGTCGCGGTCGGAGATTACGGTGTCCAAGATCAATGGATATCGCCGCGACGGCCTGCTGCCACCAGCGGATGTGCTGCCTACGCGCATCCCCGGCGACGAGGTAACCCCAGCGCCCAAGGAGCACGAGCGCGTCTGCTTCCACGACTTCGTGGTCAGGGGCCTCTCCTTCCCCATCCACGATTTCCTGCGTGCACTGATGTACGCATACAAGGTGCAGCTGCATGATTTCTCTCCCAATGCTATCATGCATGTTGTCGTTTTCGTTGTTCTTTGTGAATGCTTTTTGGGCGTTCACCCGCATTAGGGTCTTTGGAAGAAGATCTTCAGTGTGAGGAGGAATGCGGCTGCTGGTGGAGTCTACACCATAGGTGGACTCATCATCCAAGCCCACAAAGAAATCGCGTATTTTGACATCCGCCTCGTCGACTCTGCGCAGAACTGGCGCAAGAAGTGGTTCTACTTCACCTCCCAGCAAGATGGGCTGCCAGATTTTGTTGAACAGACGCCGCTGGTGAAGACCCGAGCGTGGTTGCACCAAACCACTGCGGCGGAGGAGGCGGAGGCCAAACCTCTGAAGGAGAAGCTCGAAGGGCTGATGAAGACCAAAGGCCGCGTCGTCAGCGGTCTTCATCTGATTTTGACCTTCATCAAGAGAGACGTGCAGCCGCTGCGGGTGCGGGTGCACCCTATGTGGGAGTTCCAGGGCGTGAATGACCCGAGTTGCCTGACGACTGATCCTTTGCCTGGGAAGAAAGCAATCGAGGACCGGGTTCGCGCCATCACCAAGCTTACCAGGAACGACCCGTGTCCACTCGACTGCCCAGTGGATCCCTACAATAGCGAACACCCACTTCCTGAGGTATGTACTTTGCGTTTGCCGAACGTGCTTTCTGTATTTATGTACAATCACTCAAATAGTAAGTTTTGTGTGATATGTGTATGTAGGGCCACCCCTCCTTTGTTAGCTTGCCTCCACTGCCTGAAGGTGGAGAAAATCCTGAGGTGGAGGTGCTGGATGTGGACGTGGAGGAGGAAATCTCTCTGGCCTCCGCTCACACACCCGAGGGGGGCGAGGGCTCGGGGCAGGAGGAAGAAGGGCAGGAGCTGGCTCACAAGAAGCGTCGCCTGAAGAAGGGCACTTCCATCTCTGCCAACCCGCAACCCGAGCTCCAACCCGAACTGGAGGATGACGACTCGAGTTCGTCATCCCCCATCGCAGAGGATCCAGTTGCAGTGGCGCCGATTCGCATGGCGCCTCCGTCCATCACTCCCGGGTTCACCTGACTCATCAATGTCCACAGCCTTGTGGGCAGTGACGACGAGGATGCCAGGTACACCTTTTCTTTGCTTATTATGCTTGACTCGTGAAGTGCTTTGTATCATGCTATTCTGTCTTACTGGTTTTGTTTTCGGGTGACGTCGCTCTGCAGCCCTGTGAGGGACGATGGCCCACATGACGTCACTCCTCTAGTTGCACCGGAAGTGAGTCCTGCGACCGAAGAGGTGGCCCGAGTCGAGCCACCCCCAGCAGCTGTGGCGAGTGCACCTCTGAATCCCCCGGAGTTCACGTCATCCACCTCTGGCACAGCTTCTCCTCTGCCTCGTGACCACGTGAGTATTTTGCGTTAAATTGCTATCGGGTGCGCGTCAGCGCTCCGGATGGGAGTAGCCCCCAAGGCTATAGGCAACTAGTATAGTTGGTTATAGGCTCAAAGAACTATCTTCTCATTTGCCTATTATGCTAAATTTTTGCTGAGCAGCCCTTCATCCTTCGTATGATGGAAGACGCCGCCACATACGTGCGAATGGAGGAGGAGCGCGACCAGCTTCGCCTGAAGGTGGACGAGGTAGCCCGTAAGTGTCTTCTACTTGGTTTTGCTCCTCGCTTTTTGCGTGTGAGGTGAACTAATGGTGTTTTGCAGGTGAGCACAAGGCCGCACTCGACCGTGTTCGAGAACTTGAGGCCACGCTCAAGTCTCAACGCGAAGACGCGGAGCGGAAGGCTCAACAGGCGAAAGAGTCTGAAGATCTTCAGACGGCGCGGCTGCGCGCTATTGCGGATGTGATGGAAGGTACTGTCGTGTGCTACTTTGCATATGCCAATTTTGCTTGTTTTGCTACTAACCCGATGGTCATTTGTTTCTTAGGTGCTCTTGGCATGAAGCCCGCACCCGAAGGCATGGCTGGCGACTCACTCGAAAGTGTCGTTGGCGCTTTTGATGTGCTGTGCACCCAAGTCAAGGACCGCCTGAGCCAGTCGAAGGTCGCCCTCTCTGCTGTCTACCAGAACATCTTTCCCGAAGGATATGTTCATTCATCGACTAAGGAGATAGCGCAGCTATTTGGCCCAGGCTCCTCGACCTTGGCGGACTTCGTGCGCGCTCAGACGGTATGTGGATCGGAGTCCACGTTTATGCTGATGCAGCTGCATGGGGTTGCCGCTGATTTTGAGAGGATTGTGTCCGGCTTTCCTAAGAAAGCCGAAATGCCTTCGACTCCCTAGAAGACATCAGAGAGCGATCAGCCCAACTGGGGAAGGACATGATCGCCATGATGGAGAAACGGGCTGCTGCTGCTGCTGCACGCGCCGCTCGTGATTCTAGGGCTAGGTCCGAGTCAGCGTCCTAGGGTGTAGCTATTGAGTGCCACTTTTGTTTATGCTTGTAAAGAACATGTGCTTGATTAATATGAAGTTATCTTTTGCGATCTTTGGATGTTTCGACTGATCTCGTGGGGTTCGAGCCCCCGAGTATATTTTGCGATTCCCTACTTAAAGAGGCCTCATGTTTTTTGAACAGTCACAAGAACCTGCCGCTTTGACTGGCTCCGCGCAATCTCAACCCACTCGATCACAGGGGTAGGTGGTCAATGATGCCAAAGTCATGGAGTTCATGAAACCCGATATGTGAAAATGGAACAAGAGTTGAAGAGTGCCCAGAGCGAGCTAAATAGGCTGAGAACGAGGCCATGGTTGTCTAGCCAGCGAGAAGATTATGTGCTTGGCGAGATGGAGATTGTGAACAGGCAACTCGAATGTGAGTATGATCTTCGCCTTGTTTACAATTATGTGTTTGTTATCTTCTTTGTTTTGTAACCACTCGGATGATGTGCAGGCTTTGTGGACGACTTCCAAGCAGAGAAAACTCGCGTTGAGGAGCGCCTAGATAGCGTCGTTGACAATCCCACAACTGGACGTCAACACTTTTGGCTCGATAAGTATCATGCTCGCATACTCACCACACTGAAGGATCGTGTTTGGAGGAGCGCTGAATTACTCGAGCTATGCAGAATGGCTTTTACTCGACTTAACGAGGCGCTGTTTCCCACGGGACCGCAACCACAGGGCATTCGTCCCTTGTTGAATATTTTTCGTCAAGTAGGTCCCATTCGAGAGCTGGTGACGCGGAAGCTTGTGGTTGGGGCCAACGTGGCTATGGCATATGTGCGGAGTCACAGACCGTTTTTGGTGCTGCCGGCACTCGCGATTGGGGCGACTCTGGATCAAGCAGACCTGGATGGCACAGTTCGTTCTGCGGAGTTGCTGGTTGAGCGCACCCGCGATCAACTTTGTGGTCCTCTGCTGCCTGTCAAGGACGAGCCTGAGGATTAAAACGAGTTGCGAGTGTAAATTTTGTACAGGGACAGCCCCCGAGTGTAATTTTGACTGCGTATATAATGTGTATTGTTTATTGTAACTTTAGACAAGCCTCCAAGTCCATTGAGTGGGTTTTGCGAAATAATGACCACACAGCTCCCGAGTATTCGAGCATGGCTGCGGAGTTTTTATGTTCGTTGGATCTTTGCAACTCAGCCCCCGAGTCTTCGGGTGAGGTTTAAATGTTTGCGTTTTATCATATGATGTAGCCCCCGAGTGTTTGGGGTGTGAATAAGTATTTTGCGAGTATGCATATGCAAAAGAAAGAAATAGGAGGAATATTAATTGTATTCCACTTTTTGTAAGCCGCAGGCCGCCTCATTAAAAACTTTCCAGCCCCCTTAGGTACCCTGGTAAGGAAAAGAGCGCGTCTGAAACCTGCGGCTATCCGACATATGGCCTATTATTTGATGACTGAACAGTCTAAGCATAGAAACGACGCAGTTGCGCAACGTTCCACAGATTGTGGGAGAGTTCTCCCATCTTCGCATGCTTCAGTCGATAAGCTCCACCGTCGATGACCTCCGTGACGATGAAGGGTCCCTCCCATGGAGAGGCGAGCTTGTGCACCTTCTTCTGCTTCAGGCGAAGGACCAGGTCACCCACCGTAAAGGATCGAGTGCGCAGTCGACGGCTATGATAGTTACGGAGGCTCTGCTGGTAAACAGCTGTTCGGGAGAGAGCGATGTCGCGGGCCTCGTCCAATGTGTCGACGCCGTCTTCGAGTGCTTCATCCGCGTCGTCCTCGTCGTATGCCGTGACTCTTGGTGCGTCGAATCGAACGTCGAACGGCAAGACTGCTTCTGCACCGTACACCATGAAGAAGGGCATGTACTGTGTCGACCTGTTTGGGGTTGTGCGGAGGCTCCATAGGACAGATGGCAGTTCTTTGACCCACGCTCCTGCTGCTCGCTTGAGCGGGACCAAGAGTCGCTTCTTGAGTCCACTACATATGAGCCCGTTTGCCTTTTCCACCTGACCGTTCGACTGTGGATGCGCCACCGATGCGTAGTTGAGTTTGATACCTTGGTCCTTGCAAAAGTCCTTGAACTCTTCTGCCGTGAAGTTGGTGCCGTTGTCCGTGATGATGCTATGAGGGACCCCAAAGCGGTATATGATGGACTTGATGAAATTGACCGCAGTGGAGGCAGTCGAACTTGTGATGGGGACCGCTTCGATCCACTTGGTAAATTTGTCGACTGCTACCAGGAGGTGAGTGTGTCCGCCCCGAGAGGATTTCTTGAGTGGCCCGACCATGTCGAGTCCCCATTGGGCGAAAGGCCATGCCAACGGGATTGTCTTCAGCTCTGATGCAGGTGCATGTGGCTTAGTCGCAAATTTCTGACAGCCGCTACACTTTTTGACGATGTCCTCCGCGTCCCTGAGCGCAGTGGGCCAGTAAAACCCCGCTCGAAAGGCTTTTGCAATGAGAGCTCGACTGCTCGCATGATGTCCGCAGGTCCCTGCATGTATGTCTCGAAGGATGGCCTCACCATCTTCGTGTGCTATGCACCTCTGGAGTATCCCAGAGATGCTTCGTTTGTAGAGTTCACCATTGATGATGGTGCATGCTTTTGCGCATCTGGCCACCCGCCGTGCTTCTGCGACGTCTTCTGGAAGCTCGCCGTTCTTCAGGTATGCCAGCAACCGATGCGTCCATGTTGGCTCAACCAGGAAGACTTCGACTGGTGGGTCATTGACGCTGGGCGCAGCGCTTTGGGCTGCAGTTTGCGCAGTCGAAGTTTTGGGCTCCACCTTTTGCTTTGTCTTGGTGGAGCGATGCTCGATCTTCTCGAGGAAGACCCTGGGTGGTACTTGCGCCTTTGTGGAGCCGATATTGGCGAGTTTGTCTGCTTCTTCATTGCTTTCGCGCCCAATATGGCGCAGCTCGCACCCGTCAAAGCTGCCTTCCATGATGTTGTATAGGTCGCGATAGGCAATCATGTTATCTGCTATAGCATCGCAAGCCTTCATAGTTTGCTGCACCACCAGGTTCGAGTCCCGTAGATCATCAGTCGAGTGCAGCCACATGCTTTTGCCATCTGCATGCCATGCAGGAGTCCCTCGTATTCTGCTTCGTTGTTTGAGGGTGTGGGGAAGTCCATCTGTAGGACATAGCGGAGCTTGTCGCCTTTTGGTGATACAAGTATGACGCTTGCGCCTGCACCTTCATGCTTCTTCGACCCATCGAAGTACATTGTCCAGGAATTGGACAAGTCCGGAACGTCAGGTAGCTGGGCTTCAATCCACTCGGTGGTGAAATCCGGTAGAACTTGTGCCTTGATTGCCTTCGGGTGCTCATAACGAATGTCTCGAGGCCCCAACTCGATGACCCATTTGGCGACCCGCCCGGTTGCATCAGGGTTTGTGAGGATGTCTCGCAGCCCTGCTGAACTAACCACGATGATCGGGTACTCAGCAAAGTAGTGTGCCACCTTTCGTGAAAACATGAAGACGGCGTAGGCCAGCTTTTGATAATGCGGGTACCGCTATTTTGATAGTGAGAGGACCTCGCTAAGGTAGTAGACGGGTCTCTGTACGCCATGCGAGTGTCCTTCCTCCATGCGTTCAACCACTAGTACGGTGCTGACCACCCGATTAGTCGCAGACACGTATAGGAATAACGGCTCACGCTCGTTGGGTGCCACCAGGATTGGAGGGTTTGTCAGCACTCGCTTGAGATCTTCGAAGGCTGCTTGTGCTTCAAGTGTCCACTCGAATTTGTCTGTTTTCTTCATTAGTTGATAGAACGAGAGCGCCTTTTTGCCCAATTTGCTGATAAAGCGGCTGAGTGCTGCCACTTGACCGGCCAGTTTTTAGATCTCCCGAAGTTTTGTTGGTGGTGGCATGGTGAGAATAGCTTGCAGCTTTTCCGGGTCCGCCTCGATGCCTCTGGCGGAAACAAGGTAACCCAAGAGTTGTCCGGCTGGGACGCCAAAGACACACTTTTTGGGATTGAGCTTGATCTTGTAATGCTCCAGGTTGGCGAAGGTCTCGCATAGATCGTCGAGGACTGTCGACTCCTTTTTGGTTTTGATGACGATGTCATCGACGTAGACTTGGACGTTGCGCCCAATTTGCTTTTTGAGGCAATTTTGCATCATACGCTGGTACGTAGCACCCGCGTTCTTGAGCCCGAAGGGCATAGTTGTGTAGCAGTAGACGCCGTAAGGAGTGATGAAGGCAGTCTTGTCTTCTTCTTCTCTCATCCGAATCTGGTTATAGCCCGAATAGGCATCCAGGAAGGATAGGCGTTCGCATCCCGCCGTTGAGTCAACGATCTGGTCGATTCGCGGCAAGGGGAAGTGGTCCTTCGGACAGCATTTGTTGAGGGAGGTAAAATCGACGCACATGCGAAGGACAGTCAATTTTTCTTTGGCACTAGGACAGGGTTGGCGACCCATCAGATTTCTTGATCTCCCGAATGAATTTTGCATCGAGTAACCTGTCCACTTCTTCTCCGATAGCTACGCGTTTCGGCTCAGAGAAACGTCGCATTGCTTGCTTCACGGGTTTTGCATCTGGAAAGAGTTGGAGAGAGTGCTCGGCGAATTCCCTGGGAATACCTGGCATGTCGGCTGGACACCAGGCGAAGATTTCCCAGTTCTCACGGAGGAATTCGACGAGCGCGCTTTCCTATGCGGGTGATAAGATGGACGACACGTTGATCGTCTTGGCCGGGTCCGTCGGGTGGACCTGATGTGACGTTGTGTCGTTTTTTGCATTGAAGGCAGCGTCGGGTGCCTGCTTCTTTGCATTGAAGGCAGTGAGGGAGATCTCCTTGAGCTGTTCCTGCATCCCGAATGTCTCGGATATTTTGCTGAATTCTCTGTCGCAATTGTCGGATCGCTGGAAGTTGCCTTTGACAGTGATAATTCCCTTGGGTCCTGGCATCTTGATCATCAGGTATGCGTAGTGCGGAACTGCCATGAATCGAGCGAACGTCGGGCGCCCCAAGATCGCGTGATACTGCGATTTCCAGTCGACAACTTCAAAATCGACCTTCTCCGACCGAAAGTTGCTTGGTTCACCGAAAACAACTGGGAGCTGCAGTGTCCCGAGTGGCAGGACTGCTTTGCCTGGGACTATGCCATGGAAGGTTGTGTCGGACTCGGGAGTTTTTCGACTGAGTGATTCATTTTGCGAAGCGTATCGGCGAAGATGATGTTGATTCCACTTCCGCCATCCATGAAGACCTTTGACATGGCGTAGCCACCGATTTGAGCGTCGAGTACCAGGGGCGCATGCCCTGGTCGCACCACAGATGGGGGATGATCTGCACGTGAGAACGTTATGCTTGTTTCTGACCCCTTCAGGTACTCGGGTACTGCTAGGGGTGCCATGACCGCCATGTTGACCTGTCGAGTGATCAACTTTTGCTCCCTATTGGTTGGACGCCCTTTCTGGATCATGTTCATCTGTCCGCGGGCTTCGGGGTAGCGTTCTACCTGTTCTGGTGGAGCTTCTATGCGAGCTTGATTTTGCGCTGCGCCTGCCACATGTGCGTTTTGCCCTGCGGGTGGAGCAGGAGGAGGAGGTGGTGCAGGAGCGCCGGCTGCCACCGCACCTTGAGCTGTTTGCAGGCGTTTTATGTACGCGTCTGTCATCCTGGTGAATTTTCTGCAATGTTTCACCAGATGGCTCGAGTGTAGCTTGCCGTCTTGGCCTTTGAACATGTGGAATCTGCACTCTTCATCGAGCTCCTGATCACCCAAACCTTCGGGTGATGGTGATCGGCGTTTACACCACTCCTGTTTGCGATATCCATCTTTGCGTGTTCCGTAGTCGCGGCGGTCGTCCTGGCGACTTCTGCCACGATCCTCTTGGCGACCCGCACTTCGACTGTTGTCATTGCTGTTATCGGGGTAGCCAGCCGCCACAAATTCGACTCCATCTTGGTCGTCGTAGCGGTTGGATTTGCGTTTGCGTCTCCCACGGCCATCTCTTCTGTCCCAGCTTCCGTTGTTGTTGTTACCTCGGGGTGACTCCTGATGCTCTCGCACCATATCTTCTCCGTCTGCCCACTCGTTGCTACCTTCATGAGGTTTGCAATAGATGTTGGCTTCTGGCGGCACAACGCCTCCCGAAAGTCATGCCTGGCAGCTCCTGCGATGAAGGCGTCGATTGCCCTGTCTTCTGACACCACTCCCACGGAGTTACGCATCGTGGTCCACTTCCTAATATACTCGCACAGTGGTTCATCTGAACGCTGCTTGCAAGCTTGCAGTTCCGCGAATGTCGCGGGTCGATCGCATGTTGCGAGGAAGTTTTTGATGAAGTCCTCCTGGAAGCGATCCCAGGAGTCGTATGAGTTCTCGGGTAAGCTTTTCAGCCAATCCCGCGTAGTCCCAGATAGCATGAGCTGTATGTACTGCATCGCAGTTGTGGTGGATCCCCGTTGACAGGAGACCGCTGTCCTGTAATCCTCCAGCCAGGACGATGGTTCCTGTCTGCCGTCAAACTTGGGTGTTTCAGATGTGAGTCTGAACCTTTTTGGCATCTTCGCCTGGCGGATGCGTCAAGTAAAGCAAAGTGCTCCACAAGGTTCCCACTCGACGCCTGAATCTGAGTCGCTGCTCCGAGATCGGGTGGATCTTCTGCTTCTGCCCTCTCCCACCCGATGTTGTGTTATAACATCTCGGCGATCTCCACTCGCCTTGTGATGCTGAGTGTCGCGTCGATCGCGCCCTGACTGGTCTCGGTTTCTTGGTTTGCGACTGCGTGGTCGCGGTTCTCCCTTGGCTGTACCTCGCGTCGTGGGGTGACTTCGCGACGAGTTCTGCTTCCCCCAGGTTGCTCCTCGATCGTGGCTAGGGCTCCGCCTGCCATGTGGAGCGATTTGATCTGTTGGCGATGCAGCGCTACTCTTGGGTCATTATCTGGAGGTTGTGTTGCTTTCAGGTATGTGGCCACTGACATGAGGGCTCCCTGAGCCGTTTTGAGGATGGGGATTCCCTCTTCATCGTGTGTCATGAACGACACATCTAGGTCGCGGGTCAGCGCCGTCCGCTCGCTTGCTGTTAGGTGCGCCAGCCTAGATCGTGGGAGATTATGCGAGGAAGTTCTGCCCAAAGAATAGAGTGACGACAGCTGGGCGCGGCGTGCACTCGATGCGCTTGCGGCCTTTTTGCGTTCTTCGAGAGTTGCTCGAAGTTTTTCAACCTTAAGGTCTCCTGCCAGAAGATGTATTTGTGTGCCGCAAGTTCTTCGGGTGTTGAATCCTCGGGCATCATGGTGCACTCGTCTATAGCCTTGATTGCTTTGATCGCCGTTCCCTGGTGATGACGATTGTGCTGCCGTCTGGCATGGTTGCGTTCATTGGGTAGGTCCTGATATCAGGACGGCTTGCTCCACTCGCTGAAGATTCGGGTGCTCCGTCATCTTGGTTCTCGATCTGCACCATGCAGATCTAGTTTGGGGCGTCACGCGAAATTTTGCCTTTTTCACCGTTGCTGCGATTGTTGATGAAGGCAGCGGCGGTGTTGAAGTAGAAGTCGATCATGGCCTGACGTCCACAGCCATCGTCGCTGTGGACGGACTCGATGTCCATCGCGTCGTCTGACGCGGCTTCTTTTGCTGATGAAGGCGTGTAGTCCTCAATCGAAGGAGACGCGGGTGCTGCCGGAGACGCAGCGGGTTGCAGATCCATCAGAGATTCCATCTCTGAAGGCATTGGTGAGGGCACCGGAGTTGATGCAGGTGTGCCCATAAGTGACATCATCTCCGAGAGCGTCGGAGACCTCGGCGGAGTCGATGTAGGCGAAGTCACCGACTTTGCGGGTGATGACGGAGCCACAAGAGCAGATCCAGTCGATGGAGATGCGGGTGTGGAAGGTCGTGCAGCGACAAACGTCCCTGTCTGGTTAGCAGTAATGCTTGAAGAGAAAACAAGTACGTTCTCACCTGATTGCAGATTCGAGTTGCAGATTGCGACCCAGGCGAGTGCGGGTTGTAGTCGAAGGAACCGAAGCGGACCAGCCCTGTTATGATGTTCGGCGAGCTGCCGTTTGCGGGTGATGATTGAGCTGGCGAAACCGTGGATCCAGTGCCACTCGTTCCCACAGACGGCGCCAATTGACGAGGGGTTAACTCGGCAAATCCCATGGTAGCGCACCTAGGGTTGAGAATAGGAACGAAATTGGTAGCACCGGCGATTATCTACGGCTGACAAGCAAGGATTTACCCAGGTTCAGGGCCCTCATGTGGAGGTAACACCCCTACGTCCTGCTTGTCTGATTATTGATGGGGTGATCACAAGTGTTACAAGGGTCTCGGCGAGATGTCGATCTCGCCAAGGGTTTGAGGCTAGAGTTGTGTGTATGCTATGGATCGTGTCCTTGATCGGGGACCCTCCCAGCCTTTATATAGGAGGCTGGGTCTCGGGTAACCGACTAGGATTATAGATTTGGCAAGTCTAAACCGACTTAAACTATGTCTAATCTTGGAGAGCAATCCTTCCTTGCGGGTCTCTTCATGGGCCTTGGTCTCGTTATCTTGATGGGTCTCATATACGTGCACCAGGTATCTTCATAGTGGGTCACCCGAAGGGTAGGCCCATGTCACTGGACATCTGAGTAGTAGACTTGAGACCATAGTCAGCAACAAGAAGGTCATGGAGCATTGTAAAAACTGACCTCCTCATGCGAAAACAACTGTAGAATCTCCTCGGATCCTTCATCCGCGACTCAACCCATTGTATCCCTGTATATTCTGGCACTCTTCTTTCCGCATAAGGAACCTTCTCATCTTCTTCAATACAAGCCGCAAGCATCATCATATATAATAACTCTTCATCATTGGTTGATTGCATCTGTTGTGACATGTTGCAAACAAATAACAAAGCTGATTAACAAGTTGGGAAAAGGTGCACAAAAATACACGTGAAAGACAAGTTCAAAACAAGTAACAAAGGTTCAACAAATAAACATAGGTTCATTACAGTACAAGTTCTAACCAAACATAACAATACAAGTTCTAACTGAAAGCATAACCAAGCATGAATGGCACGTTCTAACAATACAAGTTGGCACAGTACACTATTTCTTCTTGTTATGTTGCTCCCATGTCATTTTCAGCCACTCAACTCTCTGGCTAGGTGTTGCCTCATCCATCAAACAAGTGAATACATCACGGTACTCCTCTAGAATGAACAGTTGGGTTGCATAAAAGTACTCCATACTCCCGGGTTTAGCTCCATCATCGGATATTTGGGAAATCATCCTCCTAATCTCCTGCCTAGCAGGTTCCTTAGCTTGTTTAGGAGATGTCACAGAGTTTCTACTCTTCTCTTCCTCCGGGTTTAGCTTCTTTTCAATGAGATCCATCATACGGTCCAACCTCGAGCCACTAGCAGGTCCACTGCGCATCTTTGGGGTCGCTAAGGGAGTATGTGAGTAGGGGCATGCTCTCTTGCAATTGTCATCTGAACGCAAAGGAGTGGCATGCGTATCATCTTCACGTTCACATCCTGAACCATCCTCATCAATGGGCATCGTAGGCAATGAAGCTCGACCCTGAGAAGATCCGGGCACCCTGGCTGTCACATTGGTCACAACATTTTTGTCAAAAATTATCTTGAGGTCATCCTCATCTTGGAGTGGGTCTGTCCGAAACTTGGCTGCCTCAGGACACATCTGCACATCACAAAACAGCATGAGAGCATGTTGCATCACAAAAGTACTTCCAAAACAAAAAGAAAACATCATTACATGTATCTCAGTTTGCCACCAATCGTCACTAGCATCAATGGTATTAGTGATTGGATCTCTTCCTAAACCAGATGCATGTTGCATCAATCCCTTCCAAATCGTGTAATCTTTTTTGAGTGTTTCCCACCTATTTTTCATTTGTATGCGAGTGTACTCTCTTTTGGTGCGCTGGTTGAACTTCTTAATCAAATTGATGAAACCATGCTTGTTTAAAACTTGCGCTGGACGGTTATTTGCATTCACTTCTTCGATGCACACGTCAAGAAATACACGGTGAGCATGGGCATCCCAGTTGGCTTTTGGTGCTTTTGGCTTTACCATCTATTCAGACAACATATAAAGATCAATTCATAGCTATACAATTACTACAAATTTGAACCATATGACAGCCAAAAATAAAATAGCCAGTACACATTCTAGGACAATCAGAGCAACAAGTACACATTCAGTACACATACCTAAATTAATACACGTCCAGTACACATTCTAGGACAATCAGAGCAAAACCAGTACACAATTACTACAAATTCGAACCATATGATAGCCAAAAATAAAATAGGCCAACATTTGCAACAGGTTCATCACATACAACGGGACTCGGAGGGAAGTGTTACCGGTGGCTGAGAGGTCGACATCCTAGAGCGCCGTGGACGAGCTTGGCGGCGGCGGGTGGACGAGCTTGGCGGCGGCCGGACGACCTTGTCGGGGACAGGGGAGGATGGGGCCGGGGATGGAGAGGAGCTGGGGCGGCGGACGGAGGAGCTGAGAGGAGCTTGCTGGGGCGGCGGATGGAGGAGGTGCTCGGGGGCGGACGGGGATGGTGCTGGGGGCGGTCGGAGGTGGTGCTCGGGGCCGGTCGGAGGAGGTGCTCGGGGGCGGACGGAGGAGGTGCTCGGGGGCGGGGAGAAGAAGTGGCGGGACGGCGGGAGCCGGCGGGGGAATGGATAGATCCAGCCCTGGGCGACCGGGATCCGTCGGCGGCGGCTGTGGAAAGCGGCGGCGGCGGTGGAAGGCGGCGGCGGCGGCGGTGGTGCGGGCGACGGGGATGGGAGAGGAGGACATGACGGGTGCGGGTGGGGTGGGGATGGACGGGTGGAAGAGGAGGACAGGACTCGCTGCTTTCTTTCTTTATTTTCTCCCAAGCGTTTTCCTAGCGGTGGCACTCCGACCATAAATAGAAGCAACGGCAGGGGCAATCGATCATAGCGGTTCGTCTCATTTGCGGGAAGCTGCGATAAACTGGTCGCCCCCAGTTTCTCCCCATAGACAGAAAAACAGTTTCGCGGTGCAGGGAAGCTGGTTAGCAGCCGGAGTGTTGTTTTGGGTTTCAGCTTCTGGGGACCTCGAATCCGTTCAGAATCTCCAAAAGAAGTCGCCCTTAGAGCGACGCTGGCTGTTACAAGGAGATTTGTGCTAGTTAGTGGTACAATGGTTACAACCAAATTTTTCCTGTTACAACCCTTGTCCAAATGAATTATTTTTAGTTGCATACTCGTAGCAACTGATTTCTTATACTCCCTCCGGTTCAGAAAAAGTGTCGTAAGTATAGCTATGTAGTTGTACTAGTCAAATTCATTTCCCACGACACTTTTAGTGGATAGGAGGTTTTAGTGGATCGGAGGGAGTAGTTAAACTGAAATTTTCATTGTTGCACCATGAGTGCAACCGGACATTTTTAGTTGCACTATTGTTTTCACTGATTTTTTTCTTCAAAAGTAGCTGAGACTTGAGAGAATTAAGCTAGTTCTGATTTAGTGAACGCTAGGCGAAATAAAATAAAAGAGATACCTAAACCATCTCTAGCCCAGGTCCAACACCACCGGCAAGCCGTGTGACCGCCGTGTCTTTCTCGGCAAACCGCGGACAGAAACACGGCCCGGGTGGAGCTGAGCAGAGTCCATCAGTCCAGATCTGAAATCGGCAACGGCATCCTCTCCTCTGCCCTCCCCATTTCGAATCCAGCTGGGCATAAATCTCTCCCATTTACCCTCATCAGACCCAGATCGCCATCTCAGGACTCCTCCCCACATCTTGAGTTCTTGACCCGCTTCCTCCTCCCGAGTCCACCCCTTCTCTCCTCCCCCCTAGATCGGGGGAGATGGAGCCGGCAACCATGGCATGGACGCTGGCGGCGGCGGGGTTCGCGCTGGTGTACTGGTTCGTCTGGGTCATGGGCGCCGCCGAGGTGCAGGGCAAGCGCGCCGTCGACCTCCAGATGGGATCCATCGCCGACGACAAGGTCGGGGACAGGTACTCCCAGTACTGGTCCTTCTTCCGCAGCCCCAAGGAGACGGCCGCCGCCGCCACCGCCGACAAGGTGCCGGCTTTCGTCGACACCTTCTACAACCTCGTCACCGACATCTACGAGTGGGGCTGGGGCCAGTCCTTCCACTTCTCGCCCTCCCTCCCCGGCCGGTCGCACCGGGACGCGACGCGGGTCCACGAGGAGCGCGTCGCGGACCTGCTCGAGGCCCGCCCCGGGAAGCGGCTGCTCGACGTCGGCTGCGGCGTCGGCGGGCCCATGCGCGCCATCGCGGCGCACTCCGGCTCCGACGTCGTCGGGATCACCATCAACGAGTACCAGGTCAACCGCGCCCGCTCGCACAACCGGAAGGCTGGCCTGGACGCGCAATGCGAGGTGGTGTGCGGCAACTTCATGGCCATGCCCTTCCCGGACGCGTCCTTCGACGGCGCCTACTCCATCGAGGCCACCTGCCACGCGCCCAGGCTGCAGGACGTCTACGGCGAGGTGTTCCGCGTGCTCAAGCCAGGGGGTCTCTACGTCTCCTACGAGTGGGTCACCACCCCGCTGTACCGCGCCGACGACCCGGAGCACGTCGAGGCCATCCACGGCATCGAGCGCGGTGACGCCCTCCCGGGCCTGCGCCGGCAGGACGAGATCGCGGCCGTCGCCAAGGAGGTCGGCTTCGACGTGGTCAAGGAGCTGGACCTGGCGCTGCCGCCGGCGCACCCCTGGTGGACGCGGCTCAAGATGGGGCGCCTCTCCTACTGGCGCAACTCGCTGGTGATCCGGGCGCTCACCCTGCTGCGCGTGGCGCCCAAGGGAGTCTCCGAGGTGCACGAGATGCTGTACGAGACGGCGCACCACCTCACACGCGGCGGAGAGACCGGCATCTTCACCCCAATGCACATGGTTTTGCTCCGCAAGCCGGAGCCCTCCGTCGCCGCTGAATAGAATGCATCAGCGATCCCTAGCTCTTTCCATGGGTAGCTAGGAGCAGAATCGGATGAGGCAATGCAACTCTTGGTTTTGATCTTAGTTCGGCTTTGGTGTTCTTAGACATTCTTCTTGTTCTTAGATTGGTTAATTGATTCCTGGGGACTCAGTCAGTAGGCTAGATCAGCCAAAATTCCCCTTTTTTTACCCTGTTTAATATGTGGATGAATTGAACTGTTTATTGTCTTGCTATATGTGCGATGAAGCAAACATTGGATTGTAGAACTCATCTCTCACCACCTCACCGTCTGCTTCACTCTGGCTTTGCTGTGATTGCGTCGTGTTTACTGCAGTGACTTGCTGTGTCTAAGCGCCGGTGTGATGTCCAGGGACGGAGCTAGGAAGTTTGTACAAGGGGGGTCAAGTAGTCATTATGCAACTTGAAGGGGGCCATATGGGTTAATTTGGACTAATCTGGAGGTTAAAACACATAATACGTGGGGTGATATCCAAAAAAAAATTCAGCATGGGGGGAGCCATGGCCCCAGCCTGCTCCCTGCTGGCTCCGTCCCTGGTGATGTCTCGGCACGGCCAAGATTGGATCTTCGGTTCTGTTACTCACTACTATAGTTATATTTCTGTGTGCGGGGGGGGATCTGGAATCTGGATGCTGTGAGATCTGGTTCAGTTGGAAGTAGGAATCTACTGTACAGGTCCAAACGGTTAATCTGAAACCGTTTCCAGGTTTACTGGTGATGCATATGCCCTTGTCCATCTGAAACTCCTGCAAAGAGGATTTTTTTTTAAATAATATTTTTTTAAAGTTTATTCGGAATCTATCACGCGTTTTGGAGAAATTTGAGATCTAGCGCGCTGTCGTCACGGCCCGTCCCGAAACAACTGGTTTCGGCACGGCCGGCACCGAAAGAAGCCTTCTGTGTGTCGACCTGCGCAGCGGCAGGCGTGGCCCACCTCTTTTGGCGTCGCTCGTGCCGAAAGTGGAGCTTTTGGCACCGCCCGTGTCGAAACAAGCCTTTCGGCACTCGAGCACTCCTTCCCTCTCCTCTGTTCTTCCGTTTCCAGAAAAAACAGCACCGATTTTCTTACTCCAAAAAATCCCCACAAACTCACATATTGAAAAAAATAGAGTAGAGGAGGATTGGGGCATCCCGATCTATTGATGGGATAGTTGTTCGTGGAGGCGTTTGGGGGAGTGGAGGTGGAGCAATGGTGGTCAACAATGGTGGATAGTGGTGGTGTGTGCCGGTGTTGGGGAAGCTAGAGGCGTGGTGCGGCGGTGGTGGTGCTAGATTGAAGCCGGGCAGCGGGAGCTACGCACGCGTCAAGGGTAAACCCTAATCTCTAGATTTTTTAGGTTAAATGTTAATATAGTTTGTCGGTGGATGTGTCAGGATTAGTGTAGATATATGTTGTCGGTTAGATTTTTTAGGTTAAATGTTAATATAGTTTGTCGGTGGATGTGTCAGGATTAGTGTAGATATATGTTGTCGGTTAGATGTATTGTATATTTTGAGTAGTCTTTATTTTACCGGGGGTCATCATATTTATTTTCGACGGTCGTAATGTTTAGATATATCCGCTGTGGAGTATTTAATGATGGAATAAATTTGTTTAGGTAATGGAAGTGGCCGATGTTGTTGTGCACTACGGTGCCGGTACAGTCCGGCATCTGAGTGGAGATTCAGTTGACAGAGTCAGAGAAAGTGAAAATCAACGCCAATGTCTCAGATTCCGGTCCACCTCGATAAGTACTTTATAATACTAGCATTTATTTATCATGTCCACCAAGACGGAGTACTGACGTAACATCTGCATGTACAGGTGGGGTGACGACTCTCCACACACGGAGCTGTACGACGACCCGATGTACCAGACTCCACCGTCGGCCCCGACGCAGGAAACCCAGACATAGGAGGAGGAGCCGTTGCAAGGCCGAGGGATGCGTGACCACCGCGCTCCGACACGCTTGTCACCTTCCGGGCGTCGACCGCGTAGACAGCCGCGGACACGTGCTCACAGAGATGAGTGATACAATCTTCTACTACTATCTGTGAGACATATTTCTATCTATGTATGAGACATATTTCTATCTATGTACTACTATCTATGAGACATATTTCTATCTATGTATGAGACATATTCATATTTATGTTTGTATGAGACATATTATCTATGTACGAGACATATTCATATTTATGTTTGTATGAGACATATTATCTATGTACGAGGCATATTATTATCTATGTACGAGACATATCAGAGGAAAATAAGTTGTACGACACATATTATTAAACAAACATTGCAACTTACACAGACAACAAGAAAAGTGGTAGTAGTGACAACACAACATAAATTGAAAAAGAAAAATCATCTACCATCGACACAGCCTCCCGCATCACTCTTCCCCTTCGACGATGCTTCACCCTTGTCCTTCGACGACGCCGCACCCTTGCCCTTCGACGCCGCCGCCATTGCTGCAGCTTTCTTGCTCGCTTCAGTCGGCATGAAGATATCATCCTCATCCTTTCTCTCCTCGACCCATAAAATCGGTTTACGAAGAGCATCCAACATATCTGCTTCACTCCTATATGTTAATTTCTTCTTCTGTCACCTAGCATGCAGCCTCACAAGTTCTTCTTCTATTTCCTTTGAATCCCTTCGTGGCCACCCATGCCTAACTAGTTTCGCTGATAGCTCACGGAGATGAGGTGGATGACTAACAATATCTTCGAATGGGATCTCCTTATTGTCTACCTTGAACTCGACTGTAAACCTCAAAAGTAGTGCCGACATTCCTCCCGGGAAACTACCATCTGAAGGAAAACTCGACATGTTCGAGTGAGTGGACTATGCTTACCAACTCGACATCTCCTCCCGGGGTTTTTATAGGACGAGCACAGAACAATTGGCGGGAGAAATAGGCGGGAGCAAGGCTGGCGGGAAAATAAAAGGCGGGAGCGACGACGACGCGAAAAATAGGCGCGGGAGAGGGAGCAAGGCTGGCGGGAAAATAAAAGGCGGGAGCGACGACGGCGTGAAAAATAGGCGCGGGAGAGGGAGCAAGGCTGGCGGGAAAATAAAACGCGGGAGCGACGACGGCGCAAAAAATAGGCGCGGGAGAGGGAAATGGCAGAGGCACCATGTTTCGGCTCGGGCCGTGCCGAAACATGGCTGTCGGCGCCGCAGCTACGCGAAGCAGCGATGTGCATGCAGCTCAGCATGGTTTCGGCGTTGGCGCGGCTAAAACATGCTGCTTTCGGCCGAAACCCTACTTTCGGCACGCACCGTGACGACGCCGTGCTAGTTTTCAAATTTCTCTTGAACGCGTGCTAGATTCCGAATAAACTTTAAAAAAAATATTATTTTAAAAAAAAATTCTCCTGCGAAGCGTTGATCCAGCATGCAGAGCTGTACACTTCCAATTCACTCCACCGATTGCACTATCGAGAATGATTTGTTCCTGCGCGCAGGTGCACGAGTACGTCGCCCCATTTGATGATCTGATCTGCATCCTAATTCCTATCGGATTCGCACATGCTGAAATCGACCTAGGAGCAGTAGCCAGCGAGTCCCTAATTGACGTACAACCTTCCAAATCCCAGATATGTACTACCTCCCTTCCAAAATGCATGTCGCATTGTAATATATCTAATTTTTGTTACTCATGATAGCATGATGTGGTTTAGGCCGGCTAATCCTGTTGGTTGCTAAGGCCAAAATAAATGCGCAAACATTACTTAGCCATGCATTCTTGCGATATCGATGACCAGGAGTTGTCTTAAAGTGTTCCAATAATGATTTTTTGGGTGAATTCTGTTATTATCGTCTATGTGTTACTTTATGACAATGTATACCCTATTTTATTTTATTTTCCACTGTTTACCCAAAACCAATGATGGATTGCATACTTTTACCCTATTTACTCGTTTCATCGTTTGTCCCCGGTTCTGACATCATGGCCCCACTAGTCAGGCTCGATGCTTCCTCCTTCCAAAAAAGTTTGCCCTTTCATTGAACCTAGGATGCCACCACTCTCGCCATCGCACTGAATTGCTAACTCTAACACCGCTCAGTGAGCGAGAAGATAGATGAGTTGGAAATCAATGCCAATTCAGTGCGGGCGGTGAGGGTCAGCTAGGGTTAACTCAATTTGGATTGTTTTATAATGCTTGATTTTCCCAAAATTACAAGGGTCTCTCTACATAGGGACTTTAGTTTTTGTAATAAATTCAAGTCACCTGCCGAACCATCAGTCTTTCTTCTCCGCCTCTGGTGACCCTCCCGTTGGCACGACAATGGCACAAAATTACTGACCTCTTTGCCTTATGCTTTCCCGCCAACTCACTCACCGGTCTAGCCCACCTGGTGTTCCCTTGCTCGTGTTGTGCCGATTATCATCTCAAGCCATCCCCAACTCCAACGGCCACCACCATTGGTCCTACCATCATCGGTCATCTATTTATGTTTTGGAGACACGTGTTTATTGTTTTCTGACAATGCCCTCACTCCCAACCTTGTATAACCCCCTGCCCTAACTACTCCGGTGAGATCGCTATCCTCTACTCTCCTACCTTCACCACTCACGTGAGAGTGGCAAGTTCAATGTCGGTCACTACCACTTCAAGAGGTTGCCTACCTAGGCTCCGCGTTGCCCATTTTACTAAGCTGGATGGGAGGAAGAAGCGACAAATCGTGATGTGATTACCTGCAACTAGCTAGGAAAACAAAACTGAAAGTGAGAGGAGGGCAATATGAGAACCGTAAAAGTGAGGAGAGCTCTCAAGTAGCCTTTTGGGGAGCTACTGTTAGAATTGTTGGAGATGTCGTCAGAAACTTGCCTGAGAAAAATGCAAGCTTGCCTGCATGGGATGGATCATGGATGGAACGCAGAAGCACGTCACCCTAATAATTTTCAGAAAACAGTAGGATAATCATGTGTTCTCGTGTCAAGTTATGCGATGGTACAATGTCAGTTCAGCCCGTGGCCGGTGACGCCAATGAGATCAAATCATTGGACGGGAACGGCGCCAACTTCGGCGTAGCCGCACGTAGATGATTGAACGAATCCGGCCATATGGAATGTCAACTTAACAATTAATTAGGCGGCCGGATCATGATCAGGCGAAGACCAGAATTCGTGTTTGTGCTAACGAAATGTTTTGATCCGACTGATCTATATATACTCGTAACCAGTGCGCCAGGAGAAGAAACCGCAAGCACAAACAATTCTGTAGGTGCCTTTGATCAGTATTCAGTAGCAAACCGAAAATCCATGCAAGGCTGCTTCCCTCTCCGGAGCACCCAGCGGCAGGCGCCTCGTCACGGCGGCGTCGTGATCGTCGTGTCCCGCGGCGAGGGCAGCGTTAAGATCGTTGTGAGCAGGGGCGAGCTGGAGCGCATCGCCGCGGGCGTTACTCGGAGGCAGTGCGGGGGCACCGCCGTGGCTAGCCCGCACCGGCATGTGGCGCCGCCGCCGGCGTTCGAGGTGGACCAGCGGCCATGCGATCCGCTACTGAGGAGACAACCAGAGTCGGAGGGAGGCGCAGCTGCGCGGCATGGCCAGTGGCAGCCGGCGCTGGGCGGGATACCGGAGGAAGCGTACACCGAATGAAGAGGATATGTTTTTTTATCATTTTCGTTCAAACGAGCGCACCGCCCCCAATTTCATTCATTCAAATGAAAGTATGAAACTATGAAGAGGATAGGTTGGCGTCGCAGTCTGCGCGAAGCGCTGCTGCTCTGCGCTCCCGGTCGATGCGTGTTTATCTTCCTTTTGATGTGTCATGTGGCTTAATCATGAGAAGAAGTTGATGAAGTTTCTGCCCAGGCTTGAAGTTTGTCTTAGTGGTATTCTTGACTTCTTGTACCAGAAACATAATAAAGCAGCCAAAAACTCAAAGCACCCAAGGGTGCGTATTACCGTTTTCGTGCAAACAATTATAATTAGACATTCCTCCTGTTTTTGCACAGGACAAATAAGTAAATTCCGACGCGCACACATTGCAAGCCCAAACATCTATATCCGTTAATTTTGGGTTTATTTGTCATTCATCCAAATCGTCCAAGTGACGAGCATCACGAGTGTGCTCAAAGCTTTCGTTTGGTTGCTAGAGTCTGCGGTGAGCCTAGCCCACCATTGATTCACCGAGTCGTGGACAGACCAAGAGGCAATGTCAAGACCTAACCAATTGTTGATCATGCCTCAAATGCGAGTGGTATCATGGCATTGGATGACTAGGTGAGCTGCCGTTTCCGGAGCTCTTGTGCAAAGAGGAAACAACATAGAGTTTGGTTATCTTCGCCTTTCAAGTTGATCCGCCGGCCACACCGTATTTTGTTGGATTAGCCTATTTTGCACATTATCAGTCTCTTGTAGGATCCGCCGTCATATTCTACAAACGCTAAAATCCCAACTCACAACACTACCGTAACCTTACTTTTATACCGAAAGTTCTGTATGCCTGCGCATCAAACCATCTTAGCAGTAAAGTGATATGCCACGACCGTAGAGTTTAGGTTAAAGCCATGGAAACTTATCACAGTTGCAGGCTCTTACGAATAACCGAGGATCACAGAACATAAATGGAGCAAACTTGGCCCAAATCCCCCACATTGTGTACAAAATCTTAACAGGAAAGTAGGCATCTGCTTCCTTGTTCAGTTCAGACGCAACAAAGTAGGAGTCCATGCACGAGAAAGGTGAAAGCCCTCGACTACGACCAGCTGGAGCTGTCCTGCCCATGTCGACCTGGTTCGGCGATTCGTGTGCCCTAGTTTCTTAAGGCCAGACAAGTACTTAGTACTCCTTCAACATAAATCACTCCTAACTCTCCATATGGACGTAACAGCCAACCCTACTGTGATCTGAGTTTTCTGCCGGGTTCTAAATTGATCCAGGCAGCTAAACGTACAGCACCCTGCTAAACAGTTGCTTTCCCTGCCAGAGTTGATTATAACCCTATTGTCATCAACCCTGCTAAAGAGTTGATGATAAACACTTACTTTCGACCAACAAACTGTCTCCTTCCCATTCTCTGTTAAGGTGACCATCTTTGGTCAGGATGTTGTTGCAAGACACCAAATACACCAAAACTTTCATCTTCACAGGAATCCTTATCTTCTGAGAGAAACTTATGAGGCAAAGTAACTGAGAACAAGTCTTTGAGGTCCAGCTTCCATGTCAGCCTGCCAGTCTCCTGTTAGCACCATTCCCTCACACAGTCTCGGTAGCTCCAGCCTTCAGTCACACTGGAGACCCAAAAACACCGACCAAAACTGATGAAATGCAACCTGGGAAACTACCTCCTATCCTACCATCCACCCAAAGTCGATCAACGTTCTTAAAGTAAAACTTAAGAGGCTGATAATTTTGTTTACTGAAGGAGCTTGAGCTTTAATCCCACCGTTCTTTTTTCGTCTTTTCCTCGACCCAATTTTAAGTTTCTCTCTTATTCCAGATTCCCTCTCCAACTTGAGCAAGTGTGTGATGCATACCACCAATCTTATGCACCAGAAGTAACAAAGAACTAAGATGTTGATAAGAAAAATAATAGATGTGTACCATCATGCAATCTGACCTCACCTGTTAACATAGACCTCACACAATAAAAATATTATGTATGGCTCAGCATTTCCTCTCCATTATGTAGAAATCCTAAATGAGCTCATTCTACTAAACAAAGCAGATGGGACTAAAATGTACCAAAGCTAATAAACTCTGACAGCAGAAGTGATATGGCTCTTCCATCAAAATAAATTACCATGGCAGAAGACTAAAACATACCCAATTTATTTATTTTCTGCTACAAAGAACTCTTCACTAGAAGCAAGACACCTCAGAACATGATTAACAAAAATCTTCACTAGATAACGGTAGATCAAATCAAGTTGATGTAAGAGCTTCCAAATGAGCCAATTTGGTTACTAACTTTTGGGTTTAACAATGTAGCTATGTAAATATGAATAGTACTCCCTCCGTTCACAAAAGGATGTCTCAACCTAGGCCAAATTTGTATGTATCTAGACATGATTTAGTGTGTCCATACATGCAAATTTAGACTGGGTTGAGACATCCTTTTGTGGACGGAGGGAGTACAAAATACAGGTTACACATACAGCATTAGAAGAGAAACTATAATATCGGGTAGTGCTCATTGTACAACAATATCAAGAATAAAACCATATGGCACGAGTTCATCAACCAGCCTAAGAAACAACTGATATACTTTGATATCAAAGTGCTAATCTAAAAACTAAGGACACAAAAGTATTCCAGAAGTACTGGAAACAACTACATGTCTGTTATACTTCTCCATTTACAGGCATGCTATTACCGGCAGCACAAAAACTTGCGAATGGGTGGATAGTGGAAGTCGTACAGTCAGCGAAAGGATTGCGTTCGAAAATCTTCTTAAACTGCATTGACTCGAGATGGACCATGAAGACGCCGGTGAAGATTACGCGGCCGTGGCGGCAGTCGCGGAAGGACCAGATGCCGGTGTTGCCCCCGCCGCCGTCATCGATGCCGTAGGGCCGCAGGGAGAAGCGCTCGGACGGAATCTGGTCCGGTGGATCCAGAACCGATTTGAAGGAGACGTTGCCGCGGTAGAAGTCGAGGAACACGCCGATGATGGGGGGCTCCCGGTGGTGGGCGCAGAAGCGGCGGCGGAATTGGGGGTCAGCGACGACGTGGCGCCAGCGCTTGCAGACGAGGGAGGCGCGGGGGAGGGAGGAAGGCAGCGCAGGGAGGCGGAGCAGTACCTCGGGGAGGAGGTTCTCGTCCTCCGTCGGGGACGCCGTCTCCGGTGGCGGGGACGCGGAGCGGCGGCGGCAGCAAGGGTTCATCTCGTCGCCCTCCTCTGTCATTCGATTTGTATTTCCGAGCTTGTAGTTTGCTACGAGGTGTACTGGTGTCTGTAACCTGGGAGAAGTATTTATTTTTCATCGTAGGGGCACGGCGTTCGGAATACGAACACAATCGGGATTCCAACGCAGCATGTATACGAACACGAGTAGATTTCGAAACGAAAAACAAATTGTTTTTACGGCCTTTCATAATGTTTTTGTTTGAAGGTGCCCCCATTTTTCCTTTACTTGCATATTGTGATTGTTTTTTTTTCTGGAACGGAGGCAAAAGATTTGCCTCATTAATTAATTTAGGAGATGAGAACTGCCCAGTAAAATGACGGAAAATCGGGTAAAAATCATGGCAACGAAACTACATGCGGATTAATCCCAAACTATTAATCTCCACGATCGTATAGGACACGCTCCCGACATTTATAACCGCAAACCCGCGACATATGGTTCACCGCATCGCAAAACAGAAAACCCACTAAAAACACTTCACCAAAAACATCTGACACTGATAAACCAAAAAGATGAGAACTATCCATCAACCAACTGTGGACATCTTTCCTGTGGCCCCAATTTTGTTGCTCTTTCTCCTAATTCTGTACTCCCTGCTCAAAAGTCTTGTTAGATTCAAGGCTAGTTCGTTCCAAGCTAACGAGAATTCACAAAACTTTTGAGTGAATAGAGCTCCAGAAACATGCAACACACCACATGCACAAGCCCATAACCTTGTCAACAAGAAGAACCACCTAGCACAAGGACTTATGTTAGAAGACAAACTTGCAAATGCACTCCTGACTATGTAGTGGGCTCCCCACACAACTCCTATAGGCCGAGTATAATCTGCACCGGAGCCATGATCCTTGCTATGCCCTCGCTATCAGAGGTAGCCGACACATTGGGATGCAACGACAGGGAGAAAAAAACACGAGGCATTCTTCCTCAACTAGAGAGGTGTCCTGCTCGGTGGACTCAAGCGCAAGAATGTGCATGGGGTTTTGTTATCAATGGCTTCAACGCCAGCCCGCTCACCCTAGAGCTCACAACATCAACCAAGCCGAGTCATGCAGCCGTTTGTGGGTAGCGGCATTTTCTCTGGTCTTTTCCAGCAACATCACAAGCTCAACATTGCTAGAAAAGCACCTGAAGCCTGCGCAGGGGTCGGTCCCAGACCACCATAAGTAGACAGATCCATCCGCTCAAATGAACCAACAACATTTGCCAACCAAAACTTATTTGTTGTCCCCTTGTCACATAGGGGCGAGACACCTCCTTGATGATGTCGACGACTAACGGAGCGAGCTCAGTGTAACAAGGCAAACTAGGATGGCAAACACAGACTCCCACATTGACATTGAAATCCTTACAACACCCAAAAGGGGGACTTGGCGGCAGTGTTGCACGCAGCGACGAGTGGCCCACGACTTCAAACCAACTTTGGGTCAACGAAGGACGACAAGGCATAATAGACGGGAGCGGCTTCGCTTGGAAGGAGCGCAAGCGGCTGCAGAGCAAGCACAAGCACCCCGAGAGTGAGCGCGGTAGAATCGCTCCCGATGACCAGTACAACGACAAGTCAACAACACATGCATATGAAAGGCTCACGGCTTGCGCAATTATCAGTGGTAGCCACTATGTCGTCAAGGTGCTGACTGGTCGACTGCAGTGGACCGGCCAATGTCAGCCCAGTATAATGAGAAACAAAAAGCACACAATCCTCATGATCTCCAATAACATTTTTTCCTCGAAGGTGAAGGAAGAGTGCAAAATAGAACAAACATACTACACATCCCAATTCTCTGGGCAACACAAATAAAAAGAATATAAAGGCATTTGATTTTATTAGCCAAGCAAGCGGTACAACTAAATTACTTGGAATGTGTCATGGCAATGTATAAAGAAATGGCAACTCTAAATCGCATAACTTCATCCCAGATTGCCAATGTTCAGACGAATGGATTTACAACATACCAGTGAGTTACCTGCTTACATCTTCCAGCAGCAAACCATATGAACATCTAAACATAAGATAAAACACATATATCAAGAAATTCCAGATCCGTGATATTTTTCAGGAGCTTCAGAGGGAAAAATTTATAAGTCCAGAATACAACCAAAATCAATACACGGATATAAACGATAACAAATATGTATTCTTATTGTGGGTTGTGTCCCGCGCTCTACCTTCACCTTGTCCTAGGCCGTCAAGAAGACCACCCACTCCTGCAAAGAACGAAATGGTTTAAACGATGTCACCACAGTGATGACATGCATTTGTTTTGGAGTATATAACACTTACCTCATATTTGTGAGTTTGTAACACATATTACCCTATTTAGTGAGAATTCTATTGAAATACCACCTCTAGAAAATCTGAACATGCTGTTTTTACCCCCATTTTAGTTTTTTTTTGCATGTTTTGTTAAATAACACCGACATGTTAGGCCAATGTAAATCTATGAGGGCATCATCGATGATCATTATCCTACCTTTTGTTTTCTATTTGTTTCATTCCTCATCGTCCTAGCATTTTGGAGTCTCAATCACATTGCACCTCTTATCCAATAAAAAATAATCAGAAAAATAGGGTCCAAAGTTTTTAAAAGGGTTAATATATACGAATTTTGACTACTTGGTGTAATTAGGGTAAATATATGACTAGGGGTAAAAATGAAATTCACACTTTGTTTAAGTTGCCATTCTATCACTGGTATGGCAGAGTAGCTAAAGCTAAAAATAGTTGTCTAGTTAATCTTAAAACAGTTCCCGTGTCCTATCCCCCACACTCGGACTAAACAAGTATGGACTATCGAAATTTCATAATGTATTCCATATATCACAACTTCGGAAGTGTTTGAATTCATTGGAGGACCTTTTTTCATGGGCAAATATATAATTGCGACCAGACTTATCATATGTTGTGTTTGTGACCCAAGGCCCCTTTGTCTTTGGGGCCACAAACCCCGTATCGGAATACTACTATGTGGTTGAACGTGTCACAAATAGCGCAACACATGTATCTTTACCCTTTCTGCTATACTAATTGCAGTTCTCAATGCATATCTCACCGAATATTGTGTTATGTATCCATAAAATATGATGATAAAGGACTATATTTGTACATTAATGGTTCTTATTACCCAAATCTAGGTTGATTTTACCTTGTTTTTTAATACATTTATTTTCTTTGCAAAGGTAGGCCAATATACTCTAGATTTTACCAATTTAATGTTCAATTTTGTAAATACATCTTATATTTTTTAGATACGTATTTATTCCTATTATTGAAACATAAATGTTTTGTATTAAAATATGATGACCAGATACAGTGAATGTGTCCAAGTTAATCCACCCCTTAAATTTCAAATATTTTTGTAGACTTGTTTATTATTCATTGAATGAATTTTATTTTCTATTTAATGTAATTTATTTGGATAAGCACAGTCATGTGGGACATGTGTATATAAAGTGATCCAATCATATTCATGACAAAACAAAACATACCGGTGAAAGGAGTTTTCGGTGATGGCAAGTTATACCAGCGTCCTGCAAGTGTTCATTACTTTTGTCGTGGCGCAGTTCTGCTTGCTCGTGATGATAGCAGCACCAACAGCTAAGGCAGCTGCTAGGCCTTTGGGATACAATCCGGTTTGCTGCCCCAGGGATATCTATTGTTGCGGGGTTGGCGGCTTGGTGTCCAATGGATCGTTTTCCTCCGTTGGGCATTGATATGTGATTTCATTCTCTTTTGAGTGATAAGCTGGGCATGTATCCTTACTCCTCAAACTTGTACCGCTACTTTCGAATAAAATGGGAGGAGATTGTTATTTTCTTGTTTGGAATATGCTGCAAAGGGATTTGAACTATTGTTTACTTCAGTCTTTTTTATAGAAAGCCACAAAATAAGAGAACATGTGTTATTTTGACAGCTTAGGCGACTTCTTTTCTCTTTACACACATTCGATTCCAACGTCAATCCTTAATGAACTGCGAGGTTTAAGACTTTAGAGTAGAGAGATGCAACCGCGGGCGGCCCAACAGCCACAACGGTGGAGGTCGAGACGAGGAGGAAGACCTCATTGGAGTTGTTAAGGCAGTGAGACGATACCACAGATCAACAACCACGAAGGGTGGAGGTAATGACGGTGATCCTGAGTGCCTGAAGGTGGCGACCTTGGATTAAATAGATTGGAGCTCTGATAAGTAAATTTCGAAATGGAAAACGTTTTTCTATCAGACTATCAAGGGAGTCGATCAACAGCCACAATGGTGGAGGTAATGACGATGGGAGTGAGTGATCGTGATCCTGAGTTTCTGACGGTGACCACCTCGAATTGAATAGATTGGAGCTCCTGACAAGTAAATTTCGAAATGGAAAACGAAATCTAATAATTTATCTATCAGGCTAATCCTTTTTTTACTCTTCACAAAGCCGAGCATCCCTGAGTTGCTGCACCCTCTGTTATTCAGTCATCCAACGATGGCGATGGAGCAGAACCGGTGGCGGCAACAGCGTTTTGACTAATCTTTGAGAGAGGGAGAGATCGCCTGCCGACTAGGTGGCAGGTTTGGTATATTCATACCGCATCATGGAGCATTGGAGCATGTCGGTGCAAGCAGGGGCGGATCCAGCCGCCCCTATGCCCGGGCGGCCGCCCGGGCTTGCCGGCGGTGCGCGCTTGTATTTTTGATTTTTTGTAGCGATTTTTGCTGAAAATTTAGCGATTTTTGATTGTTTGCCCGGGCTTCCGGAAGTTTCTGGGTCCGCCACTGGGTGCAAGCATCTGATCTGATTAAGCCGACATGTGGTGACATATACGTACAGTATAAATATGCTTAATTATACCGTTTCTTACTTCATATGCGGGGCACTCCTGAGTACGATGAGAAACAGTAAGCAGACAACACATTGCACATCCCAATTAACATTGCCCCCAAAAGGCCGAAAACAGAGTGGAAACAAGATAATCCAGAATGAATCGTAGAAAGCTCCCTCCCAATTTATTAGCTAAGTAACCATTACAAATAACATTTGTTGGAAAAACACTCCTTCACCGGATTACTAGCTTTGGGAGGAGATCGAGCGAAGCAACGGGTCGAGGCTTGCTGGCGCCTGCCAATGGGAAGTCGTTGGGCGCGCAGCACATTGGGTTGTTGAGGCAGCAGATGGACGGCGTGGAGGGCTCGGGTCTGGCCTGGACCGTCGGCATCATCGTCAGCAGCAGCAGGCAGACCTGCACGGCGAGGAAAACTAGGAAGACACGAATCGCCATCGCCTCGGCTTCGCTAGACTAACAACAGAGTATCACGGGTATTTTTCTTTGGTCATACGATGTCCTGGTTTATCACTATATATATGCAGCATGGATGCTCATGGCATCGGGTTTGGCTATGGTAAATCTGGAAAGGAAAATCAAGTCTATTCGTCAAATCGCCACCAGCTGATAGGATGGCAAATGGCGATCGAGCGTATCTCTCTTGCTCCATTTTCTGGCGTGGGCATTGACTACTTCCCTGTAAAATGTTAGAGGCCAAATCACCGACATATTTGTTGCTATGTTTATATGGATCTTGCCTTAATTTTGGAGACAAACATTATTTTATATATTCTATGTCAAGACTAATGCAGAGAAAGTGGCGAACTTAATCCTCACACTGAGTATCTTACGCTAACTAATGCCAAATCACTGAATCAGAGGTTGATAGCCATATTGGATGACATGCATGATGCATCCACCATTTAAAGGCGGGCGCTCCTTTACGTCGCCTTCAGGCGACGCGGAACGGTAGGGTAGCGTCACCTGAAGGGTGCTCCTTCTTGGGCCGCATTTGGAGCGGCCCAGTACAAAAGGTATTGTCTTTTGTTTTTCTTTTTTTCTTTTTCTTCTGTTTTCAAATGTGAATCAATTATAAATTTGTACAAATTTCATATCGGACAAATTTTGAATTTGAACAAAATTTCAAATCTGAACAAATTTCGAATTTGATTTTTTTTTTAATCGGAACGAATTTTGAATCGGAACGAAGTTTCAAATCTGAACAAATTTCAAAACCGAACAAATTACAATTCGAACAAAAATCAAATCCGAACAAAATTTAAAAACAGAACAATTTTCAAATTTGAACAAAAATCAAATCGAACATAAATTAAATCCGAACAAATTTGAAAACCGAACAATTTTTAAGCTGAAAATTTCAAATTTGAACAAAATATAAAATCTGAACATATTTCGAATCTGAACAAATTTCGAGTCTGAACGAAATTTCGAATCTGAACGAAATTTCGAATCTGAACAAATTTCATTTCGAATCGGAACGAATTTCGAATCTGAACAAAATCTCAAATCTGAACAAAATTTCGAATCCGGATTTTTTTTGAGTCTGAACGAAATTTCGAATCTGAACGATATTTCGAATTTGAATGAATTTTGAATCTGAACGAAATTTCAAATCTGAACAAAAATTCGAATCTGAACAAATTTCGAGTGAATCTGAACGAATTTCGAATCTGAACAAAATTTCAAATCTGAACAAAAATTCGAATCTGAATAAATTTCTATTTTGAACAATTTCCGAAAAATATGAAGAAAAATCAAAAATAAAAAAACTAACGAAACAAAAACAGAAGAAAAAAAATACAAAAAAGAAAAAGAAACTAAGAAAAAAGGAAAACAAAAAAACACCGAACTGGGCCGACCCATTAAGCCACCTCCACCGCATCCCTTACGGCGAGGCGTGCGGGATCGCCTATGCTTCGACCCCTGCGACGCGCCGAACGCGTCGCACACCCCCGCGCATCCCCCTGCGCGCTATTGGGCCGGCCCACTTCTGGCTTCAGGCTGCGGCCCTCTGCTGGTTACTTCTTCTTTACAGGTTTGATTTTTTGGTTCGCTGTGGTATTCTACCAGTGATTATCATTACTATTATCTGACTGTTTTTTCTTGCATGCAGTCCAACGGATGGCCTACTTGGTGCAGCGTTTCCACTATTTATAGCTGCCTTATGGGGTGTTGGTGATGGAGTCTTGAATACACAATGCGCAGTTCGTTCGATTCACTATTTTAAAAAATTTGTACACGAAAATTATGCGCGTTCACGAGTAGTTTTCATTCCTATATTCATTTTTGAGTTTTCGTTTGATTATAACTTCTCAATTTCGAATAGTTGTTCGAAACCTTTTAAGCCAAATTTATCAAATTCATCGCACTCGTTTGACCGTTTGAAATATCATTTGACGAGTAAGTTAATATTCACGTTTTGCACAACTTTCATGTTGTAAATTTTTCGTTTCAATGGTCATGTATGATCAGATTTTAAAAGGCGAACAGGAAAAGTCTGTGAACGGAAATTATTTTTGAACGATTTTCAAAAAGTGAAAAAAGGTATTTGAACGAAAACAATTTTTGAACGATTTTAAAAGGCGAACAGAAAAAGTCTGTGAACGGAAATTATTTTTGAACGATTTTCAAAAAGTGAACAAAATAGATATTTGAACGGAAATTATTTTTGAACGATTTTAAAAGGCAAACAGAAAAAGTCTGTGTACGGAAATTATTTTTGAACGATTTTTAAAAAGTGAACAAAAAAGGTATTTGAACGGAAACAATTTTTGAACGATTTTAAGAGGCGAACAGAAAAAGTCTGTGAACAGAAATTATTTTTGAACGATTTTAAAAAAAGTGAACAAAATAGGTATTTGAACGGAAATTATTTTTGAACGATTTTCAAAAAGTGAAAAAAAAGGTATTTGAACGGAAACAATTTTTGAACGATTTTAAAAGGCGAACGGAAAAAGTCTGTGAACGGAAATTATTTTGAACGATTTTCAAAAAAGTAAAAAAAATAGGTATTTGAACGGAAATTATTTTTGAACGATTTTAAAGGCGCACAGAATAAGTCTGTGAACCGAAATTATTTTTGAACGATTTTCAAAAAAGTGAACAAAATAGGTATTCAAACGGAAATTATTTTTGAACGATTTTCAAAAAGTGAACAAAAAAGGTATTTGAACGGAAACAATTTTTGAACGATTTTAAAAGGCGAACAGAAAAAGTCTGTGAACGGAAATTATTTTTGAACGATTTTCAAAAAAGTGAACAAATTAGGTATTTGAACGGAAATTATTTTTGAACGATTTTAAAAGGCGAAGAAAAAGTCTGTGTACGGAAATTATTTTTGAACGATTTTCAAAAAGTGAACAAAAAAGGTATTTGAACGGAAACAATTTTTGAACGATTTTAAAAGGCGAACAGAAAAAGTCTGTGAACAGAAATTATTTTTGAACGATTTTCAAAAAAGTGAACAAAATAGGTATTTGAACGAAAATTATTTTTGAACGATTTTAAAAGGCGAACAGAAAAAGTCTGTGAACAGAAATTATTTTTGAACGATTTTCAAAAAAGTGAACAAAATAGGTATTTGAACGGAAATTATTTTTGAACTATTTTCAAAAAGTGAACAAAAAAAAGGTATTTGAACGGAAACTATTTTTGAACGATTTAAAAGGCGAACAGAAAAAGTCTGTGAACGGAAATTATTTTTGAACGATTTTCAAAAAAAGTGAACAAAAATAGGTATTTGAACGAAAATTATTTTTGAACGATTTCAAAAGGCGAACAGAAAAAGTCTGTGAACGGAAATTATTTTTGAATGATTTTTAAAAAATAAACAAAAATAGGTATTTGAACAGAAACTATTTTTGAACGATTTTAAAAGGCGAACAGAAAAAGTCTGTGAACGGAAACGATTTTTGAACGATTTTCAAAATCTGAACCATTTTCAAAAATAAATATTTGTCATAGCCTAAACCATATTCGAACATAATCATTTTTCAAATATGCACCGTTTTTAAAAAATGAAATTTTTTCAAAATAATTGAAAAAGGTAAAAAAAAGAAACAAAGAAACGAAAAAGGAAAAAGGAAAAAAGAAAACAGCTAAAAAGAAAAGAACATAATAAGAATATTATTGTTTGAATTGAAACAAAAAAATTAAAGAGAAAAACACACGTACTCCCATGCAGCAATCCCTCACCCCATGCAGCAACGTACGTACATATTTTGTTTTTAGGTTAGCAACATACGTGGGAATCGCGTGCTCTCGCAGAAACAAAATAAAAGGCCCAGGCAACGTAGGTACGTGAGAAAAGGGAAAGAAGCAATCGGAACTGGGAATTAAATGGGCCAGGCCCAAACGGCCGAGGGTGTGTGACGCCTGTTAACATCGACCTTGTCGATGAATAGGTATCGCCGACGCGTGCCTGCAGCGTCGCCGTAGTCGCGGGCATGGCTAGCTGTCGCGCGCGCGACAAGAGCGAAATGCTCGATCGGTTTCCGACCAGTCGATTTTGCTAATTAAGGCAAGATTACGCGCGACGTGCGTTGCCGTATTAGACCTGCTGACTTTTCCACCTATTCCCTTTCCGCTTGCATGCTGCTAGACTGACTAGCACGTCGCGAGACGAGATATTCCGTCCTTCCTTCCTGCGGTGTAGTGTCAGGCTAGCTGGCACATTTATTTTGAACTCTAGCTGATCTATTCCCTTTCCGTGTTTTGGGCTTTTTGTTTCACGCTAAATTTTGAAATTCCTGGTTAAAAAACTATTCCCTTTTCTTATGAAGAACGAATAAAAATTAGATTTATTTAGTTCACTTTTGATCAATTCCCTTTTTGGGTTAGTGATATTTTAGGGTAAAAAAAGGGGTGGGAGATAAAAAATCCACTTCCAACTAGTACAAAAAATTTAAACAAAAATATAGCAGCACTTTCAACTAGTACAATTTTTTTGATCAGATAATAACCGCACTTCCAACTAGTACCAAAAATTTGATCAAAAAATAATACTCCAATTCCAACTAAAAATCACAACTATTTAATTTAAAAACATGTATGTCTCACGAACAACTCACAACTAGTAACCTATTCCCTTTTTATGGTGCGCGCAAACTGGTGCCATACAAAATTTGAACACATCGACCGTATCTATTCCCTTTTTTTCTCGGGCGCTTGTTTAGTGCCAATAAATTTTCCCGCGCAACAGATTTAACATCATTGCAGCAAAAACTATTCCCTTTTGGCACAAAAAACAAAAAAAATCTGGATATTTGTGTTTCAATAAATACTCAATGAAAAAAAAATCCCTTTTGGGGCTAGTGATTTTTAGGGTAAAAATAAATGGGTGGGAGATCGTTAAACCACCTTCCAACTAGTAAAAAAATTTCAACAAATAATAGCTGCCACTTCCTAGCTGTGAAAAAAAAATGAACAAATAATAATCCAATTTCTGGTAAATGGAAGCAATTATTTCACAAAAATAGAAAAAGCAAAAATCCATGTGCCACAACTAAAAACCAACTATTATTAAAAACATCACTAGACATCTTGTCGAAAGATAGCCATTTCGGTAGGGTAGGTAGTTTCCCTATCAAATACCTAGGAGTTCCTTTACATTACGACAAGTTTGTGGAGTGATTCGGAAGGGAATAGGAAGATTCAGTTAGCAAATTGGAGTTTAGTTTGTATGAAGAAGGATTTTGGTGGTCTATGTATTCCAAACCTTCGATACTATAAACACTATTACCAATCACATAGCAAGCAAATTATCACGTGGGGATACTAAAAACATTATTACCAATATATTAGCATACAAGTTATCGATAAGAAAAAAACTAGTACAATATTACAAGTTATTGGTGAGAAAAAGAATTAGTAAAATCTTACCAATTACATAGCAAACAAATTATCAAGGTGGGCATACTAAAAATATTATTACCAATACACTAGCATACAAATAATCGATAAAAAGTCAAATATTACCAATCATATAACAAAAAAAATATCAGGTGGGGGATACTAAAAACATTATTACCAATACACTAGCATACGAGTTATCGATAAGAAAAACTAGTCAAATATTACCAATCACATAACAAACAAATTATCAGGTGGGGATACTAGAACCATTATTACCAACACACTAGCATACAAGTTATCGATAAGAAAAAACTAGTCAAATATTAACAATCACATAGCAAAAAACATTATCAGGTGGAGGATACTAAAAACATTATTACCAATAAACTAGCATACAAGTTATCGATAAGAAATAAACTAGTCAAATATTACCAATAGCATAGCAAACAAATTATCAGGTGGGGGATATTATAACCATAATTACCAACACACTATCATACAAATTATTGATGGGAAAAAACAGTCAAAAATTACCAATCATATAGCAAACAAACTATAACGAGGGGATAATATAACCATTATTACCAACACACTATCATAAAAATTATCGATGGGAAAAAAACCAGTCAAATATTACCAATCACATAGCAAACAAATTATAGTGGGGGATACTAAAAACATTATTACCAATAAACTAGTATACAAGTTATCGATAAGAAATGGACTAGTCAAATATTACCAATAATATAGCAAACAAATTATCACGAGGGGATACTATAACCATAATTACCAACACACTATCATACAAATTATCGATGAGAAAAACCAATCAAATATTACCAATCATATAGCAAACAAACTATCACGAGGGGATACTATAACCATTATTACCAACACACTATTATAAAAATTATCGATGAGAAAAAACCAGTCAAATATTACCAATCACATAGCAAACAAATTATCAGGTGGGGGATACTATAACCATTATTATCAACACGCTAACATACAATTTATCGATAAGAAAAAACTAGTCAAATATTACCAATCGCATAGCAAACGAATTATCAGGTGGGGATACTAAAAACATTATTACCAATACACTAGCATACAAGTTATCAATAAGAAATAAACTAGTCAAATATTAGCAATCATGGATACTATAACCATTATTACCAACACACTATCTTAAAATTTATCGATGAGAAAAAACCAGTCAAATATTACCAATCACATAGCAAACAAATTATCAAGTGGGGATACTAAAAACATTATTACCAATACACTAGCATACAAGTTATCGATAAGAAATGGACTAGTCAAATATTACCAAAAATATAGCAAACAAATTATCACGAGGGGATACTAAAAACATTATTACCAATACACTAGCATACAAGTTATCGATAAGAAATAAACTAGTCAAATATTACCAATCATATAACAAACAAACTATCCCGAGGGGATACTATAACCATTATTACCAACACACCATCATAAAAATTATCGATTAGAAAAAACCAGTCAAATATTACCAATCACATAGCAAACAAATTATCAAGTGGGGGATACTAAAAATATTATTACCAATACACTAGCATACAAGTTATCGATAAGAAATGGACTAGTCAAATATTACCAATAATATAGCAAACAAATTATCATTACGGGATACTATAACCATAATTACCAACACACTATCATACAAATTATCGATGAGAAAAACCAGTCAAATATTACCAATCACGTAGCAAATAAATTATCAAGTGGGGGATACTAAAAGCATTATTACCAATACACTACCATAGAAGTTATCGATAAGAAATGGACTAGTCAAATATTACCAATAATATAACAAATAAATTATCACGAGGGGATACTATAACCATTATTACCAACACACTATCATACAAATTATTGATGAGAAAAACCAGTCAAATATTACCAATCACGTAGCAAATAAATTATCAGGTGGGGATACTAAAAACATTATTACCAACACACTATCATACAAATTATTGAGGAGAAAATAACTAGTTAAAAATTACAAATTATCCAGGAGCCTCAGAGCAAAGCGGCGCAACATCGGCGCCGATAAGGAGGAGGCCGTCAAGGAGGAGCCCAAACTCCATCAGGATGATGACCTCCCACCGGATTGGCGCGTCTCATTGTCTCTCCATGACCCAGTGGGCGACGGGAATGTCAGGTGAGGATACTAAATATTTATTACCAATACACTAGCATGCAAGTTATCGATGAGAGAGAACCAGTAAAATATTACCAATCACATAAAAAATATGTTATCAGGTGGGGATACTAATAAACTATTATCAAGACTCTAACATGCAAGCTACGATGAGAAAAACCTAGTAGGATATTACCAATCACATAGCAAAAAGTAGTGGACGAACCGGTGTTTTTTTTGCAAAGCATTAAAAAAATGTTGTTTTTCTAAACTCTGGCCCTAAATATGGCTTTTTTTTATAATTTACTCAGGTCAAACCGAAAGACCATTTTGGTTTTGGGTGGGGTAGTGTATTTTGTATGAAAAAACATATTTTTAATTCTCTTTTTGTGGCATCGGTTGTTTGGTGGTAAAATTAACGGATGAGGATAGAAAAAATACACTTACGACGATAGAACGTAAACTTTTATGTTCTGGGTTCAAATTTATTTTTTACTATTTCTAATTTTAGCGACAAGAACTAACAAAAAATAGTGGCACAAACAAAAAGAAAAGGAGGTAGGAACACGCATGCGCACAGATAAGAAAAACGTGAAAATACCCACTATATGAAGTCTTATAGGTCTTGGGTTCAAGACCAATTAATTAGTTTTAGTTTTCCCGCTAAAAAGTGAACAAAGTAAAAGAGACGTGTATACAGAAAAAGGAAAAAAAGAGACCAGGTGTACGCACGAGAAAGATAAAGAAAAGAATTAACAGAAGACGTGTATAAAAAAAACAGCGTAGCAGAGACCTTTTATTTTCTACAGACTGAAAGGATGCATCCGTATGCGGAAGCATAGATTAAGCGGCAAGATTACTGAATAATAGATTAATTAGCCGGTGAACAGTCCATGTGCATGCACTTCCGTGTAGTACTGCATGTTCTCAGGCGTAGGTATTTGTCGGTATCACGCTACATGCGCAAAACGACAAGTCTCTGTCAGCAGGTAAAGGGAAAAGGAGCACGGAGGGGACCATGCTCGCGCTGAGATCGAGCGAGCGCGCGCTCGCTCGAAGAATAGCCATCTCGGTCGCCATAGGGCGATGTATAGGAATTGGCTTTAAAGGCAGCTGTAGTCTTCGGTTCTCTCAACATAACAAACACAACCCATGAACAAGCGCAAAAACAAAAATTAAGCCCATGAACATATAATATCAATATCAGCCCAAGAGCACAGTCCGGGACAGTGGAAAAGGCGCAGAGATGGACTGGGCAACTCCAATTAGCCTCTCACCGCGTCCACTGGGGAAGCTTCTGGTTTTCGCACGGCGTATTTGGAGCCTATAACACGTACTCTCCTTTTTTTCTTCCTTTCGATTTTTCTATACTATTATTACTAGCTGAGTGCCCGTGCGTTGCTACGAGTTACCTATTATTTAATATCGAAGAATTCAAAAGCGAATGATTGAGATGAATTCAAAAGACATAAACACCTCGCCTCACAAACACCACCAAAACACACAAGCTCGCACGATCTAAACAATCAGCAAAAAGGAATCCTATGAGCTCCTCATCTCCACTGATGATGCAAAGATGTGCATGAAGTCGAGGAAGCTTTATTCACGGTGCTACCTCCTAAATCATCCTAACGCCGGTGCTCGGGACTATCCCTAATATATTCACGCCATGAGCGTGGCGCTGAGTTTCATCTCTATTTTTCTGCAGGAGTGGCGGATGGAGGAGGAAGAAATTTCCACTATGGAAGTTGTACTGCTAGAAGGAAATCTGAAGTATCAAAATTTCACACAAACTTCGGCTGTGCTGGTCATATACACTTCCTCGAGAAAAGTCTGCAAACTTAATAAAAGAAAAAGAGTATCATGGTTATTATTATAGGAATTTGGACCAAAGAGAACATTTTCCAACCGAACACTTATATTGCTGCCTTGTCATTGGCTCCTTTTAAAGTTCAACCAAAGATGTCACATTGTTCAGGATACATTTTATGCGGAAGAACGAATAGCCGATCTGAAGTCAAAAGGAAACGAAGCATTTGTGAAGTAGGACTACTTTACAGCAATGTATTACAATGAAATGGTGAGTGCATGAACCAATATAAAATTTGTTTGTAAGAAAACAAAAGAAAGCTACAAACAAAATAGTAATTCTGAAATATTGATCCAAACTGTGGTAAACTTCAGATTTCCTTGTAGCAGTACAACCTTTTACTTAATAATGTTTATAAGATTGACTAATGAGTGGTGATTCATGGTTTATGATGATTTTTTTGTAAAATAGTGGGTACCCAACTACCTATACTTTGCATCAGGTTCGGACGATGGAGTAATATTTGGCGCTGAATCTTGCAACGGCCTGCATTTGCTTAAGCCCACTTTGCCGTTGCTAAACTGTGTTGTACTGACATATTTATAGGGTTTACAACAATGCCTATATGTCAACTCTGGAACTCGAAACTCTGAGATGAAAAGACGAATCATGCAAAGCTAAGCGTCATGCTTGCTGGTTACTAATGTAGGTAGTGGAGATAGACCCTCTTGCTGGAATCCTTTTTGCCAACCAGAGCCTCTGCTAGCTGCGGGTGTGAGAAGGGGATAGAGCTTTGCTAGATGCTCGATGGTGCAAAACGCCGTGCGCTGGTTGGTCCATGGTACAGGGAGGGCTCAACTATCAGCTTCATAGAGCTAAAAAATCGTGTATCAAATCAAACCTTTCAATCTAATTAGTCTCACCACCTGTCCCTTCACTCACTCTCATGCCAATCCTCCATGTACAGAACTACCGAGGAGCTCATAATCTAAAATTTTCGGTCTTGTTCATGACTGTGTGTAACTATTCAGAATCTTGTGCAACCGAAAATTCAGAAAAAAGAAGTGGGGGAAGCGGTGGATCCAGATCCAGGAGCGATTCATCTTCAACGTTCAACCTGCACTCCTCCGTGATCTCATATCACCACGGTCCTCACGCTCGCCCAACTACACTCGTCCCCGACCTCCCACCAGAGCACCTCCTTGCCGGTCGACTCGAACACCCCCAATCACCGAAGCACCTCGCGACCAGCATGTCAGCACTCAGCAGAACGGAGCTAAGCTCCCGATGGAATCCGGAAGGAAATACAACTCCGGCTGGTGGCGGCACACCGGGGCTGGGAGGCCAGCCGCCACCGGCTGGTGGGGAGCGTCGTAGCGGAGCTAACGTGGCTGCGACGACCTGCAGCTCGCTTCCTCGCCTGCAGGAGCCAGAAAGAAGAAGTGTCAGATCGCATCGGCCACGTAGGGACCATGGACTGGGTTGACCGAGAGAAGAGCTCGCCCACGGCAACCACGGATGGAGGGACTGGCGGCGGACCGGCGGTGTTCAACGGCTTGTACTGTTCTGCTCTGGAGGACGCATCGTTCGTGTAGAGGAGGAAAGAAAAGACCGAATCGGTACGGTGACAATTTTGTGGTATTATGTGATTTGGTGGGAGGGTAAAATCGGAAATTGAAAAACGGACAATCACCTGAAGACATATTATATATATAGTAGAGAAAAGAGCAACCTTGATCGGATACATTAAATCTTATGCATTCAATTTCCGATCAACCATCCGGATCGTCCCAACAATATTGAGCACCTCAACACACGTCATATTTTGTCGTTTTGCCCTCCCACCAAATAACATATACTACAAAACTACTACCGTACCGGTTCAATTATGTTCTTTCTCCTCAGGCCGTCTGTCCTCCCGAATACAGCGTAACAGCGTCGTGTCTTGCGGGCCGAAGCAGACACCCCGCGTAGTCCACCAGACGTCCCACAGAACGCGCAGCCCGCAAAACCAATCTCCCCAGTAGCGATGGGGAAAATTCTTGACCAGACGGCGGCGCCTCTCCCACATGACGATCCTCTTCCGCTCCGCGACGTATCCTTTACGGAGTTTGTGATTTTGGGGACGATGGATGTGCCGCCGCCATCTCCACTTCCGGCCCCGCCCATGTCCTTGGAGCTTCACGCAGTTCAATTATTTTGTGTTGGTCAGTTAACTGGTTCAGACTTCAGAGTACCAACTTCAGATTCTAGCATATCAACATATGTATCGATCCTTGTTTTGCTCTCTCTTGTACGCCCAGCGGCCGGCCGCGGCGCCGGAGGTACCGTGATGATTGCCGGCAGCCTCAGCGAAGTGCAATCTTCTGGGATGATCGCTGGAGATTTTCTGCCCTTTTTAGCAACAAAAGATGACCGCCGGCGGCTAGAGCTGAACGTTTTTGCCCCTGTTTTTGGCGCCGTAGAACAAAGAGAGAAGATGGAGCTGGATTTGTGGTGTCTGTAGAACAGAGGGACGTCAGATACTATGGCCCACGACACCTGAGATGCACATCAGGTTGTGGAGGGCGTGGGCGGTCGACTTGGTCGGCGCCGCCGGGAACGCCACCGATGTCCACCGTGAGCGCGAGCGACATCCGCCCCCTGGTCCGCCCCTACCCCCGCCGTCCTTCACCACTAGCTCGACAAGGGTGCTTTCGATTTTGCTACCTCTCCGACATCCCAACGACAAGCGGTCAGCCATCTCCATGCTTGCGACCTCCCGTTCTGCTCCAAGCTCGTGACGTTCGAATGCCACGGAAGCAACGCCGAGAACGAGCTACAGACGTAGTCCTCTCTTCTCCTGCCTAGAGTGTCCTGAGGCCGTCGTCGTCATCATGCATTGAGCAGGCACTGGGCAGGAGAGCTACTGTTCTATGTTGCTTCCCTGTTCATCGTGGCTACGAAATTCAGGCTAGGATAGCTTCCTGATTGTTTGGCCACTAATTGCCGTGACCTGTAAAATGGTGGTGTCGCGAGACTATAATGAGGCAATTGCACCAGACATACAAGAACTTGTCCAGCAGGTGCAGATTCATACAAAAACTAGCAACGTGTGGTGCGGTGGTACAAATACTTGCACCCAGTGTGCAAATTCATACAAAATCGTCCTAGATCCGACACCTGTCCCCGTCCACCGTGGATACTGCCAAGGGCCAGCGCCGGCAGTTTTGCGAAAACCCCTTTCCATCTTTTCTTTTTCTGACAAAGCTCGACATCTCTCTCCTCCTCTCACGTTCTATCCCCAACAGTGGCGACCTCCGTTCCGCCCGGTCCTAATCCCTCCCTGCCGGCGACCTCCGTTCCGCACGCTCGGATCCGTGCCACCCTTCCCTGCCAGCGATTCGATGCTCCACGGATGGATCGGCCTCCCCCGTCCTCTCGTCCGCCCTATCCGGCGCGCTCCTGTCCGCGCTCGACGTCGCGGACCCCGCCTCCGCGCCGCTCGCCCGTGCGTTCCTCTCCGCCGCGGCCTCCAACCCCCGCCACTCGCCCCCCGACGATGTCGCGCCCATCGCCCAGCGCTATGTTCAGGAGGTCGCCTTCAGGCTCATCCTTCAGATGCTGGGGGGCAAGGGGGGCCTGGAGGCCGACAGGGTCGCTAAGGTCAGGATGCCGCCGCATGGCAGGTTCGTCCGCTCACCGATTTTCTCACGGTGGTGTCTTCTCTCTGTTCCATCACGTGTGTGTTCGCATTTTCCATGCGCAGCTGTTGGTGTCTGCCTTCGCATTTGCGCTACATGTCTGTGAGGGTCGATGATCTGATCATGTTTGAGTTGATGGTTGGCAGATTAGGAAGCAGGACTGGAAGGAACAGGGTGCACAGCCGAGGGCAAGGATAAACACCATTATCCTGTTGCCAAGCTGCAGTGGTGGTTCTGGTCCGGAGCATTTCAGTCATGAGGCGATGGCAAGAGAGTTTGAGATGGAAATCGAGGCTGCGGCGCAAAGTATTCAGATGAACTGAAGCAAATGATGCTCTGAAGCAATCCAATGATGCATCTTGAAGCAAGTTGTGGGTGATGAATTTGAGATGTGCAAGAGTGGCATTTGAGATGTGCAAGCTGTGCAAGTGTATTTGTTGGTAGCATGTAGCAGGAATAGTAGTTGATAGGTGGCAGCAAGATATGTACATGCTTGGTACCTGTTAATGTGCATGTTGTTTGTGTGTTTCTGCTGTTAGTGTGTGTGCTAGTTTGTAAGACCTGATTTATGGAAATGAAATGAAGTTTGATGCAGAAATTTCGGTTTTGTCAAGCAAGCAGCTACTTTTGTTCATCATAATAGCCTCTGTCCTAGTAGCGCACTGCTTGCTGTATCATAAGTTTGATTCAGTTTGCTGCAGGCGTACTGGTTCAGTTTGAGTTCAATTTGGTGCAGTACTGCCACAATTTGGTTCAGTTTGGTGCACTGCCAGAATTTTGTTCAGTTTTGTGTAGTACTGCCACAATTTGGTGTAATATTTGTAGTGCTTGATTTTCGTGTAGTACAACAGCAATTAGGTGTAATTTATAGTGTTACAATTTGCTTGCCAAAACAAATATTGCAAAACTGAATTGAAACTAATATTGCAAAACTGGATTGAAAACATTATTCCAGAGGTAATTGCACAACTATATTCCATTGCACAATTCTGGTATTGCAAAACTGAATTGAAATATTATTCCAAAGGTAATTGCACAACTATATTCCATTGCATAATTCTGGTCTTACAAACATTGCTCAACCTTACGAAGAGTACACAAATATCATACAAAATTCCATCTTCCGCCAAACTCCATAGACTTGTGCATCTTCAGCCTTGTGCTCCATGACTATACAGACTTGTGCATCTTCAGGCAAAATGCCATCTTCAGTCAATCAGATGCAAAATGCCATCTTCAGGCATAATGCCATCTTCGGGCAAACTGCTACCTCTCAAACAATAGTACTACTGCTACTTCGGGCCTCTTTAACAATTCTACTACTGCTACCTCTCTAACAATTCTACTACTGCTACTTCAGGCACAACGCCATCTTCGGGCTTGATCTTCAGTTCATCTGTATCCTTGAGGTTAGCTTGTGTAATCTGTAACAAATAAAAAATAACTTGCAGAGGAAATCGTTGAATGACACCAAGAAAGAATTGTATGAGAAGGAGCAGGTACTACTGAAAGAGCAAGCACTTCTTAATCAGAGAGATGAAAACATCCTCGAGAGGTTAGCTTATGTAACTCGCAGGAGCAAGCACTTCTTAATCAGGGAGCGGCGGTAACGAATCGACAACACTGCGGGGTTAGGGGTGGAGGCGAGCGTGCGACCCGTCCGTGGCGGCAAGCGGCGGAATCGGCTGGTCGCCGCTGTGGGGGTGAGCGGAGAGCTAGAACGAGAAAAGCAATAGTACAGGGGGTTTTCGCAAATCTGCCAGGCGCTGGGCCCGTGTCATTATCCACGCCGGATGGGACAGGTGTCGGCTTCGTGTCGCTTTTGTATGAATTTGCACGTAGGATGAAAGTTTTTGTACCACCGCATCACATCTGGAGAGTTTTTGTATGAAACTGCACATAATGGACAAGTTTTTGTATGAGTGGTGCAATTACCTTGACTATAATATTCCTGCTTAAGGCTGTCGCGGAACAATTGATAGGAGCAAGGATAGACAACCATAATTACGCCAATACGCTGCATTAAGTTGGTAATATTTGGCCATGTTAACATGGTGCTAATTTGCTTCTCTGTCTTCTTACAGTTGTTTTACCTGCTGACACATGACACACATCTATTAATTGGTGATGCCGATGCGTGGCTGTAAGTAATATATATTTTCATGTCTGTGGAGCAAATTTCACACCCGTTCAGCCATGCTTTGGGGCCTCGGGATTTTACGCCAGGACATGCTAAGGTTATAATTATATGGGTCGACCGACTTTGGGGTGTAAAATATGGATCGTACCGATGTTTTCTAATCAGAAGTTTATCTTTTTTCATCTCCACTGCCATGACTTTCTGCAGCTGACAAGTTATGGTACCATATTGTGAGTTATCTGTGAGAATCCACATAGACCCGATACAACTTTTTTCTACTTGTTAATTATCTCCTTTAATTGTAAAGACGTGCGTTGCACGTACATGCCGACTAGTATAGTAAATGCAACAATTTTAATTCCTTTATATCTATTTATTGCTAGTAATTTTAGTAATAAAAATATTTGTTGCGAAAAATAAATACTCAGGTATTCAATATAAATGTTCACGCAATTGACAAAAGTATATTCATGTGCTTTATAAAAATGTTCTAGTATGTGGAAGATGTTCATATGTTTTGGAAAATGTTCATGGTGTGGTAATATAGTTTATACATGTGTGCTAAATAAATTAGTATATACATTATAAAAATGAATCATGCATTAAAAAGGGTAAACATGTATTCCCATGTATAAAAGTTTATTTATATCCGAAAAACATATAAAAAAGAGTTATGTATTTCAAACAACAAACTTTCATACATACCAAAATAAATATGTATGTGTTTCAAAAATTAATTGTGTATCAGCAAGAATATATAAAAACAATAACAAAAAAATAAACTGCACTAGAAGAAATGAAAGCATGATAGTATTATAAAAGTAAAAAGGGTCACGGAAAGGAACAAAAATACCATGAACATATGAACATAATTATTGAATGCAAACGACAACCTTTTTTGTCGGCTAATCTCTTACATTTTTTCAAGGCAAGGCTTCAGTGGGGACAACCTTTTTTGTCGGCTAATCTCTTACATTTTTTCAAGGCAAGTTTACCGCTTATTTGTACTTGGGCACATATGGGCATCCATTCGGGATTGCAAGCAGTCATGTCACATTTTGCCTTTTGTTTACTTTCAAGTAGCACTTTGCCTTCTCAACCACCGAAAACAGGATGAAGTTATGTGTATTGAGCGACAGTTCTCTCTACAGTTTTCATAAACGTGTCGCTGAGAACAAAGGGCAAAGCCAAGAAAATTGTAAGAGGGGGCTGATCAAAGATTATCCCTCTTACCAATTGTGGGGAGGGCTGAAGTACTAAAATATATAAAAAATGAGAGAGAATTAGCATAGAAAAATAAAAGATCTAAAAAACAATGCGTGTTGGGGTGGCGGGGGGTAGCGGGGGACTGGGCCCCTGATGGTCCCCTATCTCCAATCTTAGCTATTGCGTAACATATAGCTAAACTTTTGATCCCAAAAAAAATTGAGTGCAAGAACATAGATAGAAAGCACTTTTTCACCATCTAGCAAACAATTTGCATCGTGGAGGAGGGGTTAGGGACGGGGAAGAAAGTTGGTCACGATAGTGGCCGCTAGGTGGTAGGCCAACACAAGGAGTGGTGGCAGCGTGCTGGGGATGCCGGGATGGGCTGTCGAGCCGAAGGAGATGAAAGAGGACGGTGTAATAGGAAGAACGAAGAATATTTTTGCAAAGTGCAACACAGAACCTGTACGAGTCTAAGAAAAAGTAGCGTGGGTTAATTGCACGGTTTCAAAGCTTCTGAAATGCAAATGTGGAGAACGGACTTGAAGAAACTTTCCTGCTTTTAATAATAGGTACAGCTGGATGGGTTTGTAATGTTGCTTCTTTGAATTTGTACAAGTGAGACGTACATTTTGCGTCCAAATTAACTAGTAAAACAAAAAACAAAAACCAGACTTCTATTCACTCTCCGTTCCATTCATCGTTGTTCTGGTATTTTTAGCCTCAACCAACACCTCACGCCTAGCACAGCGGATATGAATAAAAACAAAGTAAAAAAGGTTTCTCAAAGGAGTAATCTAAACGAATTATCATTAGATTAAGCAATTAGTGTCACAAATAAATAACTAGGAGGTAAGAAGTGAAATTTAGTCAAACAGAAAAAAAAAAGGAAGGATCACCCTTCCCTTTTTTCATTCACCAGCCACGCCAATAAAATAAAATAAAATTGTGTGTCGTGGTAGCGGCAGTTTTGATGTAGATTGTTTGCCCGATCTTTCACCGCAAGAATCACCGAGATAACTATTCTTCCAATCACGGGAGTAATCCGCAACCTGAAGAACGAGAGAACGAATCCCACGGCGTGCAACGAGATGATAAACACCACGCCTCACGCCAAGCTCGACAACCCTTGGCAGATCCAAGAGCCTTCTCGCCACGCACGATAACTCTTGGCAGATTCAAGAACACTCATACCTCTATTTCAAAGATAACTGACGAACGTCCAAGACGCAGTCTACACGCCAGTCCCTTAGGACGGAGGCAAGTTTGAACACGTGGTTCTACATAATTTTCAACTCCCCTAATATTGTGACACCCCCTTTGTTTATAAAGGACAAAGGGTAGGGATCGCTGAACTAAACCCTAACCGACTTGGACTCCTAATCTGGTCCGACTCAGACTGATACAAACCGACCCATGGCGGGTTCGGACTTAGATTTGGTACGCATGCCTAGTTAACACTACCTTAGACTTTTACATTTAAATATGTCCTAGCGTGTCAACCAACCAACACGATGCCGACGATGCCCTCATCATCCTCCCCTTCTTAGAGAGGCGTTGTCCTCAACGCCGGAAGGTCTTCTCCAGTGCGTGTGGCGTCAAATCGTCACATCGCCACGATCTTTCTTCATCCTCAAGTCTTCGTTGGCCTGCCACACCACATCCTCTATCTAGACTTGTTATTGAGGTCCTCCATGTTTGACACCACCAACATGATTAGACACAAAAAAACCTTCGAACTGCAACGTGTAAACGCACCATGCAAATCACCCCAGACACAACAGGACAAATTCCTATACGCCAAGGATCCAAATAAGCTGAATACGCTGGGATGCAACTTCCAAACATGTGTCTCTCGCTTCTTCTTTTTCTGCTCGCGCAAAAAGTCCACCAATAATACGAACCGTACATATGTGCCAATCTGCACGTAAATCTATTTTTTAAGCCCAAAACGATCCAGCCTTTCCTTCCCACACCAGCGCACCAGAAAATCCGGATATAAATGCAAAATCGTGTCAAAGTCTTCCTCCCGAGCTGCATTTTCCTTTTCTGATTTCCCTAATTTCTCTCCCTGATTTTCACGTGATTCAACCAATCTGCCTGTTTTTTTTCTTTAATACTTGCCTTTTCTGTCAGACTTCCCTAAATCACGAGTCCGATCTAAACAGATTATTTCATTATCCTTTTTCTTAAGCCAATCGCTGGATACACACGGAAACCAATTTGAACGTTCCACCCCGAACCAATTCCGATCGGATGTCCCTTCCTTCTGATTTTTTTTTTCGCGGGCCGCCAGTAGAACTCCACGCGACCGTGTCCGCCTTGTACACGATCCCAAAACCCGATCTTATTTCGTAGCGATGGAACGGATCTCGCCGAGATTTGCAAAGTGAATCGGCCTGCGATATTTCTTCCCCAACTCGACGAGCTGCTTCTAGCCAACTTGTCGCCCCACTTCCACCAAACAATTCCAGCGAAAATAAATCTGCCAATCTTTGCAAACCTGCAAATAGATTTTCGACTGGATGAACTCCCCGCGGTGATCAATTTGGCGCTCTGATACCAGATGATGTACATTGTTTGCCCGATCTTTCACCGCAAGAATCACCGAGATAACTATTCTTCCAATCACGGGAGTAATCCGCAACCTAAAGAACGAGAGAACGAATCCCACGGCGTGCAACGAGATGATAAACACCACGCCTCACGCCAAGCTCGACAACCCTTGGCAGATCCAAGAGCCTTCTCGCCACGCACGATAATTCTTGGCAGATTCAAGAACACTCATACCTCTATTTCAAAGATAACTGACGAACGTCCAAGACGCCGTCTACACGCCGGTCCCTTAGGACGGAGGCAAGCTTGAACACGTGGTTCTACATAATTTTCAACTCCCCTAATATTGTGACACCCCCTTTGTTTATAAAGGACAAAGGGGTAGGGATCGCTGAACTAAACCCTAACCGACTTGGACTCCTAATCTGGTCCGACTCAGACTGATACAAACCGACCCATGGCGGGTTCGGCCTTAGATTTGGTACGCATGCCTAGTTAACACTATCTTAGACTTTTACATTTAAATATGTCCTAGCGTGTCAACCAACCAACACGATGCCGACGATGCCCTCATCAAGTTTGTTTGAGGAAGCAAGAGTGCACTGCACCGGATCTAGGTCGCCGTCGCCGAATGCTCGATCAGTCTCCGAATCTTGTTTGTTGTTCATTTTAAAGGGTTGTTTGCTCGAGTCATCTTCTGGCATTGATGATGATTCACTCGCACTTACAGGTGCCAGGTGGGGACTGGTAGCGAGGGACGCTCTGCTTACACTGAATCTCGCCTCACTTCACTTGTCAGAGACTTAGTGCAAGCGATTTGCATAGAGCTAGAGCCAGCTGGATCCTAGTTTTACCCCAGTTCATCACCGCTGCCAAAGATGGGCTCGACTTCTCGTGTCACACTGGTTCTAACCTACCTTACTTGGCTTGTTCAGTTACACCATCTAGCACTTTGTATAAACCCCAAACAGATTACCTCCGTCCCTCCTCGACTCGAGCTCCACTTCGTCTTCACCGGCAGAGATCGAATTAATAGAAGGCGACCGTGCAAGTTCATCCGCCATAGCTCAGCCATGCGAATGAGGTGGCGCCGGACGTCGCAGTCCTGCCAATGATGGCGCTGCGTTTTCACCGCATTGATGCTTTGCAGTTTGCTTAAGCCGCTGTCGTCGCCAATGCCTCGTTTTATGGCGGGCCGTTGAGACCTCACCTGCTAGATTTGCCACTCTTGTGTCTTGTCCCGGCTCAGTACACAAGCTCGGAGCTATCAGCATCGTCGAAAACGAACCGGAAAACACAGCGCGTCTCCGTCGTTTTTCCGATCTTGGGATGGGTTAGCTCGGAGCTAGGTGGGTTAGCTAGATTCCGAATGCCGTACTGCCGTGCTCCTGTCGCCGGAGATATTTCCGATCGAGCGAGTTATTGGTCGTGTCAGCGTTGCTCGAGCTCGATCCATCCTGTGGGCTTCCGTGCGGAGCGTCGAGGGCGGTATTGCAGGGCGCTGCGTACGATTCATCGGGGCTGGTACTTTTTTTTTAGAAACTGTTCGGGGCTGGTACTTGGCTTCTTGGTTTTCAGCATGGCCGGCCGTGCAATGCTGTCCTCCATCAAATTGCAAAACTTTGGCTGCCAAAATTTCACCAATGACGCGAACTGAGCCTAGCTCAGCTGGTATGGTTCTTTGTGATGGAACCGGCCCACCCAGGTTCAAGTCCCAGACTTGGTATGGGTGCTCGCATTTTTCTGGATTTTTCAGGATTTAACCGGCGCTATGCTTTCAGTGGTAGGTGACGTGTCCGTCAACAGCGATGCGCCCGTGGTGACTTCGTCAACCTCAAGATCTGCCGGACCAGTCTCTCGGAGGTGTTCATAGGGGTAGGGTTTACGTGCGTGCGTTCATATGGGTGTCTGTACGTGCGTGTTTGTGAGTGTCTGCGTCTGTACTGTGTTTCTAAAAAAAATCACCAATGACCAAAAAGACTTTTCTACATTTGGGTGTATACTCAGGTTGCCGAGGATGTATATGTCCGTTCGTCCATCTTTACTTTACCCTAGGTCTATTTACAATCTACTCCCTCCGTTCTAAATTACTTGACTTCCATATATCCACATATGGATGTATGTACACACTAAAAGATGTCTACATATATCTGTACATAGACAAATGAAAGTCATCTATTTTGGAACGGAGGGAGTAGTAGAGCCCTTCCTTTGTTGGCGATGATTGTCCTAGTAAAATCCAGTATGTATTGTACTATAATCTGTCCATCAGTGCAAACATCTCCGTTTCAAAATATAGAGCTTATTTTTATTGTTCATGTAAAATGTATATGCACCGTTTGCCATAATAAATATACTCCCTCCATATAAGGCCACTTAATTAGTCTTGTGACTCTTGTCTTAACACAAAGTATTTAATTTTGACCAATATCATAGAAAAATATAGATATTTACAATACCAATATGATATCTATTCTCAAAATTGATTAAAAGAGATAAATGTGGATCCATGTTGTGGCAAGTCAATTTCTTCTCGACGTCGTCAAACTGGAAGCCAAAAAAAGAAACATAGTAGAAAAGAGGCATATTACAAAACCATTGACCAAGCAATATTGCATGTAATGATTGACTGGTCGATAGATTGTGACATACAAACAATATCAGTCGATTAGACAGTAGGATGAATTATTCTCTACGTACCCGTGGATTCAAGTTGGACACTAGGATCGCCGCTTTCTTTTCTTCTCAAGGTAGAGTTAAGAACAAAAGTATGCGTAGAGGGTTCCACTTGGACACTAGGGTAGAAATATAATGTCAAAAGTCATAGTAGAGTAGAAGACATGAATATGCATGCATGTTGCGGGAGGTCAGCGGCTTATCAACATTATAAGACAAAAAAAGGCCAACGGAAAGAAATAAGGTATAATGCACGACTTCAAAAACAACCACACAGATATATCCCACACAATTATGAGTTTTATATAATATCACATTCAAGTCTCAGATAGTACTGTTTTAATTAATATCATGACCAAAATGACTTTGGTGACCAATTGTAGATTGGGGGCCTATATCCAAGAGGGCAAGACATGTGTCATCTGCTAAACCCTTTTGTACCGATTTCATTTACTTGAACAGAAAGGGTGTAAGTAATTGGCTAATTGCCTCTTTAGAATAGGACGGAGTATGCTCTGTTCCGGTGGGTGCAGCGTAGTAACCAGCTCGTGCCTATATGTAGCCTCCTGTTTATACTGCGGCTTGGTGACTGTCGCGGTATCCTGGACGAACTGAGGTAAGGCCGGCCGTAGGGACCCACCGGCAAACTGCAAGGGTTGTCTGACCTAGAGTGGTGATTTTCGTATATAATACGAATATGTTCTAGCTTCCGATTCGACCAATCATATTGATCTTCGCGGGCCGCCGCAATACTGATGCCGCCGACACAGTGTGTAGCTTGGAGCAATGTAACACCTTTTTCCTTTTGTTACCCCAATAGGAGAACAAAAGCAGTGGATACAGCTCAAAGATTCATGACGTGACAACAGAGCAAAACACAAAAAAAGGGGATGAATCCGTCCGAATTATTTCTCGTTTTGATATTAACCAGTGGCCTATTATAAATGAGCGTGGGCATGCTATCCATCAGATCAGCACCACGGATTTCAGTACAGTATCACAGTGGTTTTCCGAAGTATGGCGCAGGATCCTGGTCACTGAATGCAGCAAGCGCCGAAATCGATAGCCGCGCGTCTCTGTCGGTTGATTCAATATCTTGCTGAGCCGAAAGCGGCGTCGTCGACCCCGATGTGTACGTACGTACTGCGGTGTTTCAGAGCTATCATTTGCCGGAAACGCCGCGCCGCTGCCTGCAAATACATTACGTACTCCGTCCTGTTCTAGAGGTAATTACACCTTTATGTTCAAGTCATACAACACAGTACACCGCCGGAAACGCCGCGCCGCTGCCTAATACATAACGTAGAGTCAGTCAGTGTGAGCACCAAAGCGGCCCACGCCACGCCGCCGCACCGAGAGAACAAAACCGGTGGCGGCCAGTGCCACACCGCCGGACCCGACCACCCACAGGTTTCACATTCCCCGGCCGCTACTTATACAGACGCCCCCGCCTCCTTCCTCGTCTACACCATGCATCCTACTCATCACTCACTCATCGTCTCTCGTCGCTCCAGTTCAAGTTCAGTTCAGTCCCACAGTTGGCTTCTCGCTTGCTCCCTTCCCACTTCCCAGGATGGACACCTCGGCGTCTCCTGGCCCCAGCTCAGCCTCCGCCGCCTCGTCCGCGCCGCAGCGGCCTCGGCAATGGGCGTGCGAGCTCGCCTGTAAGGTCCTCTGCGCCGTGGTGACGTGCGCCTTCGCCGCGATTGGGTCGGTGGTGGGTGCGGTGGCCGGGTCGGTGATCGGCCTGGCGACGGAGAGCGGGGTGGTGCGCGGCGCCGGCATCGGTGCCATCTCCGGCGCCGTCTTCTCCATCGAGGTCGCCGAGTCGTCGCGAAACCTCTGGCACGCCGGCGACTCCCGCGTCTGGACCGTCCTCTACATGGTAAGTACGAGATAAAACTGCATTGACACATGATCTTTGATCTCCAATTGCGACCCTCGCTTCTTGCATCGAGAAAACTTGATCGTCTCCAAGCCGAGCCGTAAAATTCACTGCATTCCATTGCCCTGTTTCTGTAAATTCAACTACCATTTCTAGGCTGCTTAGATATACAGTTGATATAGCAGCTGTTCTGAATCGAGTGTCCGCTTGATGTTCGAGAGGTCATGAGGATTAGGAGCAGGTAAAAGTGTAGAAATTAGGTGTGCCACGTTGTTTCCATGGGCAGGAATTAGTCCTATTTCTGTTTTCGATCGTGGTAAAAGAACATGTTTACATTTCCTCTTGGCGTCTCTCTTCTTATCAGATCAAGTGCATTTTGGCACTGAATTAGTGTTATGCTGATTGTGTTTGTACCTCTTGTGCAGGTGGACATCATCTTCAGCCTCCTGAGCGGCAGGCTGGTCCGCCCGGCGGTGCAGAGCGCCGTGCAGAGTCAGGTAGCGCCTCAACCTCACCTCGAAAATCATGGCGCGCCATGCTTCATTAAATCCACTCCATTTAAGAAAGCCTCTTTGCCAATGGCAATGAAATTCGAGAATGATCAACTGCTCCAATTAATCAACCTGTCTCAGCATACGCACATCACTAATCACATCCTATAGCTCTAGCCATCTACGAAGATATATTCGTGTCCATTCGCTCGTGCATTGCCCGGAAGCTACTGTCGCATTCAGAGATTCAGAAATTTGTTGCTAAGGAAATTAGTTAAAATAAAATAGAGTCTTTCCACTTTTAATAACATGGTTGGTTATAAAGGCGCTATCATCCTAGTGCTAATCGTCTAGATCACTCACTAAGTTACACTCGACTAGTGATGATGACAGGCACGATCAACTAACCCTGGATTTACTCTCGTTTTCTATTCTAAGTGGATGACTGCAACTTCATGAGTGTACTAATTTGATCCGGACATCATCTCCAAAGATTAATAATTGCTTCTATCGCATTTCACTGTCAGTCCAGCATTAGTTTACCACAGATGCTACTGTCGCTAACTTCTCATTTCCCGTGTGTGCATCCAGATAAGCGCCATCAGCTCGCCGTTGGCGGAGCCCAGCGACCTGTTCGAGACCGGCTGCGCCGCGAGAGGGCTGCCGGCTCACGCGCTCCGGCGGCTGCCGGAGATCAAGGTCGCCGCGGACACCGCCGTCGACGCGGCCGAGGAGGCGCTCTGCTGCTCGGTATGCCTGCAGGACATGCAGGTGGGCGAGTCCGCGAGGCGACTGCCCGGCTGCCGGCACGTCTTCCACACGCCCTGCATCGACCGCTGGCTCGTCAGGCACGCCTCCTGCCCGCTCTGCCGGCGAGACGTCTGAACCCCGGCTGGCTACCGTCGTTCTCCTGCTTGTAATTAAACCGCCGTCGGTTGCCGTGCGCCGGCGGCGGGCACCTGGTGCCCGTAAGGGAACCGGTGAGAGAAGGAAACCACGTGTGTAGCAATGCCTGTAAGAAAGAAGAATTGTTCAGTGCTGATTTTAGCTGCCGTTCGTTCTCATCTGGCTTCCCCTGCCTAGCCTGAACTCTGATCTCTGAAGATCTTGCACGTTCTGAATCTTGTTTTCAGAATCGACGCTAAACTTAAAAAAAATGATAAAAAATCAAAATTATCTAGACACATTAGTACTTTATATGCGAAAATTGCTTTTTTTCTCTTGAGCTCCGGTGCTCCCTACGCTTTAAAAAATTCGAAAATCATATTTGTGAATTTTAAGAAAATCTGAAAAAAAAATCTGGGTGTAGCCAATAGTATATCCCATGAGCCTGTAAAATATCAAATTCAAATACTTTGTATTCGGAGCTATACAAAAATAAGAAATTTTGATAAAACTTAGAGATTTGAAAATATGCATAGTTAGATCCACACTTTTTATATTTTTGTATATCTCAGAATACAAAGTTTTTTATGTTGATATTTGCACGTTCGTGGTATATACTATTGGCTACACCCAGAACTTTTTCTTTGTAACTCACATATATAATTTTCGAATTTTTTAAACCATAGGGAGCACCGGAGCTCGGGAGCCAAAAATTTCCACTCCTTTATATAAGCATAATTACTTAGTACAACAATAGTAACAGTATATTAAAAAATAGAACCTATAATTGTACTGATAATGAATCTTTAGTGTCATCCTTTTGAAAAGAAAATTCTTAATATGTACCACAAAACTGCCACAGGAAAGAAACGGTTGCTGGCGAGCCACCAGCCGGGAAGAATCCTGCCCGTCGGCAGCTGCCCGTCACTCCAGCAGAGCCGCCGACCAAGATGCGTTTTAATAGAGGCGACAAGCAAGTATAGGAGGCGAGAGAGGTTTTTTTTGTTAGCCTTATTTTTATTTTTGGACTTTGCATCATAACCAAAACAAAAGTAGATAAATAGGTGTTTTTGGCTTTGCCTGATTGTTGCCTTTTAACTGAATAATATTTTATGGTGATACAAGTCAAAAGACAAAATCAAAAACACCAATTTAGATTTATTGTGCCGTTATTGGCTAAAATGCAAAATGAAAAAATAAGTCTAAGCAAACAGGGCAGAATAGAAAAAAAAAATTGATTCCTCCCCTGAGAATACAAGTTGTAGTATCTTGATCGGACATACAGGCATGCATACCACACGCACACACCCCACCTATATGTCTAAATTAAACCTACAACATATATCCCTAATACGTCCTGAGAGACTTATCCGAAGACCAGCGCTCCGGGACCGACGGGCACGTCGACCTCGCCTATGGCACGTAGATGATGAGAGACACCTACAAGATTTATTAAAGGGACAGTGCTCAGTAGAACGGTGTCCCGTGAGACGTCCCGAAAATCGTCCACCACAGGGATCGATCTCGGGACGGGTAACTAGGCCATTGCCCATCGCTACCACCGCGCTAGTAGCGCGTTCTCGGGCAGAATAGAAGTTGCCGCGTTGGCGGCGCGAACGCTCGATCCATCCAGCGAAGCGAAGTAGAGAGAACTTCCGCGATTTTTTTTAAATAATATTTTTTTGAACAGAAATTCGGAAAATAGCGCGCGTTTTCCAGAAATTTGGAAAATAGCGCGGCGTCGGCAGCGGCCGGACCGAAACAAAGGTTTCGGCACGGGCCAAACCGAAACCATCAGGTTTCGGCACGGCCAAAGCCGAAAGGCTGCTGAACTGCATGCACGCCTGCCTTTCGCGTAACGGCGGGACCGACAGGCCAGTTTCGGCTCTGGCCGTGCCGAAAGTACCATTTCATTATTTTTCCGCTCATATTTCCCGGCACCGCGCATATTTTGGTTTTCTCGAGTAAATTTGTTTCGCGGTCAATTGTTCCCGCTTTTTTTCTCCCGCCATTTTCTTCCCGCCATTTTGTTCCCACCATTTTCCTCCCGCTCTTCTTCTCCCGCCATTTTTCTGCCGTGCCTAATTTTCCCGCCAAACTTGCTCCCGCCTTGTATTTTCCCGCCAGCCTTGCTCCCGCCTATTTCTCCCGCCAATTGGTCTGTGCTCATCCTATAAAAACCCCGGGAGGAGATGTCGAGTTGGTAAGCATAGTCCACTCACTCGAACATGTCGAGATACAATTCAGATGGTAGTTTCCCGGCAGGAATGTCGGCACTCCTTTTGAAGTTTACGGCCGAGTTCAAATTACAACATAGTTCGGACACATACAAATTAAACCATAGGGATACACACATAGAAATTGTAATGTAGTGCTAGCCACGTTGGCCACGTCCTCGGTTTCCTCGGTTTCCTCGACTTCCTCGACCACGCACAGGATCAGGAATGACTGCAGGATCAGGTCCTAGGCCGTATTTGGGACAATACTTCTCTCTATGCCCAAAAAGATTGCAAAGTAAGCACTGTCTAGTACATCCACCAGCTTCAGACTCGTCCATATCATTCCGGATTCGACGCGAGTTCCGTCTTCCTCTGCCAGTTCTCATAAGAGCAGGATCCGGAATATATTCTCGTTCCATCTCATTCACCTTGTTGAAGTTGCCAACTACTCTAAATCCTGTCATCTCCCCGGTCCAAGTTTCAACCACAGCCTCTTTCATGAAATACGGAGAGACAAAACTGATTGGGTTCATCCCCAACTGGCCAGAAACAGCAAGGACATGAGAACATGGGAGGTGAAGCAGTCTGGGTTTGTTGCACGTGCACTCGCACGTTGGGGGTGCAGCAGCACTAATTATGACCTCATGGGTTTTCAGCTCACCCGCACCAAATCTTGAGGTTGGTAAGCGTACCTCGTACCTCGCTTCTTCATTACCAATACGAATCACCGTGTGCATCCGTGCCTTCTTTATCTTCTTGTCCATGTACTGTCTTATCTTGCGGCAATAAGGTGTGTTGGGGTAATACTCAATATGCTCGACGGCTTCACGACGTCTATCTCTGAAATACGTCAATGTTCCGTGCAAAATACCCTCCACCAGTGCTGTCAGTGGCAAACTCCTATTCCCTCTGAGTACAAAATTATACACCTCAGCTAGGTTGGTAGTCATGATGCCGTACCTTGCTCCATATTGGTCGTGCAACAGAGACCACTTCACGGGAGGCTCCTTCTCTATCCACTCTTCAAAATTTTTGATTCGTTTTCCCTTCTTTCTCTTCGTACCAGGAGGGTCAATTCCAGGCAAGTCACACAACCCAACAGGCTCTGAATCTGTCGTATTGGCCGCAGTACCCTGTGTCGCATCACCCTGTGCCGCAGTACCCTGTGCCGCAGCAACCTGGGCCGCAGCTACCTGCGCCGCAGCAAGCTGTGTAGCTACCGCTTGTGCCTGCGCAGCTTTCCTTTCCTTCACTTGCTGCCCAGTGAATTCAGTCAGTCTTTCCCACAGAAACTGATACTTCCTCTCTTGATTCTGATTGCACAGTCTTTTAAACAGATTCATCAGCCTTTTACTCTTAAAGCATGAGTAAAAGTTAGCGCCGAGATGACGCATACACCAGCGGCTCTGCATGTCAGTCCATGGTGCTGGTTCATCCTCGGTGGGGTGCTGCAGTCGCTTTATAGCCTTAAGCATACCAGGATGCCTGTCGTGAAGGATGCACACATTTGGTCGAGTCTTCACAACTGCCTTTTTCAATTGCCTGAAGAACCATATCCAGCTCTCATAATTCTCACCCTCGACGAAGGCGAAGGCAATCGGGACGATCTGCCCATTGCCGTCCACACCTATTGCGGTCAGGATCTGCCCCTTGTACTTGCCTGTGAGAAACGTGCCGTCCACGCAGAGCACTGGACGACAATGGGTAAAAGCTTCGATGCAAATAGCGAATGAGAAGAACAGTCGGCCGAATACACCATATTGAGGAAATTCCGGGAACCGTTGTAATTCTACTAAAGCATATGTGCCAGGATTCCTCTCCTTCAATGTGCTAACAAGACGAATAACATTATCATAAGAGTCATAGAAAGACCCAAACCTCTCCTCTAGAGCCTTCTGCTTAGCTCTCCAGGCCTTTCCGTACTTAATGGTGGTATTCCATCTTGCCTGAACTGTATCTATGATGTGCTTTGCTACCATGTCTTTCTTGTTCACTATCTCACTGAACAAGAGACGTGCAATGAGAGTTGACGTTAGGTTTGGGTGATCTGTCAGCAAACTATTAATTTCACATGTGTGTGGCACGACGTCTGTCACCACCCACACCACGTCATACTTCGGCAAGTGACCATGCACCCGTGACGGACAACCAATGTCAGCACAGCTCATTGTCAAATATTGCCTATTTGACACGTCAGTGCGGAAAACCCTTTGCGTGGACAATGCCCACTGAATCACGGCTTCCCTTAACTGTTGCTTCGTGCTGTACTGAGCCCCGATTTGAATGTTATTCATGTGGTACTCCCAGGACGATTCATGGACATCAGGCACGGCCGTGATGGCAGAGTTATCCTGATTCCAGTAACTGGGAATAGGCACATCTTCATCCTTGTTTTCATCAGAATCATCAGAATCAATATCTTCTGCGACGCCATCCTCCTCGTCTTCCGCCAATATCTCAGCCTGTGCTGTACCTTCATGCTCATCCGCATCAGCCTCCCCAATTTGGGCAGGTCCTGCTGACAGTGCTGGTTCATAATGAAGAGGAATTTCTGACAGTGATGGTAGATAGCCAACAGGAATTTGAGCATGTCCTGCAGACGGTGATGGTTCATAATGACCAGGCATTTGGGCACAATGCGAACTAGTTGCTTCACTAGTCTCTCCAGTCTGAACAGCACCGCCACCTATTTCAAAATTATTCTGCTTCAGAACAAACGACACTAGGACTTCTGGTTTTGTCCCTCGGCGTTTGCATGATGCTAGCCAAGAAACCCACTGATTTGTCGATCAAGCGGCAACAACTCCCAGCGAATATTTGACCGGCATTTGGTCCATACCGACTGCATCCTAACAGTCCAGTAATTAGGATCATACCCAAAATTCACCGTAAAATACCACTGGACACCGCCGATTTTCACTTTCTCTGGCTCTGTCAACTGAATCTCCACATTTTCAAATTCACTAAGATCAACCCCTGACTCAGATGTACGGACTGTACCGGCACCGTAGTACACAACAACATTGACCACTTCCATTACCTAAACAAATTTATTCAATCATTAAATACTCCACAGCGGATATATCTAAATATTACGATACATCTAACTGACAACATACACTAATCCCACAAAATCTAGAGATTAGGGTTTACCCTTGACGCGTGCGTATCTCCCGCTGCCCGCTTCAATCTAGCACCACCACCGCCGCACCACGCCTCTAGCTTCCCCAACACCGGCACACACCACCACTATGCACCATTGTTGACCACCATTGCTCCACCTCCACTCCCCCAAACGCCTCTACGAACAACTATCCCATCAGTAGATCGATGATGCCCTAACCCTCCTCTACTCTATTTCTTGATTATGGGTTTGTGAGGATTTTTTTGGGGTAAGAATCGCTGCTGTTTTCCTGGAAACGGAAGAAGGAGAGGAGAAGGACTGGTCGAGTGAGAGAAAGAAGAAGATGGGCGTCGAAGGAGGACAGGCCACCTCTTTTGGTCTGCCTGCTTTCGGCACGGCCCGTGCCGAAAGGCTTGGTTTCGGCACTAGCCACGCCAAAAGAGGTGGGCCACGCCTGCCGGTGCGCAGGCCGACATGCAGCTGGCTTGTTTCGGTGCGGGCCATGCCGAAACCAACCAGTTGTTTCGGCACGGGCCGTGCCGACGCCGCGCTATTTTCCGAATTTCTGGAAAACGCGCGCTATTTTCCGAATTTCTATTTAAAAAAAAATTATTTAAAAAAAATTCAACTTCCGCTCGATCCATCCACCTAGGCTGCTTGTCAGCCGCCCAGAAGGTTCCCAGGTCCCTCCGCGTGTGGCTCACGAAGCCCATGTCGGCTGAGACAGCTTCCGGCCGGCCCAAGTAATGTTTTTCTGCTCATTTTCCCCCAGAAAACGAGCAGGCAGAAAACAGCAAAACTTGTACTCACTCCGTCCCGAAATAACTGTGTTAGATTTGTCAAAAAGTGAATGTATCTAGACATGAAACAAGTATAGATACATTTACTTTTTGGACAACTTTGAGACACTTATTTTGGGACGGAGGGAGTATACACATAAAAATAATCCCTATACATTTCTTTCAAAAAACATCCCAACATACATGTGATTTGTTTTGCCAAAAATCAAGGTACGCCGCCCTACCTTACCCTAAGAGAGCTTCACAACTCTCTTACATAACTAATGTTTTATTATTATTCTAGACACTGTCTCACTTCACAAGAGTTACAACGATCGTGAAAATATTTTACTTTCCGTAGGTTGGCACCGCATATTCATAGCTGGCTGGGCTGATCACACCAAATAGAAATAAGATTCAAAATACATACTTATATTATAGATTTATAAGATGAATGTTGCACGAGCACGCTTACCAGTATATTGTGTACTAGGTTCATAATAGTTAGAAGTGAAGGGGATCGTATGCAGAAAACAAAAAAAAATCCTAACAACGATATCCTTAAATACTAGCTAGAATCTATAACTATGCAGATATACCGTAACGGAGGAGATCGATATACATACCCTTGTAGACCGGAAAGCGGGGATTACGCCCCCGCACAGGCGTTGCTGATGAAGCCGACGTAGCCGACCTCGAGGTCATGAAGACGAACTCCTCCAAGCGCCTCAAGTGTGGCGCCTCGTAGAGCTTACACACGCACGGAGAAGATGACGACCTCCGGACTCCGATCCAGCGAAGCGGCGGAAGCAGAAGACTTGGACCGGAGAAACCAACAGCACGGCGGAGTGCGTATGGTGGAGAATACCTCAACCGTGCGTAACCGCAATTGCGGAGTCACGTCTAAACGGACGAGAGAGAGAATTGGTGTATTTTCAAATGCATGGGGCACCTATATTTTATAGGAGGAGGAGGGCTGCAACACCCCTTGGCTTAGCCATGTGGGACTATTCCCACATGGCCAATTCGGGCAAGGGGGGTGCGCCGGCCCTGGTGGGCCCCATTCGGCCCAGCCAGGTCGATTGCCCCTCTCCCTCCCCACTCTGGTGTGACCCCCCCCCCCCCCCCCCCCCCCAATGGGCCTTCTCCTCCGGGAGTTGGCCCATTTAAGGTGGGCTACCTTTTAAAATTTGAAATTAATTAAATAAAAATATATTTAACTATTAATTACACTAATTAATATTAAATACATATTATCTAATTTATTCCGGCTTCGAAAATTATTTCGTTGCCCTCCGAACTCCATCGGATAAGTCCCGGAACACTTTCGGTGTTCTTCTCTCTGTTTTCTTTTCTGCGTCCAATCTAAATAAACGTCACCTACCCTTAAGTGTGTCACCCTAGCGGTTCGGAAACACACAGACATGATCGAGACCCGTTCTCCGATCAATGATTATCATCAGGGTCGTGGATACCCATAATAGCCCATGTGCGTTCATGAATAATTTTGTCGTTCGAACCTTAGATGTCAAGTCTTAACCCTTTTGCCTGGCGATACTTAGTTTTGTCCGAGACTCGATCTCCGGCATCACGATACCGAGTTTGATCTCGTTACTTGACAATACTATATTTACTCGTCTGTGATATTACATCCCTGTGACCTAGTCACATGCTTGCAAGCTCATTGATGTAATCTCACCGAGTGGGTCCAGAGTATCTATCCAGCTATGCGGATTAGCAAATCCCGCTCTTGATCGCTCGCCTCAACTACTTCCTTCCGATACCCGAGAGGGACACCTTTATTGTCACACTATGTAAGATATGACGTTTGATGCAATCAAAGTATCTTCCAGAAACATCACTCGCGATTCCGCGCGCACGCACGCGTCATTGTCGCTCTCGCTACCTAGCTTGCTCGCGTGGCACCAATGGCCGCTCCATCACACAACAATCCATATATCTTGTTGGCTTAAACCCTGACTTCCTCCCCATCTCTGAATTTCTGTTAGGTGTAGTGTACATACACTGTCAGTTTCATCAGGTTTAGCACTTAGCAGAATTAGCTGTTAGCGTTTTTTCAGCTCGAGTCAGTTGGGCCAGGAGCTCGCGACATGTGCGGCACTGGCCGAGTCGTAGTTTGTTGAGCACGAAGCTCGGATCGTGGGATGGCACGATCGGTAGTGGAGCGCGTGGCTTGACCCTGTAATTTTCCTTTCGCTATATATGGAACACAGAAAAGCTGCCAAGTTATGCGGCACAAAATTCTTCAGTGTTCATCATGTCATTTCTCTGAAACTCTACAGCGAGCTAGATTTTAGGGAGACAATTGGCATCAGAGCAAGGTTTAGATCAAGCCATGTCTAGCGGTGGCAAGGCCACACTTCCCGCCAAATCCAAGACTCCTCCGCCCGCATCGCGACGGCGCTCGCAAAGCCGGGGACGGAGTCTGTCACGCCGCCGCGACGGCGACGGCGGGGAGATCGTGGTACAGCAGGTGGTGCGCGAGTCCGGCGGCGGCAGCGGCACCAACCTCTCCTTCCCGATGCTGACTCGCTCGAACTACAACCACTGGGCGATGGTCATGGAGGTGAACCTCCAAGCGGCGTCCCTCTGGGATGCCATAGAGGACAACACCATCCCACAGAGGGAGGACAAGCAGACCCTGGCGGCGCTGCTCCGCTCCACACCTGCGGACATGCACTGCATGCTCATCGGCAAAGGGAGCACCAACGCAGCGTGGGAGGCGATCCGAATGTCCTCTCAAGGCAGCGATCGGGTGCGCGAGACGCACCTGCGTCGACTGCGTGCAGAATTCGAGACCATCGTGTTCAAGACCGGCGAGAAGATCGACGAGTTCGCGATGCGCATCTCCAACCTCGCTGCTTCCCTGCGCTCCTTCGGCGACGTCGTCGATGAGGAGAAGGTAGTCAGAAAATTTCTGTCTGTCGTTCCCGCGCGCTTTGTGCAGATTGCGTTCTCAATCGAGACGCTGCTCAACCCGGCCACGCTCACCGTCGAGGAGGTCATCGGCCACCTGCGTGCCATCGAGGCACGCATGGACGGAGATCAGGGGAGCAGCAGCGGCGGCGGCCAGCTCCTGCTCACCGAGCAGCAGTGGGAAACGCGTAGGAGGCAGCCTCGCGGTGGAAACCGCACTGGCGATGGAGAAAGGGGTGGGCAGCCTCGTCAACAGGCCCCGCCGGCGCGCGACGCGAACGACGACGTCCTCGACAAGAACAAGTGCAAGTACTGCGGCAAAAAAGGCCACTGGGCCCGTGAGTGCCGTAAGAAGCAGCGCGACCAGGCCGCGGCGGCAGCTGGCGCTGCAAATCTAGTCCAGGCAGAGGAGGACGACGTCGACCCTCGCCTGAACATGGTGTGCGTCGTGGACGTACACGAGCATGTGGCTCCAGCGGTCACCGTCACCGACATCGTGGCGACCACGGAGCAAGCTCCGCCCGAGTTCACGGGCGGCCACATCTTCCTCAACGAGGAAAGGGCGGTGATCACGCCCACCCGTGACAACGTCGAGCACGGCGTCGTGTGGTTCCTCGACACGGGAGCAACAAACCACATGACCGGCGCCCTCGACGCAATCGCCGAGCTGGACCGCTCAGTCACAGGCAAGGTGCGCTCTGCGGACGGCTCGGTGGTAGACATCCGCGGCCGTGGGACGGTCGTGTTCGCCATCGACGGGGGAGACCACCGTACGTTCACCAACGTCTTCTACATCCCCGCACTCAAGAGCAGCGTGGTGAGCTTGGGCCAGCTGGACGAGAGCTGGTACGACATCCACATCCGCCGTGGCACGCTTGCCATACGCGATCACCGCGGCCGCCTCCTGGTAAAGGTAACCCGATCGTCAAATCGCTTGTACCGGCTCACGTTTCGTCCTGTGCATCCAGTGTGCCTCATCGTGGGTCATCTCTCCGATGCGTGGCGTTGGCATGCACGGCTGGGACACCTGCACTTTGACGGGATGCAGAAGATGGAGCGCCACGATCTGGTGTGGGGCATGCCCCACATTGAGCACGCCGACGAGCTCTGTGAGGCGTGCCTCGCCGGAAAGCAACGACGGCTGCCGTTCCCACAGAAGGCGCACTATCGAGCGCAAAGGCCACTCGAGCTCGTGCATGGAGACTTGTGCGGCCCCATCTCACCGCCGACACCGAGGGGCCGACGCTACATCCTCCTCCTGATCGATGATCGCAGCAGGTACATGTGGGTCGAGCTTCTCACGACCAAGGACGAAGCCGCCCACGCCATCGTCAAGTTCCAGGCTGCAGCCGAGGTCGAGTGCGGGCACAAGCTGCACGTACTTCGGACTGATCGTGGTGGGGAGTTCACCTCGGCCACCTTCTACAAGCACTGCGAGGAGCACGAAGTACATCGGCATCTCACCGCGCCGTACACACCACAGCAGAACGGCGTGGTGGAACGGTGGAACCAGACCGTGCTGGGCATGGCGAGGAGCATGCTCAAGGCTAAGAAGGTCCCAAACCTGTTTTGGGGGGAGGCGGTGCTCACGGCGGCGTTCATCCTCAACCGGTCATACACCAGCACCGTTGCAGGCATGACGCCCTACGAGGTGTGGCATGGAGTGAAGCCAGAGGTGCGGTTCCTTCGTGTCTTCGGATGTGTGGGACATGTCAAGGCTGCGCGGCCACACCTGCAGAAGCTCGACGACAGGAGTACTCCCATGGTCTTCATCGGCTACGGCATGGGAACCAAGGCGTACAGGATGTACGATCCAGCCTCCAAGCGCGTGCACGTATCGCGTGCACGTGGTCTTCGACGAGGAGGCGCGTTGGAACTGGGAGTCGCCGGGGGAGCCACCGGCGAGCAGCGTGTTCACTGTCGGATACCCTGTCAACGCGCAGGTAACTGTTGCGGCAGAGAAGAGGAGGGAAAGCGCTGCCGCGACACACACACCGGCAGTGGCGCGATCCACTGATGCTGGCAGCGCGAGTGCTGGCACCAGCGTCGACATGCCTACTCCAGCACGTGCTGACGACACCGTGGCGTCGGCGCCGGCGGCCGGCGCCCCTGGTACATCCGTGCGTTTCGTGTCGCCACCACCGGCGTTTGCAGACACCCTCGACGCGGATGAGGATCCTGACAGGCCACACCGATTCAAACTTGTCAGCGATCTCCTTGGGAGCCCGGCTGGTCCACCCAAGCAGGCGCAGCGACCTCCGGCACCACCCTCTGACGACGAGGACGAGCTGCTCCTCGTGGCCGGAGAAGAACCAGCTACGTCCGCGGAGGCTAAGCGTGAGGATTGCTGGCGCCGTGCTATGCTAGATGAGCTCCAGTCCATCGACGACAACAACACATGGACACTCACCTCTCTTCCTGTAGGCCATCGAGCAATTGGGCTCAAATGGGTGTTCAAGCTCAAGCGAGACGAGCACGGGCACATCGTCAAGCACAAAGCCCGGCTCGTGGAAAAATGCTATGTCCAGCGAGCAGGCGTGGACTTCGAGGAAGTATTCGCGCCGGTGGCAAGGCTCAAGTCCGTGCGGCTCATCCTCGCTCTGGCGGCGCACCGTGGCTGGGAGGTCCATCACATGGACGTGAAATCGGCGTTCCTCAACGACGAGCTCGGGGAGGTGGTGTACGTGTCCCAGCCACCTGGGTTCATCGCCGACGGACATGAACACGGCGTCTACAAGCTCCACAAGGCCTTGTACGGGCTGCGGCAAGCCCCACGAGCCTGGAACGCGAAGCTCGACGCAAGTTTGGCCTCGCTCGGCTTCACACGCAGCGTCACGGAGCACGACGTGTACTCGTGAGGCGCCGGGAACGCGCTGCTCATCGTCGGTGTCTACGTCGACGACCTGGTCATCGCCGGAGCTGAACAACAGGAGGTGCAGCACTTCAAGGAGGAGATGAAGAACCTCTTCAGCATGAGTGACCTCGGCCTGCTCCACTACTACCTTGGCTTGGAGGTAAAGCAGAATCGGGGGAGTACCACGATCACAAAAGCTGCATACGCCAGCAAGCTGATCGAGAATGCCGTGCACACGCCTATGGAAGCAAGATGCCAGCTGAGCAAGGAGAGCAAGGAGACGTCGGTGGATGCCACATCTTACCGCAACATCATCGGCAGTCTCAGGTACCTGGTTCACACACGCTCAGACATCGCATTCGCCGTGGGCTATCTGAGCAGGTTCATGGAGGCACCGGCGAGTGATCACCTTGCTACGGTGAAGCATCTTCTTCGGTACATCGCCGGAACACTGCACCACGGGTGTGTGTACCGTCGCGGTGACAACGAGGAGCTGATTGGGTTCAGTGACTCCGATCATGCTGGTGACATGGATGCCAGGAAGAGCACATCCGGCGTGCTGTTCTACCTCGGCGCAAGTCCTATAAGCTGGCAATCTCAGAAGCAAAAGGTGGTCGCCACATCTTCGTGCGAGACGGAGTACATCGCGGCGGCAACAACGGCGTGCCAAGGAATTTGGCTCGCCCGTCTTCTCGGCGAGGTCCTGAACAAGGAAGCTGCGCCGGTCATCATCCACATCGACAACAAATCTGCAATCTCGCTCTGCAAGAACCCGGTGCTACACGATCGCAGCAAGCACATTGATCTGCGCTACCACTTCATCCGTGATTGCGTTGAGAAGGGCTCGGTTGCCGTGGAGTTCATCGGGACAAAGGAGCAGAAGGCAGACATTCTGACGAAGCCGCTCGGCCGCATTCGCTTCCAGGAGCTACGTGGCATGGTGGGCATCGTCGACATCAAGGTCGTTCGTCAGGGTTGAGGGGGAGATTGTTGGCTTAAACCCTGACTTCCTCCCCATCTCTGAATTTCTGTTAGGTGTAGTGTACATACACTGTCAGTTTCGTCAGGTTTAACACTTAGCAGAATTAGCTGTTAGCGTTTTTTCAGCTCGAGTTAGTTGGGCCAGGAGCTCGTGACATGTGCGGCACTGGCCGAGTCGTAGTTTGTTGAGCACGAAGCTCGGATCGTGGGATGGCACGATCGGTAGTGGAGCGCGTGGCTTGATCCTGTAATTTTCCTTTCGCTATATATGGAACACAGAAAAGCTACGAAGTTATGCGGCACAAAATTCTTCGGTGTTCATCCTGTCCTTTCTCTGAAACTCTACAGCGAGCTAGATTTTAGGGAGACATATCTTCCCCTCCCTCGCAATCAGATTCCAGCGCTCGTATCCGCGTCACAACCAAGTGCTACTAGTAGTCTAGCTAGTACTACGTGATTCTTCAGTAGTACTGCCTCGTGCTGCTACGTGCTACAGAAGATCGATCAAGGCATCTCTCCTCTGCAGCAGCGACCTCGTCAGTCGTCACTCGTCAAGTCGTCATCTTCATCTTCACAATCGGCATTTTCCTTTTCTGTCTCTACCCGGTGTCCCGGTGTGTGTGAGTAGCGGGGAAGTTTCGTGGAACAACGCCGGCGCAATTTTAAATTCCGCGGTCGAGCGGACCAGGAGAAAAGATGTTTTTTTCTTTTCTTGGGGACGGTAAACAATGGCTGGCGGGGACTCTGGTGGTCGTACGTGGTGATCGAGTTAAGTTAATCCGAGCGCGTCGCGGTACGGCCTTCTTGATTCAGGAATCGCATCGCGTTTCCGTGGCTTGTCATTCAATGAGGATTTGGACCGGGTCCTGGGAGTTGAGATTTTTATGTGCGGATCTTCGGCTTCTGCTTTATCCATCTAGTCTCTTATGATGTCGTCACCTCACCCGGCAGAAGATAGCCCGTACAACCATCATCCTTCGAGTACAAGCGAAATCTATGAGACCACACCGCTCCACAGGGAGAAGAAATGAACACATGTGGATCTAGTAAGTCGTCTTGTTGATAACCTGCAGATAATGAGGAGATGTTGTCTTGTTAAATATAATGTCATTTCTGCAGTTTCAAATAGCCCATAAAACAACCGCAATGCATATCCTAATAAGCTCTTTGGACTTCTTATCCACCCCCGTTTAGCCAATTTCCAAATTGATTCGGTATACTAGAAGGAGGTTGAATGTTGAAGGTAAAATGTATCATTCGCCAAATATCACGCACAAAAGGACAAGATATAAACAGGTGTTCGAGAGATTCATCTGCATCACAGAAAAATCCATTTTCTTTTAATTAGGTTGTCCTTAGTCAAAAGCTCCTTCCTGTGCAAAAACCACGGAAAAATACGTATCTTTAAAGAGACTTTAAGTTTCCACAAGTAGTTTTGCAAGTACCGTGTATGACCATTTATTAATTCCGTGTAGTAAGATTTAACCGAAAAACTCCCATTGTTGTTAAGGTCCAGTTAAATCTATCTGGCTCATCTATAATATGAACTCGCATATTCAACAAGATGAAACCAAAGTTCTCTATTATTTTCTACCAAATTCCTTCTAAAGTGTAGATTGATAGGATTGCTTCCGAAAATAGACACAACTGTAAGATGTTTATCGGATGCAATAGCGTATAAGGATGGGTATTCACTCGCAAGTGAGGTATTACCCATCCAAATGTCCTCCCAAAATCGAGTTTGTTGGCCATCACCAATACTAAACGACCCCAGCTTTAAGAAATCATTTTTAACTCTCATCAACCCCTTCCAAAAAGGTGAATCAGTAGGTTTCATTTGAACTTGAGACAGGTTCTTGTCCCCTAAATACTTATTCGTTAACAGCTCATTTGACACTCCTTCTTCTGTAAGTAATTTAAATAGCCATTTACTCAAAAGGCATTTATTATTTATCTCAAGCACTTCAATACCGAGCCCCCCTTGGTCCTTTGGTCTACACACAATATTCCATGTAGTGAGTCTATATTTTCTCTTCTGTTGGTTACTTTGTGAAAAAAATCTTAACCGATAAAAATCTAATCTTTTACATACCCCCTTAGGTATTTCAAAGAAAGACAATAAGAACATCAGTAGACTGGTCAAAACCGAATTGATAAGCACAAGACGATCTCCGTATGATAACATCTTAGCTACCCAAAATCCTAACTTCCCTTCGAAGTGATCTTCTACCCGTTTCCATTCTTTATTGAGGAGCTTCCTATAATGAATAGGAATGCCTAAATATTTGAATGGGAGGGAACCTAATTCACACCCCAAAATATTTCGGTACTGATCTCGCTCCTCCACCGCTTTTCCAAAACAATGTAACTCACTCTTATGAAAATTGATTTTCAAACCCGAAAGTTGCTCAAAGAATGCCAATATTAATTTCATGTTCACAGGTGAAACATCATGCCCTAGAAATAATATTGTGTCATCCGCATACTGGAGAATCGAAACACCACCCTCAACCAGGTGCGGTATTAACCCCCCACCTGACCATCTTCTTTAGCTCTCGCAATTATAATGGCCAGCATATCAGCTACAAGGTTAAACAACAAAGGTGACAACAGATCTCCTTGTCGTAGGCCCTTTAGTGTATGAAAATAGTGTCCAATATCATCATTAACCCTTATACCTACACTCCCTCTTTGAACAAACCTTGCTATCCATTCACACCACATTGGATCAAATCCCTTCATTCGGAGAACTTGTTGTAAGAAGGACCATTTTACCTTTCAAAGTCAATTTTAAAAAGCACCCCATTGAGTTTCTTCCTATGCATCTCATGAATTGTCTCATGTAATACTACCAACCCTACCAAAATATTTCTCCATAGGATGAAGGCTGTTTGAGTTAGACTCACAACTCTACTCGCAATCGAGGTTACCCTATTAGTACCTACTTCTGTGAAAATCTTGAAACTGACATTAAGGAGGCAAATATCCGCGAGTCCTCTATTTTTCTTCTACCAAATCCCTACATTTTCCGGACGTACACCACCGAGCTGTTTAAGATCAGGTTTTGAATTCGTAAAAGACACCGGCTCACTTGTTCCGTATTTTCATTTCTCAAGGGGAGCAATATGTCCCAGTGATTGACACGTCGTTGGTCGGCGTATATGCAATAACCACCGCATCTTCGTGTTAGTTGAAAGAGTACACGTCATTTAAATAACATTTGAATTTGATGATTTGTTCCAAAGGCAGCATATGTTCTTTTTTCAGTAAGTAAATGATGCCCTGCCAGATCTGAAAATGAAACCGCCAGATTGTTCAGAGTGCGATAATTTGCGCATTTTTAATAACACACTCATGTAAAAATAGTGCTCGAAGTTGCATGCTAAGGGTGCGTACTTTTAATAACACACTCGTCTGTTTGGCTTTAAAAAAATCTGTAATATTTGAGAAAATGCACCAATTTCGAAGTATTTAAAAAAGAGGTTTGGAACTGTTTTTTCAAAACTGAAGTATTTCCTGTCTAGACATGAAAATACTGCAGTTTTCTAACACTGTTTTTAGAAACGTTGGCTGCGAAACATAGCCCAATGTTTTCTACGCGGGGAGTAAGTGTGTTAGCATACGATACCAAGTTTACATGTACTGGTTGTGTTGTTACACGACAATAACTACATTGTGTATGGAACAACTATTTAGCTTGATCATCATTTTTTTGCCTGGTCGAGAGCAATATACTTGTGTGATGTTTGACAAAAAGCATTCATTTTTCCTTATTTCTCTATATACGGGAATAAATTAGTATAATAAAATAAACATACAATATTTTAACATTCTCACAAAACGAAAAATCCTATAATTCATGTTTCTCTGCTTTTTCAAGGAAAAACTAGAATCAATTTGTATTTATGGTTTACACACAAATATCAGCTAGACCAAGCTAACAAGTTTGGTTACCCAAAAAATGGCAAGGTGCATCTTAGATTGGTGTCAATATTTATGGAGCTTCAAATGCAATGTCATTGAAATATCTTTGGCTACTTACGATCAGTATAAGGAGTATAAAGTCTACAACACGTATGATAAAAACTAGAGATTTCACCATTTTTACCATGTATAACAAACCAAAAAAATAAATGAAATCATATTCTTTCAGATCAACAAAACAAAATGCAAGAAAAAAATGCGAGGACCCATAGGTTACCTCTATTGATCATTACCATGACATGCTCACCATTAATTTGTTGGGTAGTTTTACAAAAATCGGTATTTTCCACTATTTATTTGCCTTTGATTTTTATTCCATCAACATGTATGGAGGTGTTAAAACTGACACATCAATACTTGTCATGTCTTACACCATGACATGAACAGTTCAATCAAATAAGAATACAACACTATGAAACTAAATTTGACATTTATTAACATGCCTGCATCTTTTAGAAAAAAAGATCAACAACTATAATATTATATGGATACATATAAAAATATATTTTATGATGTATTTGAAGGTATTGATTTGGTATTGTTGATGCTAATGATTTTTTCTAAATTTTGGTCAAACATTATTATGTTTAAGTTAAAAAGAACTAATAGGTCTTACTTTCGTGAATGGATGGAGTATACGAATTTATAATAAAACAAGACCAAAGTTAGTCTACGTAATAAAAATTGCTCGCGTCATCTGTAGAAAATAATCGGAGTATTATCGGATATTCATAACGGGTTGTATGTCTAGATGCACCCATTAGCTATTTTTTTTTTGGTTTTTTTTTCAGAATGTCAAAAAAATTCAGAAAAAAATCCGGATGTACGTTACAGCGTGATGTGTTAGCACAAAAATTGGCATGGTGAAAAGACTTTTTTAGTAACCTATACAAAAAAGACAAAATTCCGACACGTATATATACATTTCATTATGTCCGAATTTGTCTTTTTTGCACATGTTGCAAAAAAAGTTTTTTCACCATGCCAATTTTTGTGCTGACTTGAAATGTGTTGGACTACATGTAAAAAAATTATTTCGAATTTTTTGACAATTGGAACTACCCAAATCGCCGCCTTCGAGTATTATGCTTTTTCTTCTTGTGTAAGAAAGGCACCGCGAGAAAAAACAGGGGAGGAATTAATGGAAGCATGCCATCGAAATATAGTCACCACTCCCGAATGAAAATTAGGTCCCATCTCTGTGCCATTGCCTTGCTGGCCCTGACCCCTCTTTCTCGCCTTGGTTGCCTTGTTCGTCTTCTCTCTTGCTTGCTAGTGCTTTCTCTCTCTTGTGCCGAGGAGTGGAGGAGAGGAGATAGAGAGATTCCCTGATCTGTTCGTCGATCGAGCCTGCCTGCAAGATTTGGCAGCGCGGGTGAGGGAAACGGGGAAAGACAGCGGAAAAGCGCATCTTATTTTAGTCTTCCCGGATCAGCTTCTCGGTTGCTTCTTCTGGATCCCGGATAGAGAGAGAGGAGCCCACCGGTTCCACCAAAAACCAATCTTCCGCGTGCTCCAGATCGATTGGTTTCCAGATCCAAGGCCGCCCCTCTCCGTTCTCGAGATCGCACGAATCCGGGGGCGCGGTTCTGCAGGACAGTAGCCAATCCAAGAAAAGGTGACTTCTTTTTTTCTTGTTTGGTCCCTCGTCTTCCAATGCGAGTAGAGTCTCCCCCTTCGATCACGCAGCTTCTGCCGTGGATGATCGTTATTGATCTTGGTGTTTCTGTTGGTTGGTTTCGATTGCAGATTTCGAGAGGAGACGATAAAAGGGAGGTTATTTGGGGAAGAGACGAATAGATATGATGGCTTTTGTGACGGAGCGGGCGGTCGGGAGGTGGAGATGAGGGATGCTATCGGCTGCGATGGATTACTTGAGATCTTGCTGGGGCCCGGCGTCGTCGCCGGATGGGCGCCCCCGCAAGGGGGTGGATGCGGCCGGCCGGCAGGACGGGCTGCTGTGGTACAAGGACGCGGGACAGCTCGTCGCCGGCGAGTTCTCGATGGCCGTGGTCCAGGCCAATAACCTGCTGGAGGACCACAGTCAGGTGGAATCCGGGCCGCTGAGCACCACGGATCCTAACTTGCAGGGAACCTTCGTTGGCGTCTATGATGGGCACGGAGGTCCGGAGACGGCACGCTACATCAATGACCATATGTTCAACCATCTGAGAGGTAAGACCTCAACTTGTTGATGTGGCTCTCATGTTTTATAATTTATACCAAATGCCAATCTAGCCCATAGGGTATTTGCCTAATTGTTATGACCTGCAAGTGTGCTTGAGTTGATGCTGATTGCAAGGGTCTGTTTGGATGTAAAGTACCGGTTTTTTATGCCCGGGGTATACAATACCACAGTTTAGAATACTCAACCTTTACAGCATTGCTAAAACTATTGGGCTTGCATTCATAATTTGGAATCCAATATATGTATAAGTCAGAATCATGAAAGATTTATGAAGAACACAGGCCGGATAATGGAAGATTTCATAACAATATATGTGCTAAAATTGCAAAGGAATGCATGCCGTCAACAGCGCACATACATTCAGTCCACTGCCTGTCCTACGCTGTCTCAGATCTCCCACACTCTTCCTCTCCCACCATGCCCACGCCTGCCATACAGTTTCCACCGCTGCACATCACAGCCTGACTACCTACACGTAAGCCACGCCGCCACGACGACACCAATCAATGGAAAAAAATTAGGAGAGTTTAAGCAAATAAAGAACACATATTTTCTTCTCCGCTAGCTTCTCCTTTTTGTCAATGTTTTCCGACATACCATCGACGGAGCTGACAAGTGGCGTTATAACAGTCAGATTAGCGAGATTAGCGAGTGAGACGAAGGAGCTTTTTCTTGTGTTTCTTGGTTTTGAAAAAAGAGATTGCGGGCTCTTTTTATTAATACTGCAAAACGAACCATAAGTCTTTTTGCCATTGAACTAGATATTCATTTTATGCCTGCATTGCAGGGATATAGTTGTACTTGCTGTACTACTGAAAACAAACAAGCTCTTATCTAAATTTCGTTTCCTTAAGACCAGTGGCCTAGTTTACACTAGTTTCAGTCCCTAATTGATTTATTTTATTTCAAAAAGAATGGAAGCATATCATTGCACTTAAAAGTATTACAAATGATAATATGCAAAAAAAGTTATGACTGTAAACAAACATCTCATTGCATGTTTTAACTTTCAACTACATGTCAATCTCTTTGTTCCCTTGCATGATGACCTTCATTTTTCAGGATTTGCATCTGAGCAAAAGTGCATGTCAGTGGAAGTGATTCGAAAGGCTTTCCGAGCAACAGAGGAGGGATTTCTCTCTGTAGTTAGTAGTCAATGGTCAATGAGGCCTCAATTAGCGGCTGTAGGCTCTTGCTGTCTAGTTGGTGTGATTTGTGCTGGAACTCTCTATATTGCAAATCTTGGGGACTCGCGTGCTATTCTTGGGAGACTTGTCAAGGGAACTGGAGAGGTTCTGGCAATGCAACTCTCAGCGGAACATAATGCATCCTTTGAGGAGGTTAGGAGAGAGATGCAGGCAATGCATCCTGATGATCCCCACATTGTGGTCCTAAAGCACAATGTTTGGCGAGTGAAGGGTATTATACAGGTATAAATATCCAGAGTTCAGAAATTGTAGTCAGCATGTGATCAAGTAGCTTAATTTTATAGTCTTCAGACATTAGGCTTAACTTCTTGTTCTAATAATAACTACACTTTACATGCTGTGCCCAGGTGCTTTTATTAGAATTGTTGCTGCATTTTTTGCATTACGCATTTTTTTCAGTTAACACCACTATTAGGTGTATTCTTGTATTTCATGTGTAGACAATTTATGATAAAGTAAGAATATTTGTGTTGTTATGAGCCAGACAGATGTGATATTCATCCGTTGGATACATTTCTTAATGCCGATTTCCCAGACGAATTATTATTCATACATTTATTTCTTGCACAGATGTGGGTGTGCTTATCAAGTATAATATCTACATGGGCATTTCGTAGACGAATCACGTTGCTCTGCTATTTGTCTCTGTCTTCGCAAATGGCATGACAATTGTTTCTTCCATGCATCTCACATAGTATGATAATTTATTGCAGATAACAAGGTCCATTGGAGATGTATATCTAAAGAGACCAGAGTTCAACAGGGAACCTTTGCATAGCAAGTTTCGGCTTCCAGAAACTTTCCGGCGACCACTTCTTAGTTCTGACCCAGCAATTACTGTACACCAAATACAGTTAACTGATCAGTTCATCATTTTTGCATCTGATGGACTCTGGGAGCATCTTAGTAATCAGAAAGCAGTTGAGCTAGTCCACAGTAGCCCTCGCAATGTATGTCTTCTTCCTATGTTTAGCTTGTTTTACTTTGTTCTTTGAAAGCTAAGTGCTAGTTCATGCTATTGCTTGTCCGACCAGAAGTACCTATTTCTGCTTTTGCAGTAATGTCATTGTGCTTTGATTGATGTTTCTGTCAAGGTAAGTGGTCATGATTAGTTCATAAAATAGAGAACATCATATCTGAACGTCTTTAGAACTCGTTCTAAGTTTCTTTAAGATGTAATATAAGTTCTGCAAGAACATAGTACATATATGTTATGATATGAAGGCACCTTAGATTGTTCAATGTCACAATGGTTGCAACTGAATTAAATGGCATCAAGTTCTCAAGTTTGTAGCAGTTTCTCAATGTTTGATTTTTCGGTATTTATATTTGTATGTAGCAAAATGTAGTTCGAGAAGACAACGATGTGGTTTAGTTATTAGAAATTTGTGTTTCTCCGCTCTCTTGGATTGGATCATGTTCTGGCTAATCTGGCAGGTTCTATTTTTATTTCTATATGGCTAAGCCGATTTAATGTCACTTCTATGGAACCCCTAGTCGTTGAATTGAATGTTATATGTTTAACTTCAACTGTTCCTAATACAATTATACCTAGTTGCTCACTTATTGATATCTTTTTTAAGTGAATAATCTGTAAATCTCTTCAACATCTGCATTCTACGTGGTGAACAGTGTGAATGTGCTACTTTAGAACTGATTTGTTTATATTTCTCCCACCGTCTTGAAATATGGGCAGTTGGTACCTCATAACAGTCACTATAGATCCGCTTCATTAGAACCCAGCTTCATTATGTTCAATCCTATATACTCTTTATTTGTTTGGTTGAACAAATATTGTTTTCTTCTTTTGTTAATGTATTTTAACTTATATGAATCAGGGGATTGCTCGAAAGCTAGTGAAGACTGCAATGCAGGAAGCAGCAAAGAAGAGGGAGATGCGGTATTTGGATCTCAAGAAAATTGACCGCGGGGTAAGGCGCCACTTCCATGATGACATAACCGTCGTCGTGGTATTTTTCGATTCGAATTCCATAGCCATGGACAACTGGAGCAGACCAACAGTGTCTCTCAGAGGCGGGGGGTTACCCTCCCTGCAAATTCCCTTGCTCCATTATCGGTTCCTAGCTCTTTCTGAAAACTGTACTTGAGTCAAGAAGACACGGAGACAAAAAGAAGACAAGAAAACAGCAGCCACGATCAACTGTAGCTGTTTCCTCTGCATTCTCTCAAAAAGAACTTTTAGATTCAAACCTGGTTACTAGTGTACTGATAGCAAGGTATAAGATTAGATTATTCTTAGTGTACATTCTCTGGATCGTCTTGTGATAATAGTTCATCGCATCACCACTTCATTTTGTTTAGCTCCTTACAAAGTGCTGTTTCTCTTCGCCACCTCAAGGCCAATCTAAGACATGTAGCAGGTTGCTCTCATGATGCTTAATCTGCTGATCTTTGATCAACACGGTCATGTAGCAGGTTGCTCTCATGATGCTTAATCTGCTGATCTTTGATCAACACGGTCTTCAACATTATTCCTTTGACATGATGAAACAGATGTCATGTGATCTTGTAGTTATCTTCAAAGGCTCCTGCAAGGACTCCCATTGAACGGAACACACAACTGTTTCGATTCCAGGGAAAGCCATGTGTAATGGCATGCCTTGCTAAGCTGTGTATAAAAATAACTACAGAATCGTGGGAGTATTTTAGGTTATAGCGAACACGATTTCTTTGAGACACTGGCACCAATTTTCTGTTGGCCACAGCAGCAACATCTAATGCAATTGATGAAAAAGCAGATTGTCCATAACATACTCTCAGCAAGCAGCTGTATACTTTATGGCAATAAAAAAATCACAGCATAATACTCTATCTAATACTCTGAAACATAAACACATCAGAGTTTTCTCCCTAATCCCATGGTGCTCCAGTGTCCTTGAGTGCTTGCTAAGTGACGTGCCTTACCACCTTCACAACGGCGAGCTCTCTCACCATCTTATGAATTGGCTCCACTCCGTCTTCAAGGACCGAGCAACTTCTTCCACCAGGCGTACCCTAACAAGACGATGGAGATCACAAAGCAGCCTGACGAGGTACCTCCAACAAACGGCCAAAAGAAGCTGCCATCCGTGTCATAAAGATAACATGGTATGTTCATCGCAAATGCCCCAGCTATGAGGGTATTGATAGCGATGCCAAAGGATGCGATGGTCAGTGTAAGCTGAAGCTGAATGAGTTCATTGCGCTGGTTGTCGAGTTGAATGTTGACGTAGTCTTCTGTGTCATCAATATACTCTCGAACCTGTGCATTTCCAAATGAGAAATTAATGTCCACATCAAGGCGAATATGAAATAAGAAACCAAGCAACTCAACTAAAATATGACCAGATATGCTCTTGATATTGAAACAATTCACAATATGATAATTTGCTACTCAACTGATACCTGTTTTCTGCAGAACAAATGACAATTTATCTGTGCATGAAACGCTTAGCAACGAAACAACAACTAAACTCTACATGACGACTATGAACCAAATAAGTACAATATCAAGAATTAAGCAAACCACGTTGTTAAATAGCTGAAGAGAACAATAACAAGGCTATGTTAAAAATCGGACTAACCGATAAAATTCTGTTGCGAATCCCATCCAGTTGCATGAAGTAGGCCTCAAGCAACATCTCTAGGTCTTCCACGTCATTATCCAAATACATACTGGTAGCAATGCTCACGCTACGCCGAAAACTAGAGTTCAGCCTGTGCAGACTTGTTCCTGCAGGAACAATGCTATTGGAAGCAGCAGATGTCATTATAGCCTCAACCTGCTGATTCTGTGCTTGCTTCCGTGTTAGATACAGATGTGCCATGTCTTCATTATCATCTAGAAGATGTTCTATCTCATCTCTGACCTAAAAAGACACGACAGCAAAAATAATAGCTTCAGAAGAAGACCCAGTTTAGAGCAGCGTGTGGGTTCTCATCAGTCATCAAGGTTCTCAAAAGTAAGACAGAAATACCCAGCAGCCATACAATGTAAGCAATAAGATCGAGAAGCTTAACAAGAATAGAAGGGAAACAAAACTTAACGACAAGTTGAGAGGAGGAGCAATAAAACTGGACGAAAGCAGTAGGAAGAAAGCGATGCCCGGGCGATGGTAGTACGAAAAGCTCGACTCCTTTGGATTCCGGATTAGAAGTAGCTCCGGCTGCGGCTAGAAGGCAGTTATCATAATTTGAGGATGATGGATTCGAAATTCTCAGCTGTTTATGACATCTGTTTGTTCTAACTATAAATTGTCGATCTAACAATTCAATCAGAAGTGGAATTAAATAAATTCATCTTCACTAATCCCAAGTAACACGGTGTATGACCCTTCCATAAATGATAAAGGTTAGACGTGACGATGGTTTAAGTTAAATCTGCAAATATTTGGTAAACCTGCTGTGACTAAACCTTTAGCTATAACCTATATCTTAATTGCGCTCAGAACAAAAAGACGGTTGAATCAACTAGTATTATCTTGGTAACTAAATTCAAGGGTCGGAGAGGAGCACAAATGACATAGTAGCACTACAACTTTTGATCTGTAAATCAAGGTGCAAATGATAACAAACAGTATTTAGGCCATTGAAGGTTTAGACTGCAGAGATATTAAGGAACTTTGCACACAGATATGTTTCTCTCTAACGATACCTTCTGAACACGGGCAAGCAAACGGGTAAGGTCACTCTTGAGGCTCCGCACGCGCTCCAGGTTCCGCTGGCTCACATTCTTGGTCAGCTCATCGAGTACAGGAATAGCATGCCTCTCAAGATCAGCCACACTTAAGTCCAAAGTGGAGCAGAGAGCCTCAAGCCCGACCTCCAGCACCTGGAACTCGAATGGCAACTCATGCTCTGCCCCAGTCGCCTCGTTGAGACAGGGCACTCGATTCCCAGGAGAGCCATCCTGCTTTTCCCCATGGCCGTCACCACCATTCCCACCGACCAGGCTCCTGAGAGGGAGATGCTGCCTCAATTTGTCGACGAAAGGGAGCACCTCGTGCGCGAGAGGGTCCAACAGGAGGACCTCCTCGGCAGTAACGATCGCCCTGATGAACTCTAGGTTGATCACCATCGCCTTCTCTCTAGCTGCGCAATTAGTCTTTGTACATCAGTACTATACACCAAAGCCGCGACCCTAATTAATGGCGATCGGTACCAAAATTGGCGTGCGCTCACCGAGGATGCTTGAGGAGTGGGAGAAGATGGGGCCGAGGATGCGGAGGTCGCGCGGGGGCACGCCTGCCCGCTGGATGATGGAGGCCTTGTCGAGCTCCAGGATCTCGGAGGACCCCCACCGGTCAAGCCGCATCCACAGGCGCGCGCCGGCCTTCTTCTTCCCGACCTTTCCGGACCCGGCGGCCGCGGCAGCACCGCCGCCACCACCACCGGAAGCGGCAACAGCAAGGGAAGGCGGAGGCGTGGTGGTCTGCGCTGCGGGGGGTGGAGAGGTCGGGTAGGGGGGAGGCGGCGAGGCGGGCTTGGGGAGAGAAGGGAGGCGGCGAGCGGAGCGTGTGCGCTTGGAGGTGGACGAGGTGGAGGCCGCTGAGGCGAAGAAGGGCAGTTTCCTGCCACCGGATCGCCTCCCCATGGCGGCAGCGGCGGCGGCGGCTTTTGATCGAGGTCGTTGGGAGGCGTGGTGTGGCACGGGAAGACGGGGGCTGGGACGCGTGTTGCAGTTCCGGAGTGGGCTGTGCTGGGACTACATCGGGCGTTGGTATTCGCGTCCGGCGCGAACCGTTATTTTTACCCGCCACCAGCCTGATTCCTAGCGGTTAACCGTTTGGAAAAGGATTGGGATCATCCGGGGATCCAGCCTTCCCGTCCTCCGCCTCGTACGTGTGACGCGTGTCCCGTGGACCCCGCTACCGATACGTCTCCATCAGATTTTTTCTTTCCTCACCATCCCTTATCCTCTCGTTGTTTTCGTCTACAGAGAAAAAGAGGAGAGCTCTCGAGGACGCTCCCCATGCTCCCTTTTCCTTCGACGCCATGAGCTGCCCCGGCGCCGGCCGCCAACAAATCCCTCCGCCCTCCACTCCGCTGGCGGCGGTCCCTCTCCCTCCCTCCCTCCCTCCATGGATCCACTAATCGAATCAGCCTGGCCCCAATCCCCAATCTCATCTCTCTCCTATCTCTCCCAATCAGCGACGGAGCTGCAAGAAGAGGTTGGCGGTGCTGCGAGGGAAGCCCATGCCCATCCTGGAGGCGCTGTTGCCGTCGCAGCACGGTGCTGCCAACTGCCATGGCCCTGCTGCCGTCGTGGCGGATGACGCATCTGCTGATCCCGAGCTCGTCGATGCCGCGACCTCGAGCCATCGCTGCGGAGGATGGACGGGACGTAGATGCTGGCCCTCCGTGCCATGGTCGAGGCCAGCGAGGTCGAGCTGGAAGAGGCAGCGGCGGAGCTGCCATGGAGGGCAGCAGTGCTCCTGTACGTACGCGGCGTTGCTCCCGTGTAAATTGGCTATATGTGGTGCAATTTTTTGCTATATGTGGTGCTTTTGCTGCAATTTTGATTGTAGCAATTCTATATTTTGCTATATGTGGTGCAAACTATTGTAAGGTTTGTAGCAATTTTATTTCTCATTTGTCGCAAACCAAAGAATGATTGTAGCAAACTAGCTAGCTTTGAGCTACGCGTGCAGCTCGATCTATCTTGGAGCGTTTTGCATTTTTTTTATTTTTTTTGCTGTATGCGGTGCAAATTTTGGTATAATTTGTAGCAATTTTTTTTTGCTGCAATAGTTTTATAGTTTTGCTAAAATAGCATAATGTTTTTGTATTATAAGAAGAATTTTTATGCTACAATTTGTCCTGCTGTTTTGCATCATAAGTCTTATCGGAGAACCTCGCCGGAAGAATTTTGCTACGATGCTGCAATATAACATTTTTTTTTTTGCTATTATTGTTTTGTGGTCTTGCTACAATAGAACAAAACATTTGCTACAATGTCTTCGGCGAGGTCTCCGTCGATATCTCCGGCGAAATCGATTTTGCTACAATAGCATATTTTTTCTGCTTCGGGATCTCCGGCGAGGTCTCCGGTGAGGTCCGGCGAGTCCGGTGAGGTCTCCGACGAAATCGGTCTTTTCTTTTCTGTTTTCTGGGCGAACCGTTTTTTGCTACATAGGGAGCAAAAGCGGGAATTATTTGCTGCGGCGGCAGCAAAAGCGGGATTGTGGTCTGTTTGGAGGGACACGTGTCACGCATGCAAGCAGGAGGATGGGAAGGGAATAATCCCCCGGGGGACGCCTAGTGTCTTCCTAACCGTTTCCGTTTTCTGTTCCAGGTTGAAGGGGTTGACTCTCCAGTGACCCTTCACTACTTGGATGTTCCCCTCTCAAACTAGACTTCCACCTCATTATTCTATAAAAGAAGTCATGTGGTCGAACTCATATAAAATTATACTCGCTCTGATCCATATTATTATCGATGAATCAGATGTATCTAACATTAAAACATGTTTAACTACATTCAACTTAGCGACAATTAATATGAATTGAAGAGAGTAACATAATATCTACCAAGCGGCATCCTAGACTAGTGAATAGAGGTGAATCACGCCTCCTTGGAAAACACATTGTTGCACTGAACCAAAGTATGGTCATCTGCCCTCTCGCTCCGGACCTGTAGTACCGATCCTGTCAACGAACAACGCGAGAACTGGGACCTGTGACAACTAAGTCAGGGGGGTATATGGTAAGAAATAGCTGAAATCGCCCCACTCCAAAACAAAAGGAACTTCGACACATGATCTGAGCATGTCAAGAAGACGACACAGTGTGACCAGAAGGTATGTGAGCTCCTCAACGACGCTCCCAACAGGGTGAAACGCAACGCACCGCCACCAACGAGACTGAAGATACGATCAAGGATTTCAACCGGAACTTGGTGGTGGGAGGAGGACCACAACGATGCCCTCAAGAGGAACACAATACCTACATACATCGCCACTGCTGGCGCTAGAATGCTAGGATTTCGCTCGGAGTCTCACCTGTGCCACACCAAAATACCACAGTCCCGAGAGCGGGCCCTCTATCACCAAAACAATTCTCCATATCATGATTTGGGAGCCATCCGACGCTGGGTTGTTCTCCTCGCATGGAATGTATGGAGATAGATAATTTAAGGTCTTTTAGATGGTCTAAACATGTGCAAGAGTCCACCGTTAAGTCTCCCATCTGGCCTTTATCAAGAGAAAGAGAAAACCACCAGAAAAGAAAATAAGAGGAAGTTGAATGAAGAATCTTGTCATCAAGAAAATTGTGTTACCAAGGTTGTGAAGTTCAAATTCACCATCTTGTCTCCTTTAAATTGTGATTTCACCCTGTTTGTTTAATTATTCCAATCCTCAACTAAGTGTTGTGCTCTAAATCTTGTTGTTATCATCCAAGATAGTGAAACTTTATGTATAGGAGACTGTAGTGCTCAAGTTTGGTTCCTTTTTTACCATGTGTCGCTAGACAAGTATTGAGGTAAGTACTCGTTTGCACACCCCCAGCCATCATATTTATTGTTAATTGAGATAATCCAAAATTTGGAGCTACGTACAACAAATAACCCTAAAAATGGTGGTTTCAGCAGAAAACCCTGGTGGTGTTAGATCAAGTACAATAGGTTCTAGTCAGCTGGCTATAAGCTAGTTCATGTCAGCAAAATCCTACTTGGAAGAGAGAGAAACGAAGTGAGAGAAGAGAGCCGGCGCTTCACTAGTCGCCGAGCTATAGCACAAATTTCCAAAAGATACAGCCCGCATGCAGCCTTTGGCCGGCGCTTGTGCTGGCTCTCCCCATCCTTTGAGTCTTGCATGCAAACATGTTATATACTTTGCACATGCAAGCATTCAATGCTTAGAGCTAACCTAATAGCCTTTTTATTGTATGGATGCATATTTATGTTAGCTTTAGATGACATGGCATAGTATATAGGCCGCAGCTGGCTATAGCTATTGTCCTTGCTTTTAAGGAGAAAGCCTCACCAAAATAGTGGTCGATTGTGCAATTGGACGAAATTGATGACAAGCAAAGCAAGGACTACCCGCCATTTACCAACGGTCAATCTGAGCCCTACACGTGGCTCGGACGGCTAGCATCGCGTGGCAGCGGTAACACTAGAGCAGCGAAACACCAGACGACAGGAAGAGAAGAGGATAACCTCGCCGCCGGCACCGATGATTCCTCCGCCCGCCCCCGTGCTCCGCGGCCTCCGCCTCCCAATACTCTCCATCCCCGCCACTCCCTCCCACCGCGGCTCGCTCCACAAACCCCTATCCTTTGCCGCGTCGTCACCGGGGAGAAAATGGCGCCTGTCCCAGCTACGATCGTCGCTGCCTCCCGAAGGTGCTTCCGCCACGGCAAGTAGCTGCAACGTACTCGGTTTCGCTCCACGTCTCTGATGCGAATCCTTTGTCCCAGGATCCCCGGCGGAGCTGGTGGGAGAGGACTCTAAGTTCGTGCCTCTGAACGCCGAGGACCCCATGTACGGACCGCCGGTGAGTCGCCGCCGGTTGCGCGCGAGCACTGAATGCTATTCCACGCCTTCGCTGCATATACTTAGCTTCTGTTACTACTAGTGATAGATGGTGTTTATTTTTCTACTTCGAAATGCTGGGATGATCTCACTGCTCACTGAACTGTGCCTCTGTTTCAGGCAATATTGCTCATTGGATTCGAGAAAGGCGAGACGGGCAAGGTATTTGTTGCACAGGATTGTTTGAACCCGGGTTATACTTGCATGCAGATATTGGCTGATAGAACGTCAGTTCTCATGTAATCTGTGTGAGTTTTCGTAATTCGTGCAGATTGAGGAGTTCCTGAAAGAGCTCGACGGTGATTTTCTCAAGGTAACTGGCATCTGCCAATTTATCCAGAAAAAATGAATATGATTCAACAAATAGGAGTATTTACTAGGATCAGGAGAGTAATCTAGAAAAATACATTGAAATCTAGACTTGCCAAAGCACACTCTTATTCCGAAATAATCATGTCAGATGAAAACACTGTGATTTTTTAGCATTTCTTGAAACAAAATCCTTAATATTCAGCAATCTTGCTCCGTGTGTCAGGTGATTCATTGTACAGAAGAAATGACGAAACAAACTTTGTGGGATGCCATGCAAACTGAGCAGCCTAATGTACAAGCTATCAAGGTAATGTCACAGTCTTTACTGAGTTCTCAGCATACAGACCAGATACCACTCTGTCTCTTCTGCTGAAATTACGGGCTTGCAAAACACCTACCAGTCTATTGTTTCCTAGCCTTAAATTTGGATGTCGGGCGCTAGTTAACATGCATGTTACATTCTCAGGTAGCAAAGTCGGCACAAAGAATATGCATCTTTTCGGGTCTGACTGGTGAGGAGATGATGATGTTCATCAACGCCTTCCCGGAAACAGGTAATTCCCAAGTCCAATTTTCGATGCTTCGTCTCAGGTCGCCTCTCATTAGACTGACGGGCTGTTACTTACTTTTCAGGGTTGGAACAAGCCGCTTTCGCAGCACTCGTTCCCAACAGCGCAGAGAAACTTCTTGGTGAGGTGATCGAGGAAATCACGGGCGACCACGAGATGCTGGTTTGTTGCTTCTGTCTGCTGCTGCAACCTTCGTGTTTTTCTTCTTCTGTCTTTACTACCTGGACACAGAATGGGTTTTTCATTTACTGCCTGCAGACGGGAAAGAACTCATCATGAAGATCTCAAAGTAGCACTTACCGGCAGATACAATTCAGGCTGCATTGAACTAATCCTCAAAGAATGATCTCTTGAAATCGCCAACTCCATGTGATCCATCGGGTAAATGTTAATCCCCTTCAACTGTCTCTCTTCTGGTAAATGCCATTCTCTGGAGAAGTTGAGCAGCTTCTACCATGTACTGCTCCATACACACAGCTGCATAGTTAGTTCACAGTAAGTTTGAAAGTGAGATGAACATTACTGAGGCCGACTTTTTTTTTATGTAACTATGTTAGTAGTAAGATCATTCTTCTTTTCGGAAGCACTTTCAAATCTTACACTGTTTTTTTCAGATATTATTGGAATAGGGTACAGTATCTATCAGCGTACTTATCCACACACAACATTATTCCTTCTACTGCATGATAAGAATGGACTCTGAATCCTCGTTTCAACTGTGGTACTATTGGTTTTTGAAAGTACTACGCATGAGCATCCCGGCATGTGAGATGTCTGGTTGAGCATCCGCGTGAGGTAACTATATTATGATGATATATATGATAATATGAAGTAAATATCTTCTTTCCCTTCATCTGTAGAAGGTCTGTAGAAATTTGTTTGGGGCTCTGTGCATTCTATTATGCAGTGGCCGGGCGAGGACTCTTAGATTGTATCCACTTGATGCGAACTTTTGAGTTTAATAAATCGTCATTTCTATGGTAAAAGAACAAGGCCTCATTGGCAGTACAAGGGATCCAAAATCTGGACAGAATAATGTAATCAAGTGATATAAAAGCAAACAATCTTGTGCAAAAGAAAAAAATACAAGCAGAAAAGAAGTAGTAGCTCGGATGAGATTGTACAAGCGTACAACAAACCGCATGGCTCGCTGTACCGCTGGTGCATAACAAGCGAAGAACGAGAAGACCGACTCTTTGACGAAACTTCGGCACTTGAACACAAAATGAATCAGTATTGTATTAACTATTAAGCTTCGTTTCAAGGAGTGTCACAGTTTGCCAATAGAATCCAGGAAAAGTTGTCTAAGAGCATCTCCAACTGGTCCCCTCAAATCCTCCATATACGTCCGGCAGCACAGTCCGTTGGCAAGAAAAAGAGTGAAAAATCATCACCCAACCGGTCCCCTCAAACTGTCCCTATACGTCCGGTCTGTCCGGCAACCCCCAAACTCAAGGCATATGTGGGAAGAGTTTGGGATAGGATTACATGTCCGGTCACACGTCCGGGCTGTCCGCTTGGACCAATTTATCCTTTCTTCTGTCTTTCATTTATTTTTCTCTTCTTCTCCACCAATCACAAGCAAATGATCCCACATTTTGAGGAGACTTTGAGGTATATGATTGGAGGAGACCACTTTTAGGGACGGTCCGGTCCGCAGACAGTTTAGGGACCAAATTTGATCATTTTGATTGGAGATGCTCTAAGGTTAGTCCAAATATTGAGTCACGATTCGGCAATAGGCTGAGAATCTTCCCATTCGGCCAAGGCACGCAGGATCCAGTTGATAAGCTTTCTCAAGCAAAGCTTATCAGCTAGACCACCCAAAAACTCCGTCAAGCTTTTTACTAGGTTGAGGTGTGAGCCCGTGAGGAATTTTAGTGTAACATGGAACTTTCGAATCAAAACGACTTGTCTTATTAAAAAAAGCATCTCCACTCGAGACGTTCAAATCATGTCTGATAGGCGGCGGCAGCAGCGCCGGACGGACGCTATTGGTGCCCTCCGGACATGCCGCTGCCTATTGCGCCGGTCTCCACTCGCGACGCTTATAGATTTTTTGAAACGACGATCAAACACAAAATTTGATAGATTTCATTCAAATATTTCAAAAAATTACAAGATTGAACGAAATTCAGATAAACTTAAAAACTAAACTAGGGACGCCAGTCAAAGGGGATGTAGTCCGTCTCCCTCCTCCCTGACCCCGCCGCTGGGCCCTGCGCCGCCGTGGTCTTCGCCGGGCTCGTTCTTGATGACCTTGTTTGGCCCTGCGCCAGCCGTGAAGCGACGCCTCAAAGAGGCGCGCTGCATTGACGTCGTCGTGCAGCGTGAAGCGACGCCTCGCTGCACTTCGCCGCGGCACCATGAATGATTTGACCTGGAGTGGTTGAGGTCTCATGTCAATGACACAGCTGGCCCACGGTCGGAGCCCGATGTAGCATCGAGCGAAGTTTCATTTGGCGCGTCCAAACGACTCCCAACGGGGAGGGCGTGGGCTGGGCACGCCAAACGTTATATATTGGGTTGTGCCAGACGTATTACGACCCCTCTTGACGCCGTGAGCGGGCGAGAAATTACTTCCAGCGCGCCGTTATCGGCGACCGTATTGACACCATGGTCCATGGAGTGGAGATTCTCTACTCCATGCATACGCCGGTTCCATACACGGATACACCAGACACGTGCTCTGCTTCTCTGCCTGCCTCATTCTCGTCCCACTGAATCACACTGATCATGCGACGTCGGGACGATGCCGCGCATGGGTGCCATGCTACCGGCTTCCAGTTGATAAGCTTTGCTTCGGAAAGGACGAGAAAGAAACTCATGGTGTCCATCCTGCTTGGTGCACTGCACTGCGGTTCGCGCGCTGATTCCTTTTGCCGCTCACGCCTGCGTGTGGTTCTGCACATCTGCCTATGTGCAGGAGGAATAAGAGCGGCATGTTTTTTTTTTGAACAAGGGGTGGGGTCAAAGACCCCGAGCTGCATTTCAATTACACACGTGGCAGGTACATTTTACATCCAGACCTTAATCTCTCGCAAAGGACCTCAAATTCGAAGAAAGGTCCAGAAAACTTACAAAAAACACCCTAGAACTAAAGATAGGAACGCAATCAAGTCCTAGGGGACCTCTGCCACTCGTCGCCGGCGATCTCCAGGCGAAAGAATCACCGAGATCATTGGAGCGCAGTGAAGAATTCGATCTCTCCCTTCCGGCGACCGACCACTGACGCCAGCAAACCCGCCACGGCCGGGGACGAACCACTTGGACGCGACAAGCAGAGCTGATATGGGGTGGCCCGCTCTTCTCAGCGAGATGGTGATGGATTCGTGGATGGATGATGTAGATACCTCGTGTGATACTGAAAACTCTCCTGGCCGATCCCTATTGCCAATGCAATAGCTTGCAACCCTATGGATATTCTCAACTCCACACGCTTGCACAAGTAGCCACCGACTACAAGTGGTCCTGTACCTCCTTATTCCCAATGGAACAGCAGATAACACGCAGAATTTGCAAGCAGTAACAATACTTCAAGATGAATGCTTAGCAGCGATCCAATCTAGAGGTTCTAGGGTTTATGTTTTATCGTAGTCTAAACTCATCTATGGCGGCTAGGCCTCTATTAATAGGTGGGGGCGTACTGTAGCGCGCGCGGTACTGTAGCTACAGTACCGACGTGGTGCAACCCTAAACCGGTTCGACTCAAACGATACAAACTGACCCATGTTGGGTTCAGCCATATGGACACGCAGGTCCAAGTCTAATATGACTAGGACTCCTCAATTGGTGCAGCCACATTGTGTGGTGCGCCTCCTTCATGCCTCCCCTCTTGTGCTCCTGCCTCCCTCTCCTCCCTCAAGCACTTGGGTGTATTGGACTTGATAATTCCAGCATGCTCCATCTTGTTTCCTCCATGCTTCTTCATGTTTCCATCCATGTCTTGATGATCTCCTCCAATAGCATTTGTGTTATCAACAAACCTGAGAATACATACATACATGGATTTAGGTAGTATAAAGCTCTCATAATCAGAAACATCATAATCTAATAAGAGAGAATTCACCTGCTGTTCTAATAACTTGGTTCTTGATCTTGTCATTGGTCCAATTCTCACTTCATTAGATTTATCTTGAACAGCAACCTCTTCAATTGGAGAATGTGTAGTAGAGCTAGGGATGTCCTCATCATCCTCCCCCCCTTGAAAAGGCGTCGTCCTCGACGCAGCAAGGTCATCTCCAAAGTATGGTGTCAAATCAGCAACATTGAAGGAATTACTAACACCAAACTCATCACTAGGAAGATCAATTGAATAGGCATTATCATTGATCCTTGCAAGCACTTTATATGGTCCAGCTCCTCGTGGCATCAACTTGGACTTGCGCAATGTGGGGAATCTGTCCTTGCGAAAATGCACCCACACCATGTCTCCGGGCTGAAAAATCACCTCCTTGCGCTTCTTGTTAACACGATCAGCAACATATCTTCCTTTCTTCTCAATTGCTTGCTTGGTCTTCTCATGTATCTTCCTCACAAAATCTGCACGCTTCGATGCCTCCATATTTACTCTCTCTTGTATTGGAAGCGGCAGCAAATCAAGTGGAGTAATTGGCTTGAAACCATACACCACTTCAAACGGACAGAGCTGCGTGGTAGAGTGCACCGCCCTGTTATAAGCAAACTCCACATGCGGTAAACAGTCTTCCCACTCACGCAAATTTTTCTTGATCATGGCTCGCAGCAGCGTTGATAGTGTGCGATTCACCACCTCCGTTTGACCATCAGTTTGGGGGTGACAAGTAGTACTAAACAGCAGCTTCGTTCCCAGCTTCCCCCAGAGTGTCTTCCAAAAATAGCTCATGAACTTCACATCACGATCAGAAACAATAGTCTTCGGTACTCCATGTAAGCGCACTATGTCCCTGAAAAACAGATTAGCAATATGCGACGCATCGTCGCTCTTGTGGCATGCAATAAAATGTGACATCTTAGAGAATCTATCCACTACCACAAATATAGAATCATGTCCTCTTTTTGTTCTTGGTAATCCTAGCACAAAGTCCATACTAATATCCTCCCATGGAGTAGTAGGTGCAGGAAGAGGAGTATACAAACCATGAGGCTTCAATTTGGATTTAGCCTTGTTACAAGTGATGCAACGCCTCACAAACCTGTCCACATCTCTCCTCATGCGTGGCCAATAGAAGTGATCAGCCAACATGAGCAATGTCTTTTCACGCCCAAAGTGTCCCATTAATCCACCACTATGTGATTCCTGCAACAATAGCAAACGCACGGACGACTCGGGCACACATAATTTGTTAGCTCTAAACAAATATCCATCATGTATATGAAATTTATCCCATGCCTTCACATTAGTACATTTCGAAAATGGGACAGAAAAATCATGATCTTGAGCATACAAATCACGCAAACTCTCCAAACCAGGAACTTGCACATCCAATTGTGTTAATAACATGCTTTTCCTAGAGAGAGCATCAGCAACTACATTATCTTTGCCTTTCTTGTACTTAATTATGTAGGGAAAAGATTCAATGAATTCAACCCACTTAGCATGACGTTTATTAAGACTAGATTGGCTCTTCAAAAATTTCAAAGCTTCATGATCAGAATGTATGATAAATTCTTTTGGCCACAAATAATGTTTCCAAACCTCAAGAACTCTAACAAGTGCATACAATTCTTTATCATAAACAGAATAATTCAATTGGGCTCCATTCAATTTTTCCGAAAAATAGGCAACTGGTTTATTCTCTTGCATTAGCACTCCTCCAATTCCAATACCACTAGCATCACATTCAATTTCGAATTGCTTATTGAAATCAGGAAGTATTAACAATGGGGCAGAAATTAAACGACGTTTCAGCTCATCAAAAGCAATATCTTGTGCTACCCCCCACTCAAAAACAACACCTTTCTTAGTAAGATCATTCAAAGGTGCAGCAAGAGTACTAAAATCTTTCACAAAACGTCTATAGAATCCAGCAAGGCCAAGAAAACTTCGTAATTGACTAATAGTCATGGGAATTGGCCAATTTTTAATAGCTTCAATTTTAGTTTCATCTACTTCAATTCCATGCTTAGAAACAACATATCCCAGAAATATGACCTTGTCTTTGCAAAATGTGCACTTAGCAAGATTACCATAAAGTTTATTATCACGTAGCACATTCAACACTTGTCTAATATGATCAATATGTTCACCTTCATTGCGGCTGTAAATTAATATGTCATCAAAGTACACAACCACAAACTTTCCAATAAAATCTCTCAAAACATGGTTCATTAATCTCATGAAGGTACTAGGTGCATTAGTTAAACCAAAAGGCATGACTAACCACTCATATAAACCAAATTTTGTTTTAAAGGCTGTTTTCCACTCATCCCCCTCTTTCATCCTAATTTGATGATAACCACTACGCAAATCAATTTTAGAGAAAACAGCAGCACCACTTAATTCATCTAACATGTCTTCCAAACGTGGAATAGGATGACGATAACGAATAGTGATGTTGTTAATTGCTCTACAATCTACACACATGCGCCAAGTACCATCTTTCTTAGGAACTAAAATAACAGGAACAGCACAAGGGCTTAAGCTGATTCGAATATACCCTTTATCAAGAAGCTCTTGGACTTGTTTCTGAATTTCCTTTGTCTCTTGGGGATTTGTCCTATAAGGAGCTCGGTTTGGCAATGTTGCTCCTGGTATCAAGTCAATTTGATGTTCTATCCCTCGCAATGGTGGCAAACCAGGAGGTACGTCATCCGGAAACACATCATCAAATTCCTGCAACACATTAGAAACACCAATAGAGAGAGGGGTCATGTCATTAGAAACCAAAATTTCTCCCTTGTGCATAAGCACGATAGGAAGCAAACTAGGATCCTCACTAAATTCTCTCAAATCCTCTTTGGTGGCTAACATGCATAGTAGGTTCACTCCCTCACTTTGAATTTTACCACTCGGTTTGGGTTTGCTAGAATCACTCTCAGAATTATTATTCGCTCTTTTATCTACTCTCTCACTCTCGTTTTCAAGATGTACTTCTGTTTTTTGACGAGACTCATTTACAATATGCTGTGGTGTCATAGGCCTCAATATAATGTCCTTCCCATGCCAATTCAACTGATATGTATTTGCTCTTCCATGGTGTATCACATTCCTGTCAAATTGCCATGGTCTTCCCAACAACATGTGGCAAACAGTCATAGGAACCACATCACACTCAATGGTATCCTTATATGGTCCAATCTGAAATTCCACTCGAACCATATGGCTCACCTTCATCTCTCCCTTGTCACTTAACCATTGTATGTAATAAGGATGAGGGTGTGGAATATACTTCAATTTCAGTTTTGCACATAAATCTCTACTAGCCAAATTTCTGCAACTCCCTCCATCAATTATAACCTTGCAAGCCATTTGAGGACCAACAATAGCTTTGGTTTGAAATAGGTTGCAGCGCTGATTTTCAGGACTTGGTGTAACACTCAAAGAGTTTTGTGTGCAAACAATAGAGGGATAATGTGTAGCATATGCATCAATAGGACCATCCTCATCATTATAATCATCTTCCTCATTAGGATCAGCATCATCTCCTGTTTCATACTCATCATCAGCATTAATAATCATGACTTTCTTATTAGGACAATCACGCTTAAAGTGTCCTTTTCCTCCACATGTATGACAAGCCATGTCTCTATTACGGGGGGCGTTGGCTGATCCACTCGGAGCTGAAACTGGTGGAACAGTTTTCCTGGCACTAGATGTGCTAGTCTCTGTTTTGCTATTAGTACCACTACGGTTGTGAGAAGGTGGAGGGGTTGGTGGTGAGAAAACCGTATTTTTCTGTGAAAAACTCCTCCGTGTAGTGATCTGTGCTTCTTCAGCCAACCGTTTCTCAGCTTCTCTTGCTTGATGCAGCAACTCCGTCATATCATTATACTGTACGTGCCTCACAATGCTCTTGATTTTAAATTGCAAACCTGAGAGAAAACGTTGCATTGTTTGGTCGGGAGCCTCACGAACCCGAGCTCGTTGCATTATCAACTCCATCTCCTTATAATATGCATCTACAGATTTTGTTCCTTGCTTCAATTGCTGTAACTTATCATATAGAGTTCTAATATAATTCTTGGGCACAAATCTGTCCCGAAGCAATTGTTTCATCTCTCTCCATGTATCCACTTCTGGTTCTTCACGTTCTTCCCTCAAACTTGTAATGCCATCCCACAACAAAAGAGCATAACCTTCAAGACCAGAAGAGGCAAGCTTAATTTTTCTCTCTTCACTATAATCATGCAGTCTCCATAGCTTCTCAATTTTCAGCTCCCACATCAAATATTCTTCCACATCTTCAGTATCACAAGTGAGAGTAGGTATAGAGAATTTCGGTTTGCCCAAACCATCGTCCTCTCTATTATTTTCCAATTGGATCCCCCTTGCAGCAACTCCTCCACGGCCACCGTGCACATTGCCACGGCCATGTAAATCAGCAGCATTGGGTGGAACTCGCCGTGGGTTGTTATTATTTTCCAGGAGTGTTGCTAAATTTGCAACCTGTCTTGTCAAATTTGTCACGGCTTCTTGTAAAATATCCACAGATTCTTGAGTAGCAGCAGCATCAATTTTGAGGTCCAAAGTGTTCAACTCCTCCCTCAAACTATCATCACTCTTCTCTATTTCAGCAGCAATTCGTTTGTACATGGTGTCTCTCAAAGCTTCATATTCATTCCACTTGACTATATCCTCAGGGTTCTTCTTATCCTGCGCAACAAGATCACTAGCAGCAGCCATTGATTAATATGTTAGTGAAAACAAAATAACAATGGGATGTGGTGTTCTCTCACAACTCACTCAAAAACCAGCAAGTAATGGTATATCTTACCGTTCCAAAGTGAATAGAAAGACTTACCCAACAAGTAGCAGCAACTAATGTGACTTGATGTGAAGAAGAGAATATCAAGGTTCAAGTGATCACAATGACAAACAGGGTATATGGTGGGGCTCGGTATGGATACCTAACAACACCAAAAATACAAAACCTACTTGCTGTTTGTGATGATATCAAAAACACACCTAGGAAACTCACACAAATTTGAGACAAATGTGGCAATGCAAATATATGGATGGAAATTTTGCAATGCACTCGAAAGACACTAGCAAGAGCTCAATGAAAAACAGGCACAAGATTGCTCAATCTACTAGGGCAAACAGCAAGGTAAACAGCTCCCAAACTGCAGTAGCTATGATCAACCTTCAGGCCTCTTTTCTCTCTATATTTTTTTTTCACTCTCTTTGATTTTTCCACTCTTTTTTATACTTTCTCACGCCTGCTACAGTAACAGTAGCACTTCTCTCTCGCCCACAATATGTCGCGCCGCGGAGCAATTTTTTTTCAGAAACACAACGCCGTGCAATAAACCTATTGAGCAGCCTGTGAGCAACAAAATAGCTAGTCTTTTAGGTAAGCTCCTAAATATATGTGTAGAAAGGCTATATCTAAGTCTCACAAAGTTCCGAAGAAAGTCCTAAGGAAAGTGAAAAGAAAACAACGAAAATCTAGAAACTATGCCCAGAAAACTCACGGCAGAGAAGACTCGTCCTTTTTGTGGCACGGCAGCAGGTCCGACTCCGAGTACAACTCGAGTGAGGCACGGCAGCGTTTCACGCGGTTTTGTGCCGTGGCAGGAAACGGATTCCGAGTTCAACTCGATGTAGGCGCGGCAGGTTTTCACGCGTTTTGGTGCCGCGGTAGGACTCGATCTCAACTCGGATTGGAGTAGGAAAACAACTAGGAAACTAATTTTTTTGGGATTTTGATGGATCAACTCGACTAAACAATAAGAACCCTAACCCTAGACCTAAGAACTCGAAACTAAAAACAAAACAAAAAACGCAAACACCAACTCAAACAGCAAGTAAACTATGCAAATTGGTGTGATCTAAGGCTATGGCGATGATAAAACTAAATTTTTTTGTAGGCTTTTTCTGGATAGGAATAAAAAACACTCAAACTAAGGGGATGGAACGTTCTCACCGAGTAAACCTGTGAATCTGATACCAAGATATGATATGGGGTGGCCCGATCTTCTCAGCGAGATGGTGATGGATTCGTGGATGGATGATGTAGATACCTCATGTGATACTGAAAACTCTCCTAGCCGATCCCTATTGCCAATGCAATAGCTTGCAACCCTATGGATATTCTCAACTCCACACGCTTGCACAAGTAGCCACCGACTACAAGTGGTCCTGTACCTCCTTATTCCCAATGGAACAGCAGATAACACGCATAATTTGCAAGCAGTAACAATACTTCAAGATGAATGCTTAGCAGCGATCCAATCTAGAGGTTCTAGGGTTTATGTTTTATCGTAGTCTAAACTCATCTATGGCGGCTAGGCCTCTATTAATAGGTGGGGGCGTACTGTAGCGCGTGCGGTACTGTATCTACAGTACCGACGTGGTGCAACACTAAACCGGTTCGACTCAAACGATACAAACTGACCCATGTTGGGTTCAGCCATATGGACACGCAGGTCCAAGTCTAATATGACTAGGACTCCTCAATTGGTGCAGCCACATTGTGTGGTGCGCCTCCTTCATGCCTCCCCTCTTGTGCTCCTGCCTCCCTCTCCTCCTTAAGCACTTGGGTGTATTGGACTTGATAATTCCAGCATGCTCCATCTTGTTTCCTCCATGCTTCTTCATGTTTCCATCCATGTCTTGATGATCTCCTCCAATAGCATTTGTGTTATCAACAAACCTGAGAATACATACATACATGGATTTAGGTAGTATAAAGCTCTCATAATCAGAAACATCATAATCTAATAAGAGAGAATTCACCTGCTGTTCTAATAACTTGGTTCTTGATCTTGTCATTGGTCCAATTCTCACTTCATTAGATTTATCTTGAACAGCAACCTCTTCAATTGGAGAATGTGTAGTAGAGCTAGGGATGTCCTCATCAAGAGCGGCGTGTTTGTTTGCCAACATCTTGCCCATACAGGCATGTGGAGTCAAGATTAGCTTGTTTGATTGCCCTGGCCGGCCCCAAATCGTCGTGGCCCGCTCGCTTTTAAATCGGGTCACGTGGTTAAGATTCGTATGTTTGGGAACTAACAAATGTGTATTATTTTTTGCAAGGTGTCATGATAACTGATAAGTGACATCAGAGGTTGCATACAAAACTATTACTATTTTTTTGAGAACCTCTCCAAGAGGGCAGAGCGTTCCTGCATTCCGTATAGCAGAGAAGAGTTTACCCAATGTATAAGTAAAACAGGGCCCAAAAACATACAGTGGCATGTTTACGAGGAAAAATAGGAACGGAAAACCACATAAACGATCACGGCGCCACACTAACACAGCAACACACACCTCTAGGTACGGGGCCGCCACCCCGACTTCCACTGCTAGGCGCCGTAGTCCTAGCTGTCCAGACATCTGCTCGCAAACGCCAGCTCCGAGGCAGCTACCCTGAAGTAGCAGGCAGGACGACCGTCGAACCATACCGGTTGACTAACTAGATGCCGCGCAGTCCTAGGTTGCCACCCGAAAACCACGCAAGGCCACGGCCCTGCCTCCTAAAGCTGTTGCTGCATACGATATCGACGTCGCCGCCTCAACGTTACCACCATCAGGCATCAGCCCCGACGTCTGTTTCCCCGACCACATACCCATCTTGCCCATCCTTCACGAATACGTCGCACCGCGGGAGCCAATAACTCCAAAACGACCGTTTTGCAGACGATTTCCATGTTACATGTAACCTGTCGTGTGTGCATTTTGCAAGTATATCTTGACGTGTTGCATACTTATTTGCTGGATTTGCGAGGTAAAGCTTCCGTTTAAAGATAGACCACAACAATTGACACGGCGACGCCCACAGCAGGATCACAAAACAGGCAGCCAAAGGTGTACTTGGAGAGTATGATGCGAACTGAAAAACTGCTTTAGAGAAAACGAGAGATCGATCATGACAGGATCGACAGCTCACCGGGCAAGTTCGTCCTCATGCATACCACATGACGTGTGTGCGGTCTCCACTGCGAAATGGACCGTCCGAGGAACATCGATCACGGTTTTCTTTTCTTTTCTTTTCCGGCTGCTGCTTTCCGTTGCGACATGGAAACTTCGGCGAGAGGTTTCTGGATCCGGACACACATCGCATTCTAGCTACGATTTGCATCCAGATCCATGAATAACCCGGAGGAGGCCGACGAAGTAAACGAAATTGCATACGGACCCTTGTGAAGCCCGATGCTGCTCCGAGGAGAAAATAAAAAGAAGGGAGATACGACAAAGTATATATGGTACAACGATGAGAAAATGACAAGAAACCACCACAATTGCGCACAAGACGACGATGAACCACCACCTTAGGACTTTTTGACACATAAATACCACTATTCGGGCTAGGTCGTGACGCGGAGCACTGATCACCTCTGTTTAGCATTTTGACAGCATTTCTGGCAGGTGGGACCCACTTGTCAGTGCACACGTGGCAAAAAAAAGGAAAAAAAGAAAGGGGAAGAGAGAGAACACGGTCTGGTCAACGGAGGCAGAGTGGAGCACCCCGCCGCGACCGGACGCGCTCCGCGCCGCGGCAGCAGCGACGACGGGATGCTGGACGTCGGGCTCCTCACACGCCTCCTCTCCGCAGGCGTCCACGCCCGTGTCCGCGCCCGCGCTGGCCGGAACTCGCCCCTGCATCCTCCCCGCTCTCACGACCGTCTCCACAGCTCGCGCCCGCAAGCCCGCCTGACTGCGCAGCCTCGCTCCCCCCTTTCCCCGCGGCCACGGGAAGCCCATGGCGCCGGCGGTGGGGATCAAGCAGACCTCCGCGCTCAGCCGCGATGCAGACGGTCACGGCGCCGGAACACGTCTGTGGTGGAAAAGCTCGTGCACCTGGCGTGGCCGAGGCACCAAGGGAACATTGACCGGGTAGCAGCGTGCACGCCGGCGTGGCCGAGGCCGCGCTGTCCGCCATCATCGACGAGGAGACGCGGCACGGAGTGGGCGAGGGAAAGCGCGACCACGGCGCTGGTGCTGCTGTGCCGGCGGCTGGGCGCGCGGGCGGTGAGTCAGGTGATGGCTGTGCCCGGCGTGAAGTGGGCGATTTGGGAGCTGATGGGCTCCGGCATGGACCACGCGAGGCGGAAGGCCGCGTCGCTCGGAAGGATCTGCCGGCGCTGGGCGGCCGCCTCACCTGCCGACGGCGAGCGGGGCGCCGAGCGTTTGGCTTACCCGCGCGGTGCCGTCCATCCGGTGGACGCAGCCGCTCTTGTACTTGAGGAGGAAAGGGGAGAAGTCGAACGCCACAGCGCTGTTGGCGGCGCCCGTGGAGCAGTTGTTCTCGGGGGACGTGCGGCCAGGCGCGACGTTCTGCGGTGGTGTAGGATCAAGAAGACGAGCTCCGGCCATGGCGCGCGGGCGCGCGCGAGCTCCGGCCCTGGCGTGGACGCGGGCACGGGCGAGGCCAGGCGTGGGCGTGGTCCTTGTCTTGCTGGGGCAGCGCGAAGAACCTGACGGATTCATGGCTGCACGCCTATGCACATGATGCAACTGTCTGCCTTTGAGTGACGCAAATTTCATTACTTTATAATTGTAGAATATTATAGTGCAAATTGGTCAAACTGTCATTTTTACAGCAGAGAAAAATAGTAAAAGTCACATTTGAAAATCGTGTCAGCACGTCAACGTTCTAACTTGAACAAGATTCAGAAAACGCGACGCGCGTGCATGACATGTGGCGTTGTGTATGGATACAAAAAATGAGTTTGAGTAAAACGGGGTCTAACTCGAACTCGACTCAAGAAATGCTTGCACTGTGTGCCTTCTATGCTTAACACTTATCTGACTCGTACTCCGCATGGCGGACACTTGTCAGACAATTATACCACGTGGCACTGTGTTCTGTATCTGCTCCCAGAATATAATGGGGAGATAGAACGGTCGAAAAACACAGAGAACACTCACTTCTTGTCTCTACACCGTACATGTTGGTCCTTTTGATGTGTTGGTTTGCAGACTTCTCCATCCCAACGACCACATGGTCAGCCGGGTGAGCAGGACTCCGAAATCCCAACCGTTGAGATCCTGCATGGGAGTCGGACGATAAGATTTTGAGGAGAGTCTCAGCACGACAGCTCGGTTTCGTCATACTCTAGCTGCACCGACGGTAAGCCGACTTCGACTCAAACTTCGGCTATGATTACGTCCCTTCAGAACACCGTGGCGGGAACCTTTCCGACCAACACATGGGATCTACACCAGTATTTGATCCATGTGGGAATCTGTTAGATATCACTTCCCTATATGGCTAGTTTGGCTATTACATCTGTGATGTGATCTAGCTAATTAAATTCATCAAAAAATTCTTAATTGTCTGACAAACGACAGGGGTGAATGCCCCTAGGGTTGCATGCAGTTCTCTCCTTGTCAAGCTTACGCATCATGTCTGATCTCGGATCAGACAGCTCCAGAACAAACAACAATTCGGAGTATCAAAATCGAGAGCATGCACGCCTGCCACACGGGCAGGTGAGATCCAAACATAGAAAACCATGGGCACATGACAAAGAACTGCCGGCCCAACACACCAATCCATGTCTGGCAACTGGAGTCCACATCACGCTGCCCCCACTTGTCAGTGAGACTCCAACGGAGCATGAAGGAGAGAGAGGAGAGCACGACGCCTCTTGGCCACTCGCCGGCCAACAGTGACTGGAAACGGGGAGTGGCAAATATACGCGCAGCCCCCTGCAGTTACACCGAAATAGCTGACGCACCCCTGCGCGGGTGGGAGAAGTGCGGAACTAGGAGTGGAGGAAAGAGATTGGTCAGTATCTCCTCTCTGTTTTCGCGGACGGGTCCTTCTGGCCGGACGAGACGAGATGCTCCCGTGGGCCACGGCGGCGGAGGCGGAGGCGGCGCTGGGCCGCGCCATGACGGCGGCGGAGGCGCTCTGGTTCCGGTACACAGCCGCGACTTCCGACTACTACCTCTACTGCCTCAACATCCTCTTCCTCCTCGTCGTCTTCACGCTCGCGCCGCTCCCCGTCGCGCTCCTCGAGCTCCGCGCGCCGCGGGCCGTCCAGCCCTACAAGCTGCAGCCGCGGGTGCGCCTCTCGCGGGCCGAGTTCCTCAGGTGCTACAAGGACGTCATGCGCATCTTCTTCCTCGTCATCGGCCCGCTCCAGCTCCTATCATACCCGCTGTCAAGGTCGGTTCCGTCCCGCTCCGCCGCCTGGTTCTCTCTCCACTCTCGTTTTGGTGTATGAATCTGTGCAATGCGTCCGGAGATTTGGGGTGGCAGATTCCACCGCATGTTCTTGCGCTTTTACAAGTTAGAATTTAGAATCCCACGCCACGCGCGTGCCCTTTTGATCTGTCTGTTCGTAGGTGCGAGATTTAAGGAATCTCTGATCTGGGTTCTGCTGCAAACCCCTGTAGAACTAATCCACATTTCAAATATTTCCTATTTTTTTCCACATATCAACAAAAAAGGGGGACTGATGTCACGGCTTGTAGATAAAAAAATAAATTGATCCTCTGTAATCACTGCAGATGGTGGGAATCCACACGGGCTTGCCACTGCCGTCTCTGGGGGAGATAGCGGCGCAGCTGCTGGTCTACTTCCTGGTTGAGGACTACCTCAACTACTGGATCCATCGGCTGCTGCACGGGGAGTGGGGCTACCAGAAGATCCACCGCATCCACCATGAGTACACGGCGCCCATTGGGTTTGCAGCGCCATACGCACACTGGGCGGAGGTGCTCATACTTGGCATCCCCTCCTTTGTTGGGCCAGCCATTGCACCAGGCCACATGATTACTCTCTGGCTCTGGATTATACTTCGTCAGATGGAAGCCATCGAGACGCATAGCGGGTAAGGAACCTATGTACTTTCTCTCTTGGGGATTATTTCTAAGAATGTGCAGCCACTAGTTATACATAGATATGTGACGATTTAAGCAATAATGCAGTATTTGGCAAATATTACATTTTGTTGCTATTGATGGATCGATTTGTTGTAAACGAAGTTGGTGGACGATTGAGACGTTAGCTAAATTTGGTACTAGTTACTTTTGAAGGGTGGGGAGCTGCACAGGCCTACTTGAATATGTAGCTGGCTGCTTACCTGAAGGTTCTCTAAGCATTAGAAAGGTCATAGCTATTGGTTAGAAAAGTCGTAGCTGGCTGCTTATTTGAAAGAACAAGGTAATGAAGAAACTAAAAATAAAAATTTAACAATGCCTGCCACTCTAGTAGGAAAAAAATTTAACAGGAAGAGTCTACTTTTTCAAGTTTTTTGCGGCTGTGGTTTTAATTCACGTGACCTGATAATTCTAGCAAAAATAGCTTTTTTCTTAATTACAATTTCTCTGTGCTAAGAGAAAATGATAGAAACTACACATCTGGAATGCATGATTGAAATGATTTTAATAAGTACTCCCTCCGTTCTAAATTAGATGACTTCTATTTGTTCAAATGTTGATGTATCTATACTTGTAACATGTCTATATACATACACATGTAGGCAAATGGAAGTCATCTAATTTGAAACGGAGGGAGTAGCTTAAATCCAAATAATAATATGTTTAAATAGCTATGATAGAACACGTCGAGCTGGTTTTGTTTAGGTGACAGCTGCCCATGACTACGCCATAAGGCATTTCTGAACTGTATCTTGTCATTTTGCAGCTTTGATTTCCCATTCAGCCTGACAAAGTATATTCCATTCTATGGAGGAGCAGAATACCATGATTATCATCACTATGTTGGAGGCCAAAGCCAGAGCAATTTTGCTTCCGTTTTCACGTACTGTGATTACCTATATGGGACTGACAGAGTAAGTCTTCTTTACACAACGGCACTATTTAGGACCTCAGGAAGCATAAGATATCTAATGTTGATTTTTTTTTGCTCTTTCAGGGTTATAGATTCCATAAGGCTTACCTAGCAAAGGTAGTGTTTTTCACCTGCTGTCATTATTATGCGTGGTTTAGAAACAGTATTGTATATCTTCAGTTTGCAAAACTACCAGCTGCAAATTAAGCTAGATAGCTGATTTTATTTCTTTTTCTTTTTTTGCCCCTTGAATTAAATAGTTAAAGGACCTGGCGCCAAGCGATGGCGAGCAAGAAGATGCCAGCGGATTCACTTACTCGAAGTTGGATTAGATGGCATTGTCTAATCAGCATCTGGATCGGATGGCCTAATACAGCGCATTATGAGTGCAGCCCTGATGATCTTGTTCACTTATGGCATTGTCAAGTATATCTGTTGAGTTAGGCATGTGTAGTGTTCTGATTTGTCATGTGTTATGTCTTTTTGTTTGTTTGCCAGTGTTCGTGAAACATTTCTGGATCTCTTGTGCTGATCAATAATATTTTCCAGATAAGCTAAGTGAGCCGGCTATCTATTATGCGCTGGCTTTTAATAGTAGAAAGTGTCAGAATGATGGTACCATTTTAAGTTCAATTTTGTTTACAATATTGCAACTTCTAGTACTTAAACAAAGTTTGTCAGCCATGGTGATCTCTTGAAAATGGTCGTACTAAGCTATAATGTCTATTAAATTAAAACAGTAAATAAGTAAAAAAGACATCTTCAGTTATGCATTGCAGAGAAGCATAACACAATTAACAAAAAAAACTAAAGTATCAACAACCATAAAATGTGAAATAACATTGATATCTCCAAACAGTAAAACATGACCTTGTTACCATTTATTAAAAACATAATAGGAACACTTGTCTGATCCATTTCCAGCAGAATAACCCGATCAAATATCTGAAATCACAATTACAGTTGAAACCATGGTATCCACTAACCCATGAAAATAATTATTCATATGGCGGAGAGATTGCAATGTACACTCTTATCTGAAAGAGTAGCTGGAAATCGTTTGGTAATGATGAGACTAACAAGTTACAGAAACTGAAATATTTATAATCCCTTGACATTCAGAAACATGAAGCAAGCAAAAAATGATGACTCATAACACATATGATATCGAGAAATGGTCATCTGAAAAAGCCCTTGGAAGTCATTCAGTAATGGCGCAGGGGGAACCGGTCCAGGAGCCTCTCAGATGGGCACTCGTAAGCCATGTGGCCACGGCCACCGCAGTTGTTGCAGATCATGAAGGCACCACCCATGCAGTCACGGCTCATATGGCCAACCTGGTTGCAGACCCGGCAGACCACGTCACTGTAGCCGCCACGGAAAGGAGCACCACCAGCACGGAAGGGAGCATTGCCACCACGAAACATGGCATCACCACCACGGAAGGGAGGTGGCCCACCCCTCTCAATGATCTCATCTGATTTGGGGCACTGACGGGCCAAATGCCCTGCAACATGACACAGGTTGCAAACAGGCTCATTGGTGCAGTTGCGCGCAAGATGGCCACTCTTCCTACAGTTGTTGCAGGCCTTCTCATTGGTGCACTCCACGGCAATGTGCCCTGGTTTGTAGCAGTTGTTGCAGAGCTTCACTTCTCCAGGCAGCACTGGCGGAGCGGTGCAGTCTTTTGCAATGTGGCCTGATTTGCCACAGTTGCGGCATATCTCTTCATTTGGGCAGCTGTTAGCCATGTGCCCAGGCTCTTTGCAGTTCCAGCAGAGATCTTTGGAAGAACACTCCGCAGCAATATGCCTGCAGAAGTCAAGAAACAACTGAGCAATGTTGCCTCAAAAGAGAGAGGTGGAGAATGTGCTATGTAGGCTTCCTGGTCACATGGAAGAATAACTTATGAGCTATCAACAACAATATTCATGATTTATTGAGTGTTCATCATTTATGATGCTTATGATTTATTTACATATGGTTCAAGCTTGAAGTTTCATTATTCATTAACCACCATCTCCTGATGATCTATCTATATCTCAGAACTATAAAAAGTGAAACAAAACCTTGTACAATACACTTGCGCTAAGATAATAACATAAGATGCCTAAGAACTACAACATCAGTGAAGCTTGTTTTTAGTCTTACGAAATAAAATCAAATGGTTATCAATCAGTATTGATACTTGAATCCTCATCAAACATGACAAAGAACATTAGGTGCCTCAAAATGGCTAAGCATCCGCAAATATTTGCAACCAACAATTGTAGTGACCCTCATGTAAGATATGCAGGGCATGCATACATTCGCCTCAACACGGAGTTTTAGACAGTGGCGCAAAACAGCATGCTATTGAGAGTACTAAAAGCATTGGAACCCGTATGAGATTTTTTACAATAAATACTTGAACATAGTTCTAGATACAATATGACAAAAGACAGCAGACTATCGGGAATGTTAATACTTACCTTAACCTTAACAAAGCCTTTTGTCCCAAACAACTTGGGGTAGGCTAGATATGAAACCCTTTCACGAGGACTTCTCAGGAGGTCACCCATCCTGGTACTACTCTCGCCCAAATGGGTTTCATACCCATAGGACTGGCTAGTTTTTACGTTGGCTCGCCAAGCCTATCACAACCCTTAGATATGAAACCTTTCACGAGGACTTCCCAGGAGGTCACCCACCCTAGTACTACTCTCGTGGGTTTCATATCCATGGGACTGGCTAGTTTTTACGTTGGCTCGCCAAGCCTATCACAACCCTCCTCCTTTACCCGGGCTTGGGACCGGCTATGCCTAGAAGACATAGGCGGAGTTGGGAATGTTAATACTTAGCAGCATGGAAATCATTGTGATAAAAAATAGAATAAAATGTTGCTGGATAATGGAAGATCTTAACATGAGCTAAATAGAAGATTGAAAAATCTGCACAAGAAAAATACTCATAGTCCTTACCCTGGAAGCCCACAGGCATGGCAGACAGCAACATTTGGACAATCCCTAGCAAAATGTCCTGGACGCTTACAGTTGTTGCACAAATCACTAGCAGACCTGCAGGAGAAAAGAAGAAAAATAATTAGAGGATACACTACTCCCTCCTACCATCATTCAAACCAGTACCAAGTGTAAGGCCTCTTCGGGTAGCATTATGGGTGGCGAATAAGTATGATTTGGAGAAGAAGCAGTAACGTTTGGATGTACGATGCCAAATGGTCATCGTGTTTCATTCAAATAAGGCAGCTCAAACCTGTTTGGACCACGGCGGCTGTCCCTGTCTCTCCGGTACGGTGCGTCACGGTACGAGGTGCGTTCAGTACGCATCCTCCGATCCCTCGGCGGCGGGCTTCGGCTGCTCATCGGCAATCCTTCCTTCTAATCTCCTGTCTCCAAGCTCCCACACCACGCGCCCAAACCACAAAATCAACACAACTCACGCTTTTCTTCCTTCCTTCCTTCCTCCCTGTCCACAACAAAACCAGAGCCGAAATCCACTCCATGAGGCCAACACATCATCCTTTACTAAGCACACGGGAAAATTCCAACGGTAGTCGCACAAACTTCCCCAATTTCTGTCATCAGCGTGCAAGCACAATCGGCGCATCTAAATTTCTTCGAACACGAGGTTTTCCTTCCCTCACAACACGGCTACCTAATTTACAATTAAAAATAAAAAGATTTTCGTTTACCACCTGATCCTACAACCACTTCAGCACAATAGATTATCAACATACGGGCGCTTCGACAATTCCCCACACCCCATGCCCCTATCATACAGAGCCCAAGCTTCAGCGAGAGAAACCCTAGGGATGGCGACCACACCGATCAACAGCAAAAAGGTTCGCATCTATTCTACCGCAGCCAAAGGAACGAAATTTCGTGAGGAACGGTCGATTTTTGCTCACGCGGCGCGAACTAGGGCAGGTGAAATCGAAGCAGGGCTTACCTAGAGTACGGATCTTCAGCAGGTGGAGTCGAGGACGACTGAAGCAACGCAATGAGACCGGGGCCAGCCGATGAGAGCGCTTCGGCTCGCCGGAAGAAAGCCGTGGGGGCGACGACGAGGAAAAGCGGTCGCGACTCGCGAGGTTGGATTTGGGATTGGGATTGGGTTGGTCCGAACCCCAAACTGAGACCTTGTCGGGAAGACGACGCAGATCCAGCGCATAAGAGGTAGGGGTGGGCATAAAAACCGAAACCGAAAAGACCGAGACCGAAACCGAAATGACCGAGACCTAAAAGACCGTTAGAAATTTGGGTAGCAAATTAGAAAAGACCGAAATTAGATCAGAAATTCGGTTATCACTTATACATAACCCGAATAGACCGAAAGACCGATTTTATTTTATTTTGAGTGAATTACGTACAGAAGCAGCCGAATTTGTATGCCAACCCAGCTTACGTGTCATCTAGTATATAGGCCCAACTACTAAACCAACCTTACCATCTAGTCTCTAGACTCAACAACTGGGTATCTCAGCCCAGCGTACTGTAGATTCTCCCGTGCATGAGAGACCAGTCGATCGCTTCCCACTTTCCCAGTCCCGGGCACCGATTCCCCTTTTTGCGCCCTATATTTTGGTCTATTTGGTCATGACCGAAGACCGGACCGAATAGACCGAAGACCGAAGAACATAAAACCGAAAAGACCGAATTTATTACGGGTATCATTTCTAGATGACTGAAATTGTTAAAAATCGGAAAGACAAAACCGAACTAACCGAAAAGACCGAACGCCCACCCCTAATAAGAGGGCGCACGTGATTTTCTTGGCCGTCCGATCTCCAGTGAACGGCTCATAGAATACGCATGGCTCGTATGCAGCTGACAAGCGCGCGCGTTAGCTCTTACCTGCTCCCTCAGTTCCAAATTATAAAATGTGTTTTCAATATTTCAAGATGATTAAATAAAAATCATAATGAGTGAACATACACGTTAAAACGTGTTTAATCTACCGTAATAAGTTTTATTAGGACAAGCTTTGCCTCACTCCGGAAATAGAGGATCGAGGTTGAATATGTGTTTTTGGCTCGCTCTAGTGTTTCTAGGTGTCTCTAGGTGGTCCAAAGACTTTTTTGTAATTTTATTACTTCTAGACTTCTTTGTACTACCATTTTACATTGACGATTATCATGTTAATAGATCAGTGGACATTTTTAGAAAAAAAATCAGAAAAAGCTAAAACATCTAGTAGTAGCTGCGAGATAGAAAGATTAATATAGTTAATGGTAGAATTTAAAAATTGGTGTTTTCAAAAATTATAAGGCACTGCAAATCTTGCCAAGGTAATGAAGGAGAAAGGAACGAATAAATCTTATTTAGTCGTGAATGAAACTAAGGAGGCTTTAGGAAAAGATAGGGAGCTTGTCGCCAATATAATCAAGAAAACGAATAATAGGGATTCAAACTGTAACAGCCCAAAGTTTGAGAACTTAAAAACCTGAGTAAAATTTTCGCTTTTGTGTCTCATTGCATCATGGCATCCATATTAAGTTGCTAAACAACACACAAATGGGTTTGGCAACCTTGAAACACAAAATGCCAAACTTGCTTCAATTACAAATTCAAATCCATGAGAGTATTCAAACTTGCAAAACTTCCTTGAGCTCCCCTATTCATCAAGGAAGTTCCACGAGTTAAATTAAATAATGTTGGAACTATAGGAAAATGCCAAAGGTTTTATAAAAGGAAGGACATTCAATTTGGCTTGATCTAATTGAATTCAAACACTTTTAAAATCCTTTACACTTTCAAAACAGAAGGCATGGATTGCTTCACCAAGATGTTGGGAGCCTCCACTCTTTTCCTTGGTGACCTTTGGGAAAGTAAATTATGTTCAAATAATTTTATAAAGAGAAAAGCCCCAAATGCCTATTGCTTTGCTTTCAAGTTTTGAAGTAATTGTTGACCACCAACTTTCACTTTTAGTTTTATATGTGTCAACAATGTTTCAAGACTTCAAAATATACTTTTCTCAAAGACAAATAAATGGCTAAGTGTTTTAAATTTTGAAAACACCAAAAATGCCAGAATTGGAACTCAAACAAGTTACCCCTGGAAACTTACTTCAAATGGGCTGAAATTATTACCATGGTCTCTTTATGTTAAATCAGGAGTCACCACAAATTTGCATAAGGTTTGGACTTAATTAAGTCCCTCAATTAAATGTTTTAAATAAATGGCAGAAAAGAAAGTAAAACAAGTTTGTTCTACAAAATTTGTCCAAAGGAGCTCAAATTTTTACCAGGCCATCTTTGTGTCAAATAAGAATTTTCCACAAAATTTCATCAAGTTTGGATTTGATTAAGGGCCTCAATTAAATGGGCAAAAAAAGACCAGGGAAGAAATCCAGAAGAAAAGGAGGCAAGGACTTCTTCGTAAATAAAGAAATGCAGCCAGGGGGTTTTTCAGGAAAGCGTCGTCTTCTTCTCTGTAGCGACCGAGCCGCTGGAGTTCGACCGCACCCGCTCGTCGCCGTGCCCACGCCGTCCGCGCACCGCGGAGAGGATAAGACCTCCCGAGCTCCTCTGCGCCTCTCACCTTCCCCCTTTGCTCCTCCTCCCACCTCACGGCTCTCCTCTGCTCTCGCTCTCCCTCCTCGTTGCTTCTTCCGCACCGCCGCCGATGGAGAGCTCCCCGTACAGATTGAAGACCACCGACGGGACCGCCTCGCTGTGCTTCTCCCCCACACAGAAGCAATCGAGCCGGGGCGTCGCGAATCGCCGCCGCCGTCATCATCTCCTCCGACCACGGCCGCCGCACGTCGAGCCGATTGACGCCGTCCTCGACCTCCTCCATCCAAGACGAGCTCAAGCATGCATAGAGGGTGAGCCTCTGAGTCCGCCTCACCCCACTTCCTCTCCCTCTCGTCCCTGCTCGTCGTATCGCCTGAGCAGTGGAGGACCGTCGCGGTTGTTCGCCGTCGTGTTACACGATCGGATAATCCGACCTCGTCACAATCGGAATTTCCGAGTAGCGTCAGTACGTAAAAAAGGAAATTCTGCAGTCGGTCGGATTTTCCGAGTGAGATAAACTCGGATTATCCGATGTGATCAGTACTGAATGAATTATCTATTTCACCTCTTTCTTTCAAAATTGTATAAATAATTCGATTGTGGTTTAAAATAACTTATTAAAAGGACATATCTAAAAGAGTAATTCTAGAAATGCAATAACTTTTATTTGGTTAATCAGAAAATTGTGCGTAAAATACCAAAATGCTCAGAACATTGTGAATTATCCAGAAACATCATCTTTCATGCATGTTTAATCACAATTAAAAGACTGCACTTTGTAGAAGCTGAAAGGGCATGGCGCCCCCATGTGTGGTTTTGGTAATTAATGACAATCCCTATGGACTAATGGTTGCATTGAGTTTTACTTGTAGTGTTTGTCCATAGACCATGCTTGAACTCCATATGTTGGATTCAAGGTTGATGCCATGAATATATTGATATAATGAAGTATTTGGCATCAAGATCATCGAGTTGAGCATATTACAAGTATGTCTTGAAGAAAAGAATTATGTGATCATTCATGGTTGTCTTCAAGACATCATCTATTGAAAAGAGAAGAAAAGATACAAGGTTGATCAAGTATTGATCAACACACAAAGCTACAAGATGTACCAAGTGGGATCATGTATCTCTTGGTATGGTAAGCAATTGTCCATATAGCTTTGTGAACTAACCCATGATATGTGTGTAGCATTTCTATGTGTGGTTAGGTATCTTTTTATGGGCTTGCATCAAATGAAGATTTCATATGGCCCATGATCGATGACGTCAAGTGGTGATCGTCATCAATGTTGAGAAGTGCAAGTTCAAGAGGAGCATCTCGAAGAAATCCTAGGCTTGAAGCTTGCCACCCATTTAGAGATAATGTTCATGTGAAGATGTGCCTAAGAGAGGCTCTCCCATAGTGGAGTATGGGGGAGCAATGTTTGAGTCTTCACCAAGCGAAGCGCAATCAAGAAAGGTGGTCCACTTGAAGAGATCAAGATCAACGTCATCTAGCTCAAGTGGAATGCGTAAGGCAAAGGTATGATAGGCTTTCTATTTTACCGGTCTCGTGGTACTAGCTGGGAGACCGGGTTATAGGATAGATACCGTACTATCAAGAGAGGCTCTCGATTGAGCTTTAGCGTATCAGTTGGAAAGAGCTCAAACCTTTGCATACTTGCCTTCATCATCTTTCTTGGTTCTTATTTGGATTTTCTCCTTGTTGGGTTTTGGTGCTTGTTGTGATCTTCATGACAAGCCCAAGTTCTCCGAAAACGGATTTCGTATGGAAAACTTGTTGCATTTTCAGGTTGGAAATATTATCGGTCCACCTTCGAGATAAGGTCCACACCTTCCCATGTGTGGTATCCCCTCTATATTTGTGACCCTTAATATTTCCAACCTCGTTGGTTTCATCTCGTTTGGAGCTTCCTTGCAAAAGTTATTGCGGTTCTCTTTTTCTGGTTCTGTAGTTTCTTCTTAGGCCGGTAGTACCGAACCTCGCCCGGTACTACCGGGTGACCCCTTGCGGAACTACCGCGGCCAGTACCGGGCCCAGTACCGCATCTCCGGATGGCTCTCTGCCTCTCGAAGTTTTCACCCGGTAGTTGCCCCGGTAGTTGCGCGGTACTACCGGGAAGGGAGCACTACCGGGCCAAGTGGTCCGGTACTACCGTTGCGCGCCGAGTCAGGGAGCGCTGACTGGTCTTCGTTCTTCCTCGAGTCAATGCGGCTCGGTACTACCGGGATCGGCCCGGTACTACCGCTGTGGCCTTTTTCGTCTGCAACGGGCAGATTTTTGAGAGGACCTTTTTAAGGGGGTTTCTTCCCCAACGGTTCTCTCACCCCTTGAGCTAGCTTTTCCCCTCTCTCTCCTCCATTGTTGACCTTTGGAAAAGCTTGCCTTCCTCTTAATCCCTCCCATGATTCTTGCATATCTTTGAGGGAATTTGAGAGGAGATCTAGATCTACATATTCATCCAATCCATTCCTTCTCTAAGTGAGGGGAACCTAGTAGATCGTGATCTTGAAGTTCCATTTGTTGAGTTATTCCTTGTTCTTCCTCTCTTCTCCCCCCACAAGCATTAGTTGCTTTTGGTGGGATTTGGGAGTGAAGGATTTGACCACTTCTAGTGGTCTTGCCTTCTTGCATCGGTTGCATCAGTTTGAGTTCTCCACGGTGATACGTGGAAATCGAAGTTGAGAAGCTTGTTACTCTTGGGTACTTGGGGTGTCCTAGATCTTGTCCTCTTGGGTACTTGGAGTGCCCTAGACGGTCCTTGTTGATCTCGGAGTTTTGGTGGCTCGCGGGATAGTTGGGAGCCTCCAATTAAGTTGTGGAGTCGCGCCCCAACCTTATGATTCTTGTGGCTTTGGGAGCCGTGGGAATTCGGTGAGAGCCTCCAATTAAAGTTGTGGAGTGTGCCTCATCCTTGTACGGGTTCGGTGACCACCCTCAAGTGTCCCATAGTGGTTCGTGGCACTCCGCATTGGTGGAGGCACGAAGGAGATTACGGTGTGCCATTTGACGGCTATTCGGGGATCACTTTGTGACTCCGCACCGCTCCAACGGAGACGTAGCTTCCATTGGGAAGTGAACTTCGGGATAAATCATCGTCTCCAAGTGCCTCGGTATTTCTATACCCGAGCTTCTTACTTATGCTATTTACTTTGTGATAGCCATCGAGCTTGAAGTAATATATCTTGCTATCACATATTTGCTTATCTTGTTTAGCATAAGTTATTGGTGTACGTAGGTTAACCTAGCTTGTTTAGGTTTCGTGCTTGATAAATTAAACGCTAGTTTTATTCCGCATTTATTCAAGCCTAAACCGCAAAGAATTTTAATCGCCTATTCACCCCCCCCCTCTCTAGGCGACATCCGTGTCCTTTCAGAAGCTAGGATAAACATTAAGTTAAATGTGGGGAATTTCCTTCTCTAGTTTAAGTAGTCCTTTGCACACCCCATTTAAAATTGCTCGAGAGCGCATGTTAAGTGCAGTACCGTAAATTGTCATGTCATCATGTTTGTGCATTGAACCTTCTGTGTTTGTGGTATTTATTGATTCCTTTTCGGTGTTGTTTGTGCATCGGTAGATCAAGGAGTTGAAGTGCCACCCCCATATCGTGACGATCCGTATTACCATCCGTATCAACAAGGCAAGCTGTCGTGGGGTTAACACGGCAGATGTTACCATAGGGTAACTTGTATGTTGGGGCAAGGCGCCTTGGTCCTTCAGGAGATTGTCACGCTCGTTGAGGAAAAAGGATTTACCCAGGTTCAGCCTCTCCATTGGAGATAAAGACCTACTTCCTGCTTCTATGTTATTGATCTCGAGGTCTCGATAACTCGGCTACGACAACAGAGCCGGGTTACGAGACAAGTTACAAGGGTTTCGCTTGATAGCGGTGATATCGAACTAGGGTTACAACTTATGACTTCAGGCTTCGAACTCTCCTATCTACGTTCTGGGAGCCCGTTTATATAGACACCGGGTCTCCCTAACTTACAATGAGTACCGGGTTACATACGAGCTCGGAGTCCTACTCTAGATTCTCCTGGACCTTCCGTAGCCTCCAAGTCACCCGGTTTCTTCCTTCACTCGGACTCCAGTTCTTCTAGGTCCTTCCATCCAGGGACGAGTCATGTTAGGCCTAGTAGCCCAACTATAACCCGGCCCATATCTTGTACACTTCACTCGGTCCAGACCTTGGACCGTCCGACTGATTATTCCTTGGTCATAAGTATACCGGGTTATTATCCCCCCAACAGTAGTCCCCAAGTTTGACTTGCATAAGCTCATCAGTTGCTTCACTTGATACTCTTGATCTTGATTTAATTACTCGAGGGTAGCTGCTGATGAGATTATCCGAGTTAAACTCCTGAAAACAAAATAAAAAGCATTAACACTGAATGGCCGGGTTATGTTTCAGACCAGCTCCTTTTGGCGGTTCTCTTTATAACCCGGCATTTCTCTCGTACTCAACTCTCTCCAGTCAACAACCAAGAGACATTCTCTGACAGATTCTCTCGTATCTTTGACCTATGGTCAACCAGAACCTTATCTCTTCGTTTTTCACGCTCCTAGGGTTTTCACCCTGGGCTATAAATAGTGGACCACGGTGAAAGGGTTTCACTTTCCCCATTCACCGCGCCCTTCATCTTCAACCTCCTGTTTTCTCTCTCCTCGAGCTAGGGTTAGGGTTCCTCCGAGCTTGCCGCGCCGCCGCTGGACATTGGAGCCCCGCATTGCCGCAGCTAACCTCCGAGAAATCAGCCCCGCATCAGATCTCCACGAGCTCCGGTAAGTATTTCATTCCCGCATTTGGTTTCCATCTAGATCTTGAATCACTTTTCCTCGGGCTGTTCTTGAGCTCACTGTTCTTCATTTCTTTTCTGGGTATTTTCCAGATCTTCAGATCTCATGGCACCCAAGGATCCGAGGAAGCTGAAGGCCAAGGCCAAAGCCGGTGATGGTGCCACCGCATCTGCATCAAAGAAAATCAAAAAGACCACCAAGCGCAAATCTGGGATTACGGCCAACTGGGCCAAATCCATGGCCACACAGACCAAGCTGGAAGAACTGGCAGAGGCCGGCGTTCTTCCTCTTCAGTCGGAAATCGAGTGGAGAGGGACTGAAGAGGAGACTCGGCCTTCCCCCAAGGAAGGTGAAGTTATCTGCTTTCTTGAGCATGTCACCCGGGGTTTTCGTCCCCCGGGTCATCCTTTCTTTAGGGATCTTCTTCGTCACTACGGCCTCCGGGTCTTCGATCTCGGACCCAATTCCATCTTGAACATCAGTAATTACATAGTTCTTTGTGAATCATATTTATGCACTCCTCCCAGCTTAGCTCTTTTCCTGGAGCTGTTCTTGTGCAAACCTCAGCGTGAGCACAAGAATGGCCCCCTCTTAGTCTGTGGCGGTGTTTCCATTCAACGCCGCAAAGGTTCTGCCATGCCTTCTCTAGAACTTCATACCCACGTGAAACATTGGCAAAAATCATACTTTTACTGTAAAACCAAGATACCAGCCGGTGAACATCCCTTACCGGGTTATTCAGTCGAACCCCTCATTCTTAACAACAACATGAAATCCTTTGCCTCTGACACCGAGAGAGAAGCTATCCAGCCTCTTCTTAAGAAGATCTCGGTTCTTGTTGCACACGGTCTCCGTGGGATTGATCTGATCAAAACGTGGATGGGTTGGCGAATTCAGCCCAACAGTATTCGCAAGAAGCTTCTTTGCGATTACTCGGGCCATCTGACAGATTCCCTCCGTTACTCGGAAAAATCCTACCCAAACACTGCTCTGAACAAGGCTATCAAGGCCTTCCTTGCTGAAAAGGTTGAGACGATCAAAGAAAATGGCCTTCTGCCATTCAGCAAGAATAACCCGGCACCACCAGTAAGTACCGACTGACAAAAATCTCGATAACATATTCTTTTCTCAATTGTATACTGATTACTTTGCTTCTACTTTTTCACTAGGAATCTGATGACTGGTGGCAAGTTGAAACTCCCCCTGCCACTCCTGAGGCAGACGATGATGAAGATGATGATGACGAGGTTCAGTCCTCAAGTGAAGAAGAAGAGGAAGAAGAAAAGGAAAAAGAAGAAGAAGGTGAACTCGACTCCCTTGGCCACTTCTTCACAAGCTTGATTGAGAACGAATCTCAAGACAATTTATCCACTGATGTCCACTTTGTGATACCAGAACCGACTGAAAAGGCAGCCACCCCTTCACCCGGCCATAGCTCTGAAGCTACTGAATCTGCTGCTACCGGAAAAAGGAAGGCTCGCACCATCTGTGCCAAGGTGCCATATTCTCGCATGTCCATAGAACCATATTCTTATCCTGCTATGCTAAAACTCAACCAAACTCTTCTTCAAAAATCCTCGCAGAACTCTGCTGAACCCTCTCTCAAGAGAAGAGCTACTCGGACCTCCCCTGGTGAGGATCCTCTTAACCCGGGAATCCCAAACATTCCCTCTCCACGCCGTCCTGGTACTTCCTTTTCCAACTTCGAACCACAAAAACATCCCTCTGATAGTTATCCTTTAGCTGGTCAAATCCGAGTTTCTAAGTCATACTCCCTTACAGCTTCATCAGGCTCCAGTAATGACCTCCCCCGTGACTTTCAAGTCAACACCGGGTAATACATATAATCCTTCTATTACTTGTACTTACCACTTTGCTTTCTTTTGCTCTTTCTTATATTACTTTCATACTTGCAATTTCAGGGCAAAAGCTACTCTTAGCGGTGATCCAAGCCCTCCCATAGCTGAAGAGGAGAACTTGGAAAATACCCCTGAAAAACATGCTGAGCCGACTGATAAGGGGCAGACAACTGACCAAAGGAACGTTTCTCCTCCTCCTGCTGACAATCCGACTGATCCAGAAGTCGTGATCACAGGAGCTTGCTCCACTGAGAAGATCTCTCCCGTTAAAACTGCAACCAAGTTTGTTGCTCCTGAAGAAAGGTCGAAGCCGACTGATAAAGGCGAAGGCTCCACTGTGCCACAATATGGCCATACAAACTTTGAAAATCTGTTGACCAAGTTCAACACATACAAACTTGCTGAGGGCAAACTTGTGGATTCTCTTGTCCAAGAACATCAGGTACATATCTTTCCTCTTCATATCTCATATACCAAACCCAGTCCCCAAGTATCGAGTAAACTGTCCTCAGTCACTCGGTACTTGAAAGTATACATCTCTCTGCCATCATTTTGAAAACTTCAGAATATCCCAGTCCCCAAGTTCCGAGCTATCAGTCTACGATAACATGGAACTTGTTTTACTTTCTGATTTCAAATCCTCATAACCCCCAAGTTCCGGGTAATATGTTAACAATTTATCTGGAACTTTGAAAATGCATTACTGAATAACTTGCAAAAATTTAAAAGACATACCAGTCCCCAAGTGCCGAGTGATCTGCTTTTCGGTCACTCGGAACTTGTACAAATATTCTACCTGCATATAGTTTCACTGTCAACTTACTATTTCTTTCAATTGCCGACTGAAATATACTCAGTCCCCATGTGTCTAACTTGTTATTCTTTTTTCAGAGATATGTGTCCCAAAATGACCAAATACTTGCCAAGACCAACCAACTCCTTGAAGCTGAGACCAAGCTGCGCAAAGAAACTGAAGTTCATGCTTCAGACTTGGAGAGAACAATTGAGTCTCTAACTGCAGAGAACACCAAACTGAAGAAGGAATTGGAAGAGGCTGGAGATAAATACAAGGTCTGCTATGACAAGATGATCAGTGTCCAGAAATATTTGGACACTCTGAAAGACCATATCAAGGATATCCTCAATCCACTTATTGGTAAGCACCACTTCTTTTCACTTTTTCTTCTTTACTCGGCTTTTCCATACTAACCCACATCATACTTTTCAGGCGAACAGAATGCTGCCATCAGGAGATCATATCCAGAGAAGTTGAATTGCTTGAACACCATCATCCGGCAATTCCAGTTTGGCACTGCTGAGATCATGAAGCGTGTTAAGAGCAACTGTGCTCCTCCCCAAGTGATATATGAATCCCTGCATCAACTTTCCACGATCCCCGAGTGGTTAGATCTCTGGCGCGATCAGCATGCCGGGTTGGCGCAATGCGCAGCTTGGCTCTTGCCAAAGCTTACAACCCACGCCTTAACCCGGCTCCTTTTGTCAAAGGATTTCCTCAGTACAACGCTGATGGCACCAAGTTTGGAGGAAAAGATTTCAAGGAAATTTCTGCCCAAACCCGGCCTATTGCTTGCAAAATAGCTGAGGGTCTCAATCTGTCGGTTTTCCAAGATGCAGTGGATGAGAAAACACTCCAATCCCCACTCCTGAACCCAAGCACTTTGATCTATTGGCCAAGCTGAGAGATTCCATTGCAAAGATGAAGAAAGCTACAGCGCCAAGTACCTCTACTCCAGTTGTCCCTGCACCCAGCCGTGCCCCTACTACACCAGTCATGGAAAAGCCGGCTGATGTTGCTAAGGACACTGCAGAAGATCAAGGGACTGCCCGACTGATTCCCAGGCCAAAGCTCCTGAAGATAACCCGGCTTCTGCCGAGGCTGAAGCTGCCAAGGGAACCACACCGATAACCCGGCTATCTGAGCTAGCTCTCCTGTTTCACCTTTTCCTGCAAAACAATTATTCGGCCAACGGGCATTGTAATATGCTCTGAAATACTTTGCCTTTTATTTGATGGTGCGTCTGTGCACTATATGAAATACTCAATATTTTGTAATAACTTATACTTTTTATGGTTTAGATGACCCTTTTGGTTTATCTTTAGCTTCTTATCAGTCGGTTTTCACATGACTTTCTCAGTTGCTACTTTTTCCTTTGCTAAAACAGGGTCAAACTAAGTCCCAGCATGGGCATCATAGTTGATTGAATTAACAAGTAAGCAATCTGGTCATAAAATTGTGATAACATCAAACTGATAGGCAAGTTTAACCAAGAATAAAATTAAGGCTTAAAAGCCGGGTCTTAGGATTAAAACTTATGAACTTATAATTCACAAGTCCCCAAGCCCTGAATCAATGTTTATAAGTAAAGGCTTAAACTATGCATCATTACCCCATTGATCTCAAAACATCTCTATGCGTGCTCTCTTGGGCAACAGCTATAGGACTTCTTGCTAAGCACTCCTTTGGGCAAAGCTTTGTAAACATAATCTATGCATAAAAAGTAAAACAGTGGAAAAAATTTCTTCTCAAAATTCTTCTTTATTAAAGATACACCAGCAAGCCGCCTCATTAAAAACCTTCCAGTCCCCTTAGGTACCCTGGTAAGGAAAAGAGCGCGTCTGAAACCTGCTGGGGGTTACATCGTGTGTTACATAACTTGGCCTAGGTTCATGTTCACTAGGTATAATATGGGCGAAGATGAGCAATGTTCCACGGCCGCTTCGTCTCTTCCATAGGAAGGATAGCATGGTCCGTGTTGTTCTCTTCACCTTTCTCTCTCACATCTATCAGATAATATGAACCATTGTGCAATTTCGACTGATAAGGAACGGCCCTTCCCATGGAGGAGTTAGCTTGTGCATCCCCGACTGATTCTGTCTGAGCCGTAAAACTAAATCTCCTTCCTGGAAAGTTCTTGATCTTACTCGGCGACTATGATAACGCCGCAAATCCTGCTGATAAACTGCGGACCGTTCCAATGCTAACTCACGCTCCTCCTCGAGGGCATCAATCGAATCTTCTCTTGCAATTGCGTTGCTTGACTCAACATACGCCGCCACCTTGGCGAGTCATGACTATATCACTCGGTAACACTGCTTCTGCTCCATATACCAGAAAGAACGGTGTACGTTTGGTTGATCTATTCGGGGTTGTATTGATCCCCCAAACCACTGCGGGTAACTCTTTCACCCAAGCTCCATACGCCTTTTCAATCGGAACTCGAAGTCTTGGTTTGATTCCTTTCAATATTTCCTGATTACTCCTTCTACCTGCCCGTTGGCCTGTGGATGTGCCACCGAAGCAAGGTCTAATCTAATTCCCTTCTCTTTGCAGAATATCTCTGTTTCACCGAGTGACATGTTAGTCCCATTATCTGTGATGATACTGTGAGGATAACCAAACCGACTGATAATTTTCTTCAGAAACGTGACAACTTTGGAGGCATCACAACTTGTAACTGGCTCCACTTCAACCCACTTAGTGAACTTATCAACAGCCACCAAGAGATGAGTTTTCTTGCACGATGTCATCTGAAAGGGCCCCATCATATCAAGACCCCAAACTGCAAACGGCCAAGTGATTGGTATTGTCCTCAATTCTTGAGCTGGCACATGCTCCTGTCTTGCATATCTTTGACATCCATCACATGCCCTAACAATCTGTTCTGCATCCTTGAAAGCTGTGAGCCAAAAGAATCCATGCCTAAATGCCTTGGCCACCAGAGACCTAGATGAAGCATGATGACCACAGTCCCCAGCATGTATCTCTTGCAAAATTTGCCTTCCTTCAACTGATGAAACACATCGCTGATAAACTCCAGAAACACTGCGCTTGTACAACTCACCATCAATTACTGCATAGCCGAGTGATCTTCGAACAATTTGTCGCGCCATAACTTCATTACTCGGCAAAATCTTCCTTATCATATAATCCAGATATGGTTCAGTCCACTCAGGAATCTCATGCAACGCTGCAACTAACTCGGAATCTTGATCTGGACTTTCATCTTCCTCTTCACCCGGAAGTTGGACTGATGGCTTCCATAACTCGTCCAGGAACACATTTGGTGGAACTGGCTCTCTACGTGATCCCAATCTTGACAAAGCATCTGCTGCCTCGTTTTTCCTTCTATCAATATGATCCACCTGGAACCCTGAAAAGAATCCAGCTGCTTCATCAACAGCCCTCTGTAAGCCGCCATCTTCTCATCTTTCCTATCCCAAGTCCCAGAAACTTGCTGCGCTACAAGATCCGAGTCACCGAAACACATAATCCTTTTGATGTTCATCTCCTTGGCAATGCGCAAACCATGTAACAAAGCTTCATACTCAGCAATATTATTGGTGCAATCGAAGTGAATCTGAAGAACATAACTCATCTTATCCCCTTTGGGTGAAGTGAGAACCACTCCTGCTCCTGACCCCTCATACTGCTTGGATCCATCAAAATGCATAACCCATGACTTATAACTCGGCGCCTTGGGTGGTGCCGTGCTTAACTCGGTCCAATCATTGACAAAATCAATCAAGGCTTGTGACTTAATCGCTGTGCGAGGCTCATACTTGATGTGATAATCACCCATCTCAATCGCCCACTTGGCTATTCTTCCAGTAGCTTCAGTATTGCACACAATGTCTGCCAATGGTGCTCCACTTACCACTGTAATGGGGTGTTCTTGAAAATAATGCTTCAATTTCCGACTGGCCATAAAACGCCAAAAACTAACTTCTGCCACTGGGGATACCTCTGTTTAGCCGGAGTCAAAACCTCACTGACATAATAAACCGGCCTTTGAACCAGATGCTCCTTTCCTTCTTCCTTTCGCTCTACCACAATAACTACACTAACTGCTCGGGAATTCGCAGCTATGTACAACAACATGGGCTCCTTTGGAGCTGGAGCAGCTAAGATTGGCGCTTTTGATAATGTTTCCTTCAATGCCTCCAGGGCTTTATCAGCTTCCTCATCCCAAACAAACTTATCTGACTTCCTCAAGAGTCGGTATAAGGGAATTGCTTTCTCTCCCAGTCGGGATATGAACCTACTCAACGCAGCTACGCAGCCCGTGATCTTCTGGACTTCCTTCAATTCAGTCGGCTTTCCCAACCTATTGATTGCTGCTATCTTTTCCGGGTTTGCTTCAATCCCACGCTCGGATACAATAAAACCGAGTAACTTTCCTGATGGAACTCCAAACACACACTTTTTTGGGTTAAGCTTCATCTGAAACCTCCTTAAGTTAGCAAAAGTTTCTCTCAAATCATCGATAAATGTCTCAGCTTTCTTTGTCTTGATCACCACATCATCAACATACGCATGCACGTTCCGATCTATCTGCTTCTCAAAACAACTCTGGATGCACCTCTGATAAGTTGCTCCAGCATTCTTCAGTCCAAATGTCATGTTCTTGTAACAAAAAGCTCCAAATGGGGTGATAAATGATGTTTTCTCCCAATCTTCCTCTGCAAGCTTGATTTGATGGTATCCTGAATATGCATCCAGGAAACACAAAAGATCACTACCTGCCACAGCATCTATGATTTGATCAATCCTTGGTAACGCAAACGGATCCTTCGGACAATGCTTGTTCAAACTTGTGAAATCAATACACATTCTCCACTCATTGTTCTTTTTCAACACTAAAACCGGGTTAGCCAACCACTTTGGATGTAACACCTCCATAATGAATCCTGCGGCGAGTAAACGAGCTATCTCTTCTCCTACAATCCTTCTTCTTTCCTCATTCAACCTGCGCAATCCCTGTTTAATCGGTCTTGCTTTAGGATCAACATGTAAGCGGTGCTCAGCGAATTCAGTCGGTATGCCTGGCATGTCACTAGGTTTCCATGCAAAGACATCCCGATTCTCACGGATGAACTCGATGAGCGCGCTTTCCTATTTGTCAGTCAGATTTGACCCGATAGAGAACTGCTTGGACGAATCACCCGGCACGAAGTCAATCATCTTGGTATCCTGAGCCGCTTTGAATTTCGCCCTCTCTTCGGTCATTGGTTTCTTCAAAATTGTCCCATCATCCGGATTTGTGGTAGCTTTAGTAATTCAACTCCTCTTCCGCACAGGCTTGTTCTGCCATAACAGCATCACCTTGCTCACATTGTAACGCCAACTCACGACTGCCATTGACTGTGATAATACCTTTTGGACCTGGCATCTTCATCTTTAAGTACACATAACACGGCCTCGCCATGAATCTAGCAAAAACGTTACGGCCAAAGAGAGCATGATAGGGGCTCTTCAATTTGACCACCTCAAAACAAATCATCTCAGACCTAAAATTATCCTTTGATTCTCCAAACGCGACCTCCAATGTTATTGTTCCCTCTGGTCTTGCTGACTTTCCAGGACAATACCATGAAAGATAGTACCAGAAGGGTGAAGCTGCTTGGCTGTAAAACCCATCCGGATGAATGTATCCCAATACAGATGTTGATGCTACTACCCCATCCATAAGAACCTTGTGTAAAATATAACCCGAAACCTGAGGTGCAACAACTAAAGCCAACGCTCCAGGTGCATCCACTCGGTCCGGGTGATCCTCTCTAGACCAAGTGATCGGAAACTCGGACCACTTCAAATATCTCGGAACTGCGGGAAGAACGGCGTTGACAGCTCTCTTCTTTAATTTCTGATCTCTCCGACAAGTACTGGAAACTGTAATATGATACTGTCCTCGATTTAACTCTTTGGGGTTTTGCTGGAAACCTAACCCGGCTGGTCCATTATCGGGCCGGGTGGTCCTCCATTATTTCCTCCAGCTTGTGGTCCGTGGGCCGGGTTATTTACATTACCCGGCCTCGGACCGTTTCCTCCCATATTCATCCTGGCAAACTCCTCGTTCTTCCATCTCTGAAGATCAACACACTGGGCCAAAGAGTGATTTGCCGGTTTACCGTTCCTACTATGACGTGGACACGGCATGTTGAATGCTTCCTGGGGTTAGCCGGTCCTCGGAAATTTCCCCTGTAATTGCCATTGTTGTTATTGCCTCGATAATTGTCATCTCGCCGCTGAAACTTGTTATACCCGGTGTTTGTGTTTGCCACCAAGTCTGAACCACCATCATGCTGCCTTTTGGAGTTATTCCCATTGTTACCATTGTGATTATTGTTCCCATTGTTGTTGTTACCATTGTTGTTGTTGCTTTTTCCCCGTTGTTGACGTTTCCTTTTCCCTTATCTTCATCATCATCCCGGGTCTTGTCTGTGGATGCGTGCTTATGAGCCGCTTCCATCAGCTGTCCCATGGTGATGGTTTCTGCTTCGCCAGTGGCCCTCAGTCGACCCATCTTCTGGATTACCGGGTCATATCTGCAGGTTTTCTCCATCGACGACACGGCCGCAGCTGGTGTAATTCCCTTTGACGAGTGAATGATGGCTGTGACCCGGCGCATCCAGTGACGCGCTGACTCGCCTTTCTTCTGGAAACACCGTTCTAAATCTTCTATAGTGAACAACTTCTCACACGTGCCCTTGAAATTTTGACAAATAATGCCTTCAACTCATCCCAAGAATTGATAGATTTCTCAGGTAATCCATTGAACCATAACTTTGCTGCTCCTTCACTCATCATCAGGTACATGTATCTTGCGCACAAGTTGGCGGTGGCATTGCGAATACTCATCGCCATCTCGTAACTGCTGAGCCATGTTTCTGGATCCATGCTGGGGTCATAATTTGTCACCTTGCTTGGCTCTTTAAACTTCTCGGGAAAAGGTTCGCTCTTAATAGCATCTGAAAGACATTTAGTTCCAACCGGGTTAAGTAACGAAGAAACTAACGGCAAACCTGACCCGGTATTTGGTGCGTGGCCCATCACTCCTGCTTCAGGTTGTCCTCCGGCTCCTCCGGCGACACCTAAAGCCGGGTTTGCGCTCGCCGCACGCCGTGCTCTTGAACTGTTAACAATTGCTTGGGCCACAGACTGGGCCGGGGCCGGCTGATGCGGCCTCGGCACCGGTTGATTCTGGGCTGGTCTCTGCTGATGTCCCGAACGCTGAGGCTGCGGCGCCGGGTGACCTTGATTCTGCTGTCCGTTCCTGATGCCTGATCCGGCTGGCCTCGGTGTTTCTCCGTGATGACTCCGGTTAGCTCGGCTATTATATGGTGTTGAATGTAACGCTCCACTCTTATCCGGCATGTTTCCCTGCTGCGTGATTGCAGTTTTCAACATCTCGATTGCCCTGCGTGCTTCGTCTCCCTGTGGTGATTGATCAATCGGCATACGGCATAAAGCTAATGTTGCTGCGTACACGTTATCAGCCGGATTTGAGTAGTGACCCCTGGGCGTGTGGAACCGATCTGCTGGTGGTGGCATATCACCCGCAGCTGCTGTGTTCTGATTTTGCTGAGGTCCGGCCCGAGTGTTGGGTGGCACCCGTTTCCTCCCTGATTTGCTCTAACCATGATTCCATGCCCAATTCCAACCGGCTCTGGATCAGGCCGAGTGACATTGGGAGCTCCGTTTGGTGATGCAAAGTTCAATCTCGTTGGATCTAAAGTCATGCCTGGCATCACCCGGGTTTCGTGCCTCCTCCGATGTACTGCTGTAAGATCTTCATGGCGATTCTGCACTGTTATCCTTTCTTGCTCCACACGGGCTCGATCCCGTTCTATCTCTTGTTGCTCATCGTACATGCGCTGCTGCTCCGCCAATAAAGCCTTCTGTTGATTCTCCAGCGAGATTCGTAACGTATCCAATTGCTGCGCCCGGGTTGCTGCGTTATCTGGTGTGACTGGGGTTGTAACTATTGCTGCGTCAAAGTCCAAGGGCCTAAAAACTGGTGGGATTTCCATCACAACCGGCTGTCCCGAGCCTTCACCCGGTTGAAACGTTGTGAGACGTTGAATTCTTTCTCTGTTTTCCTGGCCGTTCGCGTGGCATCGTCCTCGCTTACTGAAGTTTCTGTTCCATCATTGTGATTCCTCAGAGTATACACCATCGCATGCTTCAGGTCCTTGGCTCCGACTCATAATCTTCCTCATCAGCCACATACCCAAATCTCTCGTCAAACAACGGTAAAATCGATTCAGTATCTGTATCCAGATCTTCCTCACGTCGGTACTCCGGCTCGCAAGCCCGGATGTCCGACTGATGTTCGAACCTCCTGTTCCGACTGATTCTTCTCCATCAGATTGGACGATGGTGGCTGCCCCTGAAACGGAGTCGCACATAACCTCGTCATCAAATTGCTGAATTGCATTAACCATACCTACGAAGACGTGGATCCGACCGAACGGGATCACCCGGCCGGTATCCAGCAGATCTGCTTCTTCCTTCCAGCCGGAATCGTCGACGATGCGGTTTCCGCGCTGATCCATCCTGACTTCGCCGATCGCGAGGTTCTCCATCCCTCGCAGAGCTTCTCCCTTGATGAGGACAGCTTTGGTCGCAGGCCCCACGGTGGGCGCCAACTGTCGTGGGGTTAACACGGCAGATGTTACCATAGGGTAACTTGTATGTTGGGGCAAGGCGCCTTGGTCCTTCAGGAGATTGTCACGCTCGTTGGGGAAAAAGGATTTACCCAGGTTCAGCCTCTCCATTGGAGATAAAGACCTACTTCCTGCTTCTATGTTATTGATCTCGAGGTCTCGATAACTCGGCTACGACAACAGAGCCGGGTTACGAGACAAGTTACAAGGGTTTCGCTTGATAGCGGTGATATCGAACTAGGGTTACAACTTATGACTTCAGGCTTCGAACTCTCCTATCTACGTTCTGGGAGCCCGTTTATATAGACACGGGTCTCCCTAACTTACAATGAGTACCGGGTTACATACGAGCTCGGAGTCCTACTCTAGATTCTCCTGGACCTTCCGTAGCCTCCAAGTCACCCGGTTTCTTCCTTCACTCGGACTCCAGTTCTTCTAGGTCCTTCCATCCAGGGACGAGTCATGTTAGGCCTAGTAGCCCAACTATAACCCGGCCCATATCTTGTACACTTCACTCGGTCCAGACCTTGGACCGTCCGACTGATTATTCCTTGGTCATAAGTATACCGGGTTATTATCCCCCAACATAAGCGTAATCCCCCCTCTGAGCATGTCTTATCCTATTTTCCGCAAATATTTTCTCTACTATAATATTGCATGCGGTTCCAAATGTCAATTTTATTGGATAAGAGTATCCTATAGTTGCATTAAGTTTCCGATGCCAATTCATGTTTCCCTCCTATTATCCATAGGTTTGTAGTGTTGGCCTGAGATATTTAACTATGCAATGTTGATGCTTAGCCATGCTTAGTTAAATGTTTATCCGTCCGATGGATATGTCATGTTGGGAACAGATGTGGAAATGTTTGGATGATGGTGGAGGAAATTGTGGTGACAGGTAATAAATTCTTAAAGGTGGGGATGAGAGGCCACTGTGGTTGTGGTGCTTTGTCTCGTTCTTGTCGCCTTGGTGCGAGTTCTTTACCTCTTGAACCAAGACTGAGCGTGCAACCATGCGTGAGGCCTATGCAATTGCAGGAACCCTCATAGACTAAATAACTCGGGCGGGACTAGCTAGGGTCCTCTAGTTTGAGCTTCCATTTGCGCGTGCGTGATGGTGGTGGTATGAACTGGGATGAGGATGGTGGTGTTTAGGAAAATGAGTGGCCACGGGGCAGGGTGTTGGAGGCACTGAACCTGTCCTGTCCTCACTGATGATCCTGGGTTAGTCCTTAACGAGGGAGAAGTTGACACCGCTCCCACCCAGCCGGCTCTCCAAGGAAGAGAGCTAAAAGCTAGGCAATGGGCCGGACGGTATGCGTGGCAAACATTGTACACCCCTGCAGGGTTAAATCTTTTCGAAAAGCCGTGTCCGCGGTTATGGACGAACTTGGGAAGTGAAGGTAAGACCATAGGATAACTTGAACGGAATGATTAAAAACTGAGTACTAAAGGTACTACTCAAGAATGTAAGGCTGACTTCCTCGAGGGTGATTCGGGGAGGTGCCTTGGTAGAACAGGTACAGTGGTTGATGATGAGAAAAGTGATCAAAGGAAAAGAGTTACTTCTTACCCCTTTTTGAAAATGTTCTGATAGTCGATGCCATGGAGTTGTGTTTTGTTAAATAAAATCAGCTTTATGCAAAACAGCCATAAAACTTTGAAAGCCTCATCGAGCTAAAGCTCTATATTTAATCTTGCGAGTTCGTCAAACTCAACGTCGTTTGTTTTGTTTTGTTTCAGAGGAGGACTTCACCGACCTTGAAGGTGGGTTCTTTGTGGACGTCGATGAGTAGTCTGGGGTTCCCAGGTGGCAGCTTGGGACATCCCGGAACAGCTGGCGCTGGATGTTTATCTGTAGGCCTCTTAGGCCATAATTTGGATCTTGTTGTTTAGAACAACTTAATTCGCTTTCGCATGGTGTAATGTTGGGTCTGTGACCTCTGGTTGTAATTTGCTATCTTTCTCTATTATAAGAGTTGAACTATAATGCTTTGAGTCGTAGAGTCTGTGATGTGCCAGTTGTTCCACAAGTCTTGATCTCTCTATTATGCATTGATAGTTGTGCCTGTGTTAAGGCATCAATCGGGGTGTTGCGTTGCCGATGATCAATTCCGAGCAACGCCCGCCAAAGGTTTTGGCCGGGGATTGGTAAACCCGTAACCTCCGGTTGTATCGCTTAATCGGTGACACACATCATCACTGTATAGCAGTCGGGTCGGGGCGCCACAAGTTGGTATCAGAGCAGTATTGCCTGTAGGAAACCTTCTACTGGTCGACGTTGAGTCTAGTGTCCGTGAAAATATTTTCAACCTAAAAATGAGTTGTGAAAACCATCTTAGGATTCTTTTTACTCCTTATCTGGTTACCCTCTAATCTCGGAGCAATCTTACCTCGATTTGGGTTTAAAGTTTTACTCCTCGTGATCCTAAGTTTTTGAAGTAAAAGATGAGAAACGCGGTTGGGTTCTACCTTGAGTGTCATGTGCCCGGTTGCCCCGCTGCGCTACAATCCGAAATCAACTCAGATGTTTGAACACTGTTATCCATACCGAGTCTAATCACTTAATCCTTCTCTGGGTTTTAACCCAAGGACTTGAACCGAAGGTCCCAGATTGTACTTTGATTCTGGTGTGTGAATTATGTGGGTTGTGACCCATGTGATCCTCATGCTAATTGTGAATCCCGGTACATGAAGCTGCCCTTTTACCCAAGTCCTTGTTTTTGGTAATGTTCAACCATTTACCACACCTCGGATGGCTATGTAACTCTAGCTCTCCTTAGACTTGCTTTAGGTTCTGTGTTGGAACCATCGGGGTTACGACCAAGATTCCCCTAGCGAGTCTCCCAACTATGTTCGTGACTCTGCTGCATCTCTCCCTTTTGGGCATGGTCATCACAATTGAGTAATAACCGGTGCATCTTCAACATCTGAGGATTCTCCTGAGCATGTTTCTTACTCTGATCTGCTTCCCGACCTTTGTCTGTCAGTTGATAGTAAAGTTTTATCGTGCGTTGGTATGTTCCGATGCAAGTCACTCTCCTGATCCGTCAAGACTTTCCACTTCGTCTGGTTAGGAGAAACAAACTCCAGTACCTCGTCCATTTCTCGGACCAGGTCAAAGTATTGTAATCTGCGGAATAAGGGCCTGGTCTAGCTTTTGTTATGCTCCACCCTAGAGTGTCACACTCTTTTATATCAAGGGGTCGTGCTAAGTATCATGATCCTGGATATTGGATATTGGGCGTTAGCATTGGAAATTTGTTAGAACTAACTTTGTGTCGTCACAAGGTATGTGTTCTGGAAGTTAGAAGTGTCTTTCCCTGGTTCACGTGCAATTGCTGAAAGATGTCGCCGTGGATCTGAGTGAATTGTCTGGTTTCCTCGGAATCATTTCAACTCGATCATGCATGTGTAGAGTATTCTCGGAATGGTATGTTGTTACCTCCATCCTTGAGAATTTCATCTATGCATCCAAGCCACTGATTGAGTTGTTCCAGAAAGAGAGGAAGTCTGAGAACTTCTTTTGTCTTCGTTGGTTTTCCCCAGCAGAGACTCAATGGTGTATCGTTGCAAGTAATCCAAGTAGGTGCAGATTGCCTTCTGACAGTTGCTAATACGTGAGTTCCGCAATCTCGTTCCTCCTTTGGAGTTAGACATTCTAGTCTAGCTTTTGGGTTTCTAGCAAAGGTAATCTGTTGATATCCCGTGCAAAGACTTCCTATCCATCCATGTTGAGTCTGAAGTATCTCTACACCTAACCATGTCGGAGTCGCAATTAGAAATGATGGTTGGTGATCGTCAAGAAGCTTGTTCCCGATGTCTGGAAAATCAAGATGTGTTCCCAATACTAACGTTTGCGGAGTTTCTGAAGTTTTCTATGTCCATCTTCCCGACCCTTCTCATGTGATCCGAAATGCTCCTCTGTGAGGAAAGTTCTACTCAAGCTGTTTGGTAGAAGTTGCCTCTTCATCTGTTGGACTCTTGTTTAACCTTCGTCTTCAGAAATTCAAGGCCTTGTGCAAAGTTCATATTCCCAACCTCTTGAGAAAACAGTTGTCTGCCAACCGGAAACTTCTTATAAATCTCCCGTCACCCGCATGTGTCTCCTAACTGTCAATCCAAGGGATGCTTGAAGTCTCATCCTAGGATTCTACTAGGAGGTACTTGATCGTGGTGTCTTCACCAAGATCCATCCTTCCGGAGAGGTTCCCTTCCTTCCTATGGTGTATTTGGATGATGACCTCGAAGTGAAGATGATGAAGAGCTCCATGATGCCCTCGGTCAACCTCTTCACGAAGGAAGCCACCTGAAGCAAGAAGATCGTGTAGTACCTCGTAACCTCTTTTCCCTCTTCCCTACTCTTAGAATCTCGGGACGAGATTCCTGTAAGGGGGGTAGAATTGTAACGGCCCAAAGTTTGAGAACTTAAAAACCTGAGTAAAATTTTCGCTTTTGTGTCTCATTGCATCATGGCATCCATATTAAGTTGCTAAACAACACACAAATGGGTTTGGCAACCTTGAAACACAAAATGCCAAACTTGCTTCAATTACAAATTCAAATCCATGAGAGTATTCAAACTTGCAAAACTTTCTTGAGCTCCCTATTCATCAAGGAAGTTCCACGAGTTAAATTAAATAATGTTGGAACTATAGGAAAATGCCAAAGGTTTTATAAAAGGAAGGACATTCAATTTGGCTTGATCTAATTTAATTCAAACACTTTTAAAATCCTTTACACTTTCAAAACAGAAGGCATGGATTGCTTCACCAAGATGTTGGGAGCCTCCACTCTTTTCCTTAGTGACCTTTGGGAAAGTAAATTATGTTCAAATAGTTTTATAAAGAGAAAAGCCCCAAATGCCTATTGCTTTGCTTTTAGGTTTTGAAGTAATTGTTGACCACCAACTTTCACTTTTAGTTTTATATGTGTCAACAATGTTTCAAGACTTCAAAATATACTTTTCTCAAAGACAAATAAATGGCTAAGTGTTTTAAATCTTGAAAACACCAAAAATGCCAGAATTGGAACTCAAACAAGTTACCCCTGGAAACTTACTTCAAAATGGGCTGAAATTATTACCATGGCCTCTTTATGTTAAATCAGGAATCACCACAAATTTGCATAAGGTTTGGACTTAATTAAGTCCCTCAATTAAATGTTTTAAATAAATGGCAGAAAAGAAAGTAAAACAAGTTTGTTCTACAAAATTTGTCCAAAGGAGCTCAAATTTTTACCAGGTCATCTTTGTGTCAAATAAGAATTTTCCACAAAATTTCATCAAGTTTGGATTTGATTAAGGGCCTCAATTAAATGGGCAAAGAAAAGACCAGGGAAGAAATCCAGAAGAAAAGGAGGCAAGGACTTCTTCGTAAATAAAGAAATGCAGCCAGGGGGTTTTTCAGGAAAGCGTCGTCTTCTTCTCTATAGAGACCGAGCCGCTGGAGCTCGACCGCACCCGCTCGTCGCCGTGCCCACGCCGTCCGCGCACCGCGGAGAGGATAAGACCTCCCCGAGCTCCTCTGTGCCTCTCACCTTCCCCCTTTGCTCCTCCTCCCACCTCACGGCTCTCCTCTGCCCTCCCTCTCCCTCCTCGTTGCTTCTTCCGCACCGCCGTCGCCATGGCCGTGAGCACCGCCGCCGATGGAGAGCTCCCCGTACAGATTGAAGACCACCGATAGGACCGCCTCGCCGTGCTGCTCCCCCACGCAGAAGCAATCGAGCCGGGGCATCGCGAATCGCCGCCGCCGTCATCATCTCCTCCGACCACGGCCGCCGCACGTCGAGCCGATTGACGCCGTCCTCGACCTCCTCCATCCAAGACGAGCTCAAGCACGCGTAGAGGGTGAGCCTCTAAGTCCGCCGCACCTCACTTCCTCTCCCTCTCATCCCTGCTCGTCGTATCGCCTGAGCAGTGGAGGACCGTCGCGGTTGTTCGCCGTCGTGTTACACGATCGGATAATCCGACCTCGTCACAATCGGAATTTCCGAGTAGCGTCAGTACGTAAAAAAGGAAATTCTGCAGTCGGTCGGATTTTCCGAGTGAGATAAACTCGGATTATCCGATGTTGATCAGTACTGAATGAATTCTCTATTTCACCTCTTTCTTTCAAAATTGTATAAATAATTCGATTGTGGTTTAAAACAACTTATTAAAAGGACATATCTAAAAGAGTAATTCTAGAAATGCAATAACTTTTATTTGGTTAATCAGAAAATTGTGCGTAAAATACAAAAATGCTCAGAACATTGTGAATTATCCAGAAGCATCATCTTTCATGCATGTTTAATCACAATTAAAGGACTGCACTATGTAGAAGCTAGGAGAAACATTAAGTTAAATGTGGGGAATTTCCTTCTCTAGTTGAAGTAGTCCTTTGCACACCCCATTTAAAATTGCTCGAGAGCGCATGTTAAGTGCAGTACCGTAAATTGTCATGTCATCATGTTTGTGCATTGCACCTTCTGTGTTTGTGGTATTTATTGGTTCCTTTCCGGTGTTGTTTGTGCATCGGTAGATCAAGGAGTTGAAGTGCCACCCCATATCGTGACGATCCGTATTACCATCCGTACCAATAAGGCAAGCGTAATCCCCCCTCTGAGCATGTCTTATCCTATTTTTCGCAAATATTTTCTCCACTATAATATTGCATGCGGTTCCAAATGTCTATTTTATTGGATTAGAGTATTCTATAGTTGCATTAAGTTTCCGATGCCAATACATGTTTCCCTCGTATTATCCATAGGTTTGTAGTGTTGGCCTGAGATACTTAACTATGCAATGTTGATGCTTAGCCATGCTTAGTTAAATGTTTATCCGTCCGATGGATATGTCATGTTAGGAACAGATGTGGAAATGTTTGGATGATGGTGGAGGAAATTGTGGTGACAGGTAATAAAATGCTTAAAGGTGGGGATGAGAGGCCACTGTGGTTGTGGTGCTTTGTCTCGTTCTCGTCGCCTAGGTGCGAGTTCTTTATCTCTTGAACCAAGACTGAGCGTGCAACCATGCGTGAGGCCTATGCAATTGCAGGAACCCTCATAGACTAAATAACTCGGGCGGGACTAGCCAGGGTCCTCTAGTTTGAGCTTCCATTTGCGCGTGCGTGATGATGGTGGTATGAACTGGGATGAGGATGGTGGTGTTTAGGAAAATGAGTGGCCACGGGGCAGGGTGTTGGAGGCACTGAACCTGTCCCGTCCTCACTGATGATCCTGGGTTAGTCCTTAACGAGGGAGAAGTCGACACCGCTCCCACCCAGCCGTCTCTCCAAGTAAGAGAGCTAAAAGCTAGGCAATGGGCCGGACAGTACGCGTGGCAAACATTGTACACCCCTGCAGGGTTAAATCTTTTCAAAAAGCCGTGTCCGCGGTTATGGACGAACTTGGGAAGTGAAGGTAAGACCATAGGATAACTTGAACAGAATGATTAAAAACTGAGTACTAAAGGTACTACTCAAGAATGAAAGGCTGACTTTCTCGAGGGTGATTCGGGGAGGTGCCTTGGTAGAACAGGTACAGTGGTTGATGATGAGAAAAGTGATCAAAGGAAAAGAGTTACTTCTTACCCCTTTTTGAAAATGTTCTGATAGTCGATGCCATGGAGTTGTGTTTTATTAAATAAAATCAGCTTTATGCAAAACAGCCATAAAACTTTGAAAGCCTCATCGAGCTAAAGCTCTATATTTAATCTTGCGAGTTCGTCGAACTCAACGTCGTTTGTTTTGTTTCAGAGGAGGACTTCACCGACCTCTAAGGTGGGTTGTTTGTGGACGTCGACGAGTAGTCTGAGGTTCCCAGGTGGCAGCTTGGGACATCCCGGAACAGCTGGCGCTGGATGTTTATCTGTAGGCCTCTTAGGCCATAATTTGGATCTTGTTGTTTAGAACAACTTAATTCGCTTCCGCATGATGTAATGTTGGGTTTGTGACCTCTGGTTGTAATTTGCTATCTTTCTCTATTATAAGAGTTGAACTATAATGCTTTGAGTCGTAGAGTCTGTGATGTGCCAGTTGTTCCACAAGTCTTGATCTCTCTATTATGCATTGATAGTTGTGCATGTGTTAAGGCATCAATCGGGGTGTTGCGTTGCCGATGATCAATTCCGAACAACGCCTGCCAAAGGTTTTGGCCGGGGATTGGTAAACCCGTAACCTCCGGTTGTATCGCTTAACCGGTGACACACAGCATCACTGTATAGCAGTCGGGTCGGGGCGCCACACAAACCATCTAGATTATATTTCGCGAGATGAGCACCCGACTGATTTGTGGTTGTATGATGCTTCTAATGCTCCGGCTTCTGATTGTAATCATATTAATTAATTGTTAATAAAGCTCCTTTCCCAACAAATCTTTAACAATTGACCCAAGCTTAAAAAATAGTGTGAAAATGTCGGACAAACGAGGTAATTTTGCAATTTGCTCCCTGAAACTGGCTTTCCGATAACTTTGTGATTTTGACACACACGCGCACACACACAACGAGATTTCTACCTCCCTGGCTCAAGTGATCTCTTTTCTAAATGTGAGAAAATGCTACATGTTGTCAATGATATATCCCACGAATCTACACAATCTCGATTTGAAATAATTTATATTCTTAGACACACAAAAATGAAAAATGTGTGAATCTAAATGTACACTTTTACATCTATAAAATATACAAGATTTTTTCATTTTTGTGTAGCTCGTGATATAAAGTATTTCAAATAGAGATTTTGCACGTTCGCGGGATAGATCAATAACAACATGCACACTTTTTGCAGATATTTTTTAAATTTATACATATGATTTTTGAATTTATTTTTAATAGAGGGAGCACTGGAAAATGACTTTCGACACAAAATCGCACAGGTTTTCACAGCTAAGGCTTAGGGCATCTCCACTCGTGGCGCAAACCCAAGAGGCTTTTTTCAGCTGAAATTGTTTGCGCCGGCGCTAATTTGATTCCTAGGGGGGTTGATTTCCCAGTCGTGGCGTGCTAGGAGTAGAGGATCCAGTAGGCGAGCCACTGCTCGTCGTCCAGCTTCGACGGGCTCTCCATGGCCTGCACCGACACATACAGGGGGTACTGGAGCATCACGCCAGGCCTGCAGCAACAAGAATGAACAAAAATAAATGGGTGCACAAGGATTAGTCAAGCTCAATCAGAGAAGATCGACTGCATCTAGCAAGAACCGAAGAGGGAATCGATTGGATTTGCTCATACCCTGCAAGAGTGTGGAGATGAGTCAGTATCGTCCAGAGCTTGCTCATCTTAGGCAACTCCTCTTCTTCTTCCGGGCGTCTGATTTGGAGGTTGCCCAGGGCGATGGGCGGCGCGGGGTGGCGGAGGGCGTCGTAGGCCGTGGCGGTGCGGGGTGGTGGGCTCAGCCGGGGATGGGGTGGACGGGGACGGCAGCGCCGGGCCTGGAGGTGGACGGGCCCCGCCAGCAGGAGGTGGCCAGGGTGCGCCGCGCCGGCTGTAGGTGGCCGGCACGGAGGAGAGAGAAGAGGTTGGTGGGGAAGAAAAGGAAGAGAGAGAAAAGAGCGGTGGGTGGGGAGAGGAAAAAGTAGGAGAGAGAGCGTGGCCACTAGATGACAGTGGGCCAGTTTTGCATGCAACGGCGCCCCAGGCGCAACCCAACGCGTTGGGTTTGGCCTGGGGACGCCGGCGCTAATTTCGTCCAAAACGACGCTATTTGATGTCCTGGGGGGCACGACTGGAAGATTTCGGCGCTATTTAGCCCAAAAAGTGGCCTGGGGGCTCCTGGGGGACGAGTGGAGATGCCCTTAGGCCTAGTTTGGTAGCAAACTATTTTTAAGTATTCAACAAATAACACGGCTTCAAAAAAAATAGTGCATTATTAAATACTTTGACATGTTTAGATGAAGTGAATACTGTGGTTTTAAAAGCTGAAGTATTATTGTTCAAAACTTCATTTTTTTTTGTATTGGAAACTTTAGTCCCGACCTGTTTTTCTTAAAACTGAAGTATTGTCCAAAACTGAAGTATTCATTTGTCTGGCGGCTAAATACTTTGGTATTCCAAGACTTCGGTTTTAGAAAAACTGTGCTGCCAAACTAGGGCTTAGTTTGGCAGTGAAGTACTGCTTCCTATATATTGAAGTATATAAAAGTGCAGTTTTGACTAAAGCCAAACACTTCAAAGTATTTGATACTTCAATAGTTCTGGAAACCAAAGTATTTCTTGGAATACTTCAAAAATAAAGAGCTTCCAAACTGGGCCTAAATTAAATAGCAGTGCTTATGGTCATGGGCCGGAGGCGAACGACAACTCTTTGTGCTTGGGCCAGGATGTTTCGCCTCGGCGGCACCACCGGCGGAGGCAGCGGCGGGTCGGCGGCTACGTGGACGCCGCCGTTCTGCACCATCGTGGCGGCCGACATGTCCGACTTCTCGTACCTCTCCTGCCCGGCTTGCGGCCGCGCCGCGCTCCCGGGTCACGCCGAGGGCGTCTCCTGCGCCGCCTGCCGCGGCCCCGCCCCGGAGCGCGTCTACCGCCTGCTCCTCTCCGTGGCCACCCACGACCGCGTCTTCCCCGTCGTCCTCTTCGACCGCGCCGCGCGCACTCTGCTCGGCTGCCCCGCCGACGAGCTCGCACGCCTCTTCGCCGCGCACCGGGGCGCGGCGCTTGCCGCGGCGGAAGCCCTGCAGGGGGAGATGTGCCGCCTGGCCCTGCGCGAGCCCACGGACGGTGCCGAGCACCTCCGCGCCGTCTCCGTCGTCCCGCTGCGCGACGGGTTCCGCCCGGTCGTGGACGCCCTCAGGAGTCAGGGCGCTGTACTCGCGCGGCTGACTGCCATGCTTAGATGTGCTCGACGAAATGCTTGGATGTGTTCTGTGTGTAGTAGTATTTGCAACAACACATCAACCGTATCCATCGGTGATCTCTTTAAATCTCTCTTTCTGCCAGATTATGGCCCGACTTTCAGGAGCAATTCTGTTTTAATTATCTGATCAAATGGTTTACCCGTCGCCGTCAGCCGCCATTGCCAGCTCTCTACTTATTTGAGCAAATTTCATAAGAAAGAATGTTCAAAACCAGCAGTGTTGGCCGTTACCAGCGCCGCCGTCAGGATGGAATCCGTCAGGATGCCCTCTGCGAGCTTGGCCAGTGGCGCGAGCTGCTCTGCTCTACTACTAATCCAGGATTACTCCGCTGACCGCACTCTGCAGACTGCCCCGAGTGCTAGCTGGAACCTGAAGCCAGCATGTGTATTTCATCTACTCTGGATTTGCTCACTCGCTGGTACAGCCGTCACAAATGTATCTGATGTTACCGTGCTGGACATTGATTGATGACTAGTACAAGGAAAAATGTCGGCGTAATTAGCATACAAGGCAGCTCGCATTTGTATCTCTGAGTTATGACAAGTTTCTTATGCTTCTACAAAATCATACATAGATTTATGCACTAGATATGTGGTTTCAAGACACTGTACAGAGGAAGATCTGTTTATGCTAATACAACAAATATACTGAATTGCTACTACTAATGAATGATCAGTGATCAGCAACTGTGTCTGTTTTGCTACCTAATTCTGAAAACCTGCAGCTTCTCCTCGCTCAAGCACCCAAGGTACTTCTCCCCGGCAGAGCTCTCTGCGAACCTCAGGTCAAGGATCGGTTTGCGGTGCGGCACAAGATCAGTGAACGCCTGGAACGAAGGCAGCCGCCACGTCCGGACTCTATGCAGCGACTCATCTCCATAGGCAAAGAGGTGCGGGCTGTTTCCGCTGCAGGGTATGATTGCGGATTTCGACATCCGCAGGTCACTTACATGGCCATTGCAGGTCTGCTCTTTCACGAAGGATGTGCTACTTGTCCTCCTCATGAGGGCGTGGCACCCAAGCTTTCCAGATCTGGAGAGCGTCGGTGATTGGGATATAGCCACTTGCGATGAAGCGCCTTCAGCCGACAACTCAACTTTTGGACGGAAGGTAGCCACAATTAGATCACTTGATGGAGGGGCACATGCAAGAGATATGCAGACCCCTTGGTTTTCTGTCCCGGTAAGCAAAGTTGGCCTGTAAAAAAGACTAAGTTTTAACAATGTGAAGCACGGTGAACAAATATCTACATTTCAATACTATGAGCGCCAACTAAATCAGTATTAACTTTTCAGAACTGCCAGGTACCTATTTTCGTTGCCATCAACATCCCAAATACAGGGTCCTATGGAAGAAGCAGAGATGACCTTCGTGGAACCACTGCCATCTACCACAGAGTGGATTGTATGAACTGGGTGTGAAGATAGACCCGTCAAGGAATGCAGTGGCTCTTTAGTTTGGCGGGTATCAAAGACCAAAAGCATGCCATTCTGTAAAATTCAGAGGTTTCTTGTCAGCCTTTCAAACAGCACAAAACGAAAAAAATCATTCGAGATTTTGAGAAGCCAACCTGCAATCCAGCATATATGTGATTTGGGCCATTTTGAGGCCCTGAACAGGACCAGCCAGGAGCCTGCATGGTATTAAAACACATAAGTTTAGCAGGCCAGGATAAACTATTAAAGTAGTTCAAAAGTAAACTCCAACCATAGAGTCTACAAGTGCCACACAATGTAACTTAAAACTGTAAAGGCTCGAGTTATGATCATTGTAGGAAACAAGTTCCACACGATGTAAAATATTCTGATTTTTTTTTACAAATGTCTGTTGTGGTGAACACATGCTGACCTAGAGAGCTATGGCAGGAACCAAACATAAATAGAAAGCCTTGTAGATATTCGTCCCCTACAGTTTATAAGATATACTTGTAATGAAGTTCACAGCAGGAATCATGTGAAGGACAAAATGTTGGGGCAGTGTTTTAGTTAACATATGCAGAACTTGTGAACTTCAAGTTGAAAGAATTACCGGTAGATCATACTGAAGGACGACATTGTTGGTTGTCATGCTGTGATATAATCATACAGCACAAAAGTAAAAATTTGTTAAAATTTTATCAAAACTAAACAGTGGGAAATTGAACTGGCATAGGTTCCAGATAGACCTGAATAGCGACAATTTCTTGCCAAGAGATGCAAAAACAGCAAGGCCCCCAGGAATTATGCAAATGTCCCTGAGAGCTTTAGTATTGGGAGGAAGGTTGACTTTTATTTCCTGTCTAGAGAACATGCTGATCTGTCAACATTATCAGTGGAGATACATAAGGTGAGTAAGCATAAATAAGCAAAAATGTGTGGCAAGAAGCATAACTTTCCTTAAACCATCAAGCAACAGATTACACATCTAGCTTGGAATTTGTACCTTTGTAATGACATGTTCAACACTAACTCCAGCAGCCCTTCCAGAAGCTAATATGATCTGGCTGGATGCATCAATGCCTATGACTCGAGCTCCATCGAGGAAAAACTCACCCTACAGGATATAGTTACCAACTTCAGAAGATGGTACCTCTTTGATTCATGAAGAAGAATTGCAAATGTAGGGAGGAATGCCTATCAAGGATCAAACCAATCAGTAGTAGCTAACAACTATACCAATAGATGATAAATACCTACTACGCCTCCGATTAATCTTATCAACAATCCAGTATTTGGCTTTGGCTGGACAGCAATTTTATAACAAGAAATGCCAACAGTGAAAGGATAACATTGATTAAAAAGGTTAATTTCTCCCGCTAGCCTGCAACATGTGTACAAATTTTATGCCAAGTCTCATCAAATGTGTGAAGAAGTGTTTACGTTTTAGGCGAAAACAAAGTCAGGAACAGACGAGCAGATTGGGTCAAAAGATTACATAGCTTTGCAGTTGGGAAGCCAAGAAAGGTATATACATCCAGGAAAGATTACAAATAAACCTACCAAGTTTTCTCAGTAGTTCCAAAGGTAATTCGGGCTCATAGAATGATAAGGTTCTTGCATTCTAACATTATTTTTTAATAAGTTCCCTAATATGTGAATGAGTTTAAGCAGTCTACATAAATAAAAAAATTACAAAGGTTCCACATGGACAAGGAACAGACAAAGCACAAAACCTACTAATCAAACTGAAAACTGAAGGAAACAAAATTAAGCCCGCTACCCACAACTACAAGCTACAAGAAAAAAAAATTGGTATGAATTATGCTGCTGTAGTTCAACAAACGGTACGTCCGAAGTTGCCGTGACAACCAAGCTATCAAGCCATGTACGCGGTAGGTAGATTTTGTCATATTACATGATCCTTTAACCAAGTGGCACTAGAGAATAACTCTCAAAGTTGCTCCATACAGTATGCGCTACAGAAAGAGACAATCAAAACTACACGGAAAATAATATAGACCTGGAGAACAAAGTTGCAAGGATCGCTACTGCCACCATCTGCTCTAAGTGAGACAGCTGACTCTGCAATCGTTGTTCCATTTGATGATTGTTCTGTCATTTTCTTCACAATTCATTGTAAAGAACATTAACATCATATATTGTATACATGATAGTAAGAACTAAAATTTGAGCAATGCTACCTGTCGCTTTGAGCTTGATTTATTTATTAAATGCTGCTGCAACAAAATCTGCTTCTGCAAGACATATGGAAACATAAATGAATAAATACAAGGCTGTATTGAACTTAAGGTATTTTCAGACACACGAGAGGTCAATCATAAACTAGCAATTTAATATAAGAAAACATACAGTGGAGACCTTTGTTAAGATGAATAAACTGTGAAATACAATTTGGTTTACACAATAGTACTATGAATAATTGCTGCTCTAGCTTTTCAATTTAAATCGTACACATGTTTAGACAATGAAAATATTGTTTGCACTTTACACAGTGGTACCAAAGGAAGAAGTTATGCGTGCACCTTATACTCATTTATCTCCTCAAGTAATTTTTGTTGCTGCATGGAAACGTAAAAGAAGCATTAGTTTTTACATAGAAGTTATACGCAATATGTGCCTTGTGGTGATTTAATACATATAGAAGATTGTTGCACTAACTCCGCCTATGTCTTCTAGGCATAGCGGTCCCAAGTCTGGATAAAGGAGGAGGGTTGTGATAGGCTTGGCGAGCCAACGTAAAAACTAGCCAGTCCCATGGATATGAAACCCACGAGAGTAGTACTAGGGTGGGTGACCTCCTGGAAAGTCCTCGTGAAAGGTTTCATATCTAAGGGTTGTGATAGGCTTGGCGAGCCAACGTAAAAACTAGCCAGTCCCATGGATATGAAACCCATTTGGGCGAGAGTAGTACCAGGATGGGTGACCTCTGAGAAGTCCTCGTGACAGGGTTTCATATCTAGCCTACCCCAACTTGTTTGGGACAAAAGGCTTTGTTAAGGTAAGAAGATTGTTGCACTGAAGGGATATATGGCAGGTGTGTATAGACCAACAACAGACCATAACACGTTTCTCGGAAAGGTGTGAAAATTAGTAGTTATTACACATTTACAGGGAACTGAAATGGCACAAAGATATGAATACCATAGCACAAGTTAAGATTCATCATGGAATGCACAAGCTTCAGAATCGACCAATGTTATAAAAAGCGCGCTTAAGCGCACGCTTAAGCTCGCTTAGGCGCTGAGCGGAGCAAAACGCCTAGCGCTCAACTGCGCTTAAACGTGCGCTTAATTGCGCTTAGCGCTTTAATCCTTCAAAAAAGAGAAAAGCGGAGGCAAAACGCTCAATTAGCGCCTAGCGCTTAATTGAACCTTGGAATCGACTAAAAATAGAGTAATCACTAATCAGGCAAAAGGGGGCAAATGCCTAAGATTTAGTCAGAGTTCATGTGAGCTTCACTTATAGCATCCGTCTAACTTTTTAAAACATCTGAAATAATATGTAGGCACACACTACAGAATGTTGCTAATAGATTGTTGTCCATGTTGTTTTTTAATCCTTTTTCTCGTTGTTTGCTACGCACCTTAAGCCAATAAGTAACTCGTATAAAAACCATGTAGTTTCATTCATAGTTGTCATTAAGATTCATACAGAAGTAGAAATATTGATCTTGTTGTCATGAAATAAGATTTTACATTGACGTGAAAGTGTCGATGGTAAAGAGTGCTCCTAACAAAGTTCAAAGTGAAAATGTGGATTGTAAAAAGGAAGCAACTTACTTGATTCTCAAGAGATTCATTTTTGTCTCTCAATGACAATACTTGCTGCATAAATCAAACAAGCTTCAGTCCATAGTCAGACACAAATCCATGGAAAAGTAAAGAAGAAAACCTAACCTTTTCAAGGTCATTATTTGGAACAACAATCTCTGGTGCATAGAGGTTAATGATGTGCTTTTGTCTAAATATCTTCCCACACTGAGGACACTGATTAAAAAAACAACTATGGTCATCGAGAAGTATTTCTCCCAATATCAGTGTACGGTACACTTGAAGATGTGATTCTGAATTGGGATTTATTGACCAACATACCGTGGCACTTTTCTTCCCACACTGTACTAACCATCTTTCTAAGCAAGATCTGCCATAGACATGCCCACAAGGAATGCAACTAGAAGTACAGTATCACACTGTTAGCAATTCAAGATCTCTACCAAGATGAGTTGTTTGGGGGCTACACATAGTGAGTTGTAAACATAGACATGTGCCACAAAACCAGGGAATAAGAAACCAATAACAAGATCAAGGATTAAACGTAGTTCATTGCTCCGAAACAAAATATTCTAAAGGCTCATGGTGATGTATCGTAAGTTAGTAACTTAGTAAGCGCAGTACTGCAGTATCAGCATTGTAAGCAAATTCGATGGCCGGTTTTAGATCAAAGGTCAGTGGACCAGCTTTAAACTATTGAAAACCTAGAATTTAGGTGAACCAAGTTAGATTGAGAGGCAATCTAAGATCGTCAAGATTATCTTCATCTGCTACCTCAACAAACAAAACACGGTGTGACAGGTTTGCAAAGTTTTTGTGTATTCAGGAAAAGAAACATAGTGTGACAGAGAAGAGCTGGTTCAGTCATTATATCCCTAGATGTTATATCGTGAACAACAAGCAAAGACAAAACCAAGATGGATACTTTCATTACCCTCACATGCTTCATGAATCAAGTTACAACGCTAAAGGGCAACCACTCCCCAATAAACATAGTTAACACTTAGATCTAGTCTTGAAATCACATAGAAATTCGACAATAACGGGCAACCACTTCCTAATAAACCCTATTACAACGCGGTACCTTATGATTCAAACGGATGGCACACTAAGCGTGCTAGGTCATCTAAAAATGAACATCCAGTCGATCCACTGAATTGAAATCGCATCAGCTCCATTTTGATTTATAAAGGGGGGGAAATTAGACACAATGAAATTACCATGTGGTCTCTGCTAATCCATAGATCCACGAAATTAAGGAGCCGCGGCAGCATTACCAAGTAGTAATCTAAAAGCCATACCAAGCAAACCTAGCAGATTCCGTCTCACCTTACGCGATGCTCGCCATCGGCGGTCCACGCGCTCATACAGACGGGGCAGCTGGGGAGAGACGGACCCTCCGCCTCCGCCTCCTCATACCCAGCCGCCTCCTCTCCTTCGTCCTCCTCCTCTTCCGAGGTGGAAGAGCTCACCTGCACGGCCGGAAGAGCCGGTACCGCACGAGCCGCCGCCGCCCCGACGCCGAGGGTGAGGTCGAGCTCGAGCGCCTCGTGGGGGCGCCCCGGCTCTTCCTCCTCGTGCGCCCCCTCCACCGGCGGTCCGCCCTCGGACGCCGCCATGGGGATCAGGATTCGGGATAGAAAACGGACAGGAGAGTGGCACGGAAAGAGGAAGAATGGTGAAAAATTTCGGACACGATGGCGCCGGCGACGAAAAGGTTGGCGCGCGCGTAGGAGCAAGGAGGTTTTTTGGGCCTCCTACTAACGGGCCTCGCGCAACATTTGGCCCAATAAACCACGAACCGGCGCTCCCTCTACGCGCAGCAGCGGAGGTCGAGATGGTTTAGTCCCACCTCGCTAGCGAAGGTGGTTGGGAGGGGGACGGGAGGCTATATAATGAGCGCCGGGGTCAACGTGCAAATTACTTACCTGGACGGGGTCGACGGGCGATCAAGAAGGCCCGTGGCCTAGGTCAATGGCCCGCATTGCACTTGGCTGGGCGCGTTGGCTTACCATCTCCCCACAGTGGGAGAATGGACGTCGTAATTTGTGGTAGAGGCGGTACGCGTTCGCGCGGCCCCTGCCAATTCTCTCAAATTAAATTTTAGTCCTCGGCTGGGAGGTCCGATAAAAGCAAATGGCCCCTCTAAAAATGTGCATATTTAACTTTTGACTAACGGGGCACTATTGCATTTAATTTAGTATACGAAAATCCTTCACGGAATAGGTCTTGGAGGAAGATTCAGGGATGGCTCGTAGCGTGACGTACTTGTCGGCGGCGAAGCTGGTGTCCATGGCGCGGGGGAACCACCGGATGGCCGTCATCGACGTCAGGTACGAGCGATTTCGCCGTATGTGCCCGCCGCCGCCGTGCCGATTAGGGAGCTGATTGTCTTTCTACGGGGGTGTGGAAATTGGAAGGGATGAGGAGAGGAGCTACCAGGCGCACATCGCGGGGTCGCACCACTTCGCCAGCGGCAGCTTCGCGGCGCGGCTGCCGGAGCTCGCGCGGGCCACCAGCGGCAAGGACACCCTCGTCTTCCACTGCGCGCTCAGCCAGGTGAAGATCGAACCCTCACGCCTATTGCGACTACAATGGAAATCCGATCCCCAACAATGCACGGCGCAGTCACCTGCCCACCGCGCGCGATTGATTTTCTTTATTACTGAATTTAAGTACAGGCCTGCTGGCACGTGGTTCATCTCAGATTATGCAATCGTCTGCCTTGTGGCCTCTAGGGAATATCCTACCTAAATTGTTACTGGTTAACTAATTCGGTGAGCCCTGGACCCTTATCCTCTCCCGCGACCGAGAGGGCGATTTTCTGAACCACCCGTCAACTCCACCTCGCCGCCGGTGGCTCGCCGGTTTCCCCCTCCTCCGTCGGCCGCTCCGGCGGCGGGAGGTGGGGGAACCTCGGGCCCCGGCGTGTACATAGTGTAGGCGTTGCTAGGGTCTTCGCCGGCGGCGTCAGGGAGGTGGTGGCGCGGCTGGTGTTGCTGTTCGTTTTGCAGGAGGTGCTCTTCCTCTCCGGCGGCGGTGCTCGTTGGAGCGTCGCGGCGGAGCGCCCCCTTCCGCGTGCTCGCGGCCCCCCGGGGTCGCCGTGTGCGCTCAATCCCCTTCCGGATCTCGTCGCGGCGGATCCGGTCGACACTTTTGAAGCAGCTGGAGGACCATCAAGGCGATGCTGGCGATGGAGCGAGGCGGAGGCTCTCCGGAGTTCGAGGCCCGACGACTTCCCGTCCGCTCGGGGATCTTCTTCCATCCAAGGCGTCTGTGGAGAAGGAGCGGCGGCGCGCCATCGGCACGTCTCTCTCCTCGTCGTCGACATCGATCTACAGGAGGACTGGTCTGTAATTTCTAAGTTTGTGGTGTCCCTTTCTGTATTCCCTTGATGTATTTCGGCTGTTTCCTCGCAAAAAAAAAACTAATTCGGTGAGGCAAGTTCAGTGGTTAACTTTTTTTGTTGTTGTTGACCGTATTCAGTAGTTAAGTTGAAACCAACTTTGTTAGAATCAAGTCTACCTATGCACTATTTGCAACAAAAAAGGGTCTGCCTATGCACTGCTTTGCTCGTGCTGAAATGCTACTTGTATATATCCAAAATTCAGGTGTTCATATTTTAAATCTGGAATCAGTTATGAGGCTAGGCCAAACTGTTGCTGCGACGCCCTTTTTCGGATTTTCAGGTTATCTTGTCATTAGAGATTAGGATCGAGATACTCAGATACATCGCCAAAGCTTGTTTCAGCTGAGTAGGATTCCAAGTTTTGTACATATGCCAAACCAAGAGATTTTCAGACATAAAATGTTATCCATAAGGTTTCTTAATTTCCCCTCAGATCAGGTTGTCCTTTATAATGTCATGGACAGTATAAACCTTTTTTTTCTTATTAAAGATTCCGACTCTGAGTAGTGGCCTAGTTTACCTGCAGGGGTTTGATTTCTGCTTCGATGTGGTTTCAGTTAAAGTCGTCTAAGTGTGATTGAAGCTTGGATTTGTTCTCTTTTACAATGTTCTTATGAATAATATTAAACATTTTGTGCTTATTAAAAGATTCTCCGAGTTTTTTCAGTGTATTCTTTTGTTCACAGAAAATCTCTCAAAAATGACTTACCTTACCTGTAAGCTCGATTAGAACTTGAAACATTAGATCAGGTACACATCAAACACAGGACTTCCTAAAAATAGTAAACGGAGGTGCAAAATGAAAAGTGAGGCCACAGGCATCACTCATCTTATGGGATAACGATAAGAAAACTTGAACTGCTTTCAGATAAACAGCGGCAAAGGCCAAAGCCTGCGACAACACACAGTTCTCGGATTATTTGCCAAACTCCGGGCTAAGTACCCTGAATATCTAGTATTTTCTTCTAACACCACGGTGGTTTAACATTGTTAACCTACTTATAACTCCATACTCTAGTTTTACTACCCTTGTTTTACCAAGAGTTATTACCCATGTACTATACCAATTTGTGTTTCTTGAACTGACTGTTAGACAGTGTAGTGAAGTCTATTTCTTACAGTCAGTCGTTATCCCTGACGGTGTTGGCTCTGCAACAACATTTTAACACCGGATGGGTTCCATGGGTAGGATAAGAAATGAATCAAATCATGCTCTCTGTTTATACAGACTCTCTGTTTTTGCCCATATATTGTTTGGAGTTTCTTGTAGTTGTGTTTTTCTTACAAAATGTTCTGTCATCACACTCCAGGTGCGAGGTCCGTCATGTGCTCGGATGTTTTCCGACTATCTGTCAGAGTCCAAGGAAGATTCAGGGATAAAGAACATCATGGTGCTGGAACGTGGGTTTAATGGATGGGAGATTTCAGGGCAACCCGTTTGCCGCTGCAAAGATGCTCCTTGCAAAGGCACATGTTGTTGTTGATGGTTGCCAACTGTTCAAGCTCTCTACCCAGATTTTGAATGATTCGTGATTTCAGCATCGTTGCTGAATCGGTCCAGTTTTCTTGTATATCCATTGAAATATCATGCATAACAATCTCCATTGGATTTGACAGTGGCATGTCTTTGAACATTTGGTTTACAAATATTTGATTACTGCGTGTGTACTGGTGTAATGGCTACTGGAAATTGTTCTTTGACAGCGTGTGCTATGTATATCAACTCTATGTTGCTTGTGCTGTTTATGTGAGCGTGGTCGATTTTCCAACAGCCCACAGGTATTTCTCTCGGAACGGTATGAGAGGTGAAAAACAGGCACGCACGCCGCCGCCCACACGGCCACACCGACATGCATCGAGCATTGTCCGGTGTCCACTGACCTTCACATGTCTGCTATCTAGAGTGGATCGCCAAGGCAATGTGTTCTGCACTATTCGCGAGAAAAAAAATATATTTACCTCAAGATCGTGTTCCACATCGGGTCGGGTTTCATCACTCCAGGACCATGATTAAAGTTCTACAAATCCCAGTTGAGTGTGCAAAATCTGAGTATAATAGTTTTCGCACCTGAGATTTCCATCCAGTTTTAACATCGAAATAGCCTTGATTTTTTTGGTAACCTACAAATATTGCCTTGGAATTTTTGAATAGAAAAGGCTCTCTCGGGCTCATCCTCTGACTTTCTTCTCGGCATCACAAACATGTATTGTATTTCCATTTCCAATCCACCATATTTGGCCTTTCTTTAATGTTTGTATTCCCCCCAAAATCCACCATATTTGGCCTTTCTAGTAATTCAAGATTAAAACAGTGAAGATCGGTGAAACCTCATATCTCTATGATTCTTTAGTACACACATTTTTCACCAGTGCATCCTCCCACCGATACCGAGACATCACGTATGTGATTCCTTCGCAAAATTCTTTTGGAGTCCGGTATTGCTTGCGGGATCGACTAAAGAAGCACCTCGTGCCTCCGGTAGACAAGAAATTCTCCATCCAACCATTTATATCTTTGCATACTCTATCTACTAAAGCGTACATATGAGCTAAGTTTAGGACCCACAATGTTATTTTCTTTTTTAACTTACAAGTACGGCATCTTCCAACTCGATTATTTGGGCTAGAAATTAACAAACCCAACGATTTGACCTTGTGTCCGGTGTGTCATGCGCAGCAAGAAGATCAGAGGTCGAGCAGCCACACAGTGCACACATGCCTTTCCCCCATTCTTTGCTTCATACCGCACCTTCGAGATCCCACCACCTCCCAGAATTTTCATTGTCACTTAGCTCAAACTAGCTCGAGATCGACTCGAGGTTGTTACTAATTATATATGAACCAATTTTTATAGCTCGACATTTAACTCGACTCAGTTGAGCTTGCTCAAATTTTAGTATGAGGTGAGTTAAGCCTAGTCTAACCAGTTCGAAGTCGACTCGTGTGCAGCCCTAATATCAATTGTGTGTTGTATCAATTCTTTCTCCATTCTTATTCCAAAATGAACATTGAACCAAAATGTGTAGCTTCACGCCTTCACACTTCATCCAAATATTTACATTTTTCTTTTAGAATCATCCAAATATTTACATGAGCTACTCCCTCCGTCCCAAAACAAGTATATGTTTACTTTTGTGCTAAGTCAAGTTATTCTAAGTTTGACTAACGTTATAGAAAAATATGGCAGTATCTATGGCATAAAATTAGTGTTTTATTAAACTCCATTCCAAGATGGATTTATTGATATTAATTTGGTGTTGTAAAGGTAAGTTAATCTATAAATTTGATCAAACCTAAAATATTTGACTTAAAAAAAATTAGAAGTATATACTCCCTCCGTTTACTTTTAGTTTGCGTTCTAGCTTTTCCAAAAATTTCCCTTTTAGTTTGCGTTGTGGTGTTGTTTCCCTAATATGCCCCGACGTTGGGTGTGCAACTGGCCATGCATGCTACTGATTACAGCGGAAGCGAGGCGTCGAGGTAAAGGTGACCAATGCATGCATGGTTTTCACGGGCAGCTGCGCATGCATGCATTTAAAACACCAGGGATAGATTAGTCCATGCAGCCTCTAATTTAGCTCATCGTACGCCTACCTTGGTATCTGTTCTTTGCATAGAACGCAAACTAAAAATAAACGGAGGGAGTACTTATTTGACGGAGAGAGTATTATTTACGGGCTTTTTATCGGATGTCCCCGAAGGGACTATTTACGGGCTTTTTAATCTTGCAAGTGCCATTTCCAACTCTATTTTCCGGGCCAGAAATTATCAAACCCAACGGCCCACTTTGACCTCGCCGGCCGGCGTGTCGTGCGCAGCAAGAAGATCAGCGCCCGACCAGCAATCCGGAGGCAGAGGCGAGCGCACCGCGCACACACGCCTTTCCCCCCATTCCCTCCGCCCCGCACCTTCCAGATCCCACCACGCCAAGCTCCAGCCCATGGCTTTCTCGCGCCTTCTCCCCTCCCGCCGCCTCCTCTCCACCCTCCTCCACACCCCCACCCCGACCTCCGCCGCCCGCGTCACCGGCGCCGCCACCACCACCACCCCGTTCGCCCACTCATTCCAGCCCGCCCGCTTCTTCTCCGCGACGCGGCGGGCCGGACCGGGTGCCCCGCGGCAGCGGGCGGCGGACATCGGCGCGCGGGCGCGGCAGTTGCAGAGCCGGCGCCTCTGGACCTACGCGCTCACCTTCGGCTGCGCGGCCGGGTTCGTGGTCACCGTGCTCGCCACGTTCCAGGACCAGCTCGTTTTCTACCTCACCCCCACAGACGCCCTCGCGCGCTTCGCCACCGATCCCTCCAAGGCCCGCTGCCGGCTCGGCGGGCTCGTCCTCGAGGGCTCCGTCGCCCACCCCTCGTCCTCCTCCTCCGAGATCGAGTTCGTCGTCACCGATCTCATCACCGACGTCCTCGTCCGCTACGAGGGCGCCCTTCCCGACCTCTTCCGCGAGGGCCACTCCGTCGTCGTCGAGGGCTTCCTCAAGCCCTTGACCGACGACCTCCGCGCCGACGGCGCGGGGAGGAAGATCTCCGAGAAGGCGCGGGAGGGACAGTGCTTCTTACAGGGCACCGAGGTGCTCGCCAAGCACGACGAGAAGTACATGCCCAAGGAGGTCGGCGAGGCGATCGAGCGCAATAAGAAGCAGATCGAGGCGGAGGCAGCTGCAGTCGCCGCTGAGGATACCGCAGCGGCTGCGGTAGATGGAGCCAAGGCAAGCTCGTAAGGTTTTGCGTTCTGCTCTACAATTTACAGTAGATCTTAAAGTGTGTGATTGAGGCATAGATAGATTTAATTGTCCGAATGAGTTGGGCACGCTCTGCAGCATGATTCAGTTGAAGCTGTTGTAATTGAGGTAGCATTTTCGAGCCCCATAAAAGGGGAATTTTGGCTAGCGGAATAATGAAAATTGATCAACTGATGATCCATTCAACACAATTATACATATTCTTTGGGTACCAATTGCTATACTCTTATCACTGAGTACCTCTAGATTTTTCTAGTGTGGTTACTGGGTTATTTTGTAGTGAGATCTGAGAACCCACTATATGATTTTTGTTGAGTTAATGTGTATTGAACATGTGGTTTGCACAAGCTATTTCTAAATGTCAATGAACTTTTTTCTTGATTTGAACCCGCTCTCATGTGAGATTCATATCCGCCTTACGCGAATGCGCATTTTGGTGCTATTTGGGCCCTTCCAGGATTAAACTCAATTGCTCGTTTGTATACTGGAATTGAACCCTAAATTCTGGCTCATGAACTTGGGGACAGATTGATCGATGGGAGGTTACTACCCAATATCCATATGCTTCAGTGTATGATAGTTGAGCATATTAATGGAACACTAGCAAAATGCCCATATTTTGCTACGAATAAATAATATATAACCAATCATATTAAGCCATCACTACCTGCTCAAAGCTCAATCTACTCCTAGGCCTCTTTGATTCAAAAGAATCTCTAAACATAGGAATAGGAAAAAGGCAGGATTAAGGCATATTAGGTTTGAAGGATTGTGAAAACGCAATAATATGAATATAGGATAGGAATGCATGTACAAAAAAGTGGATCGAAAAGCACAAGAATTTTGTTTAACTTGTGTGTTTGGTTCGGAATATTGTGAACTTGCGTGTTTGGTTCGCGCGAAAAAAAAACCCACAGGAATCCTAATAAGTGTAGTCAAATCAATGTCAAACCACATCAACTGATATAAAATATGATGTTAGTATGCCGCTAAATACCGGTCATGTAATTCGTGCATAGTAAAGACTATGTGTTCCATAGTTCCCATTCTTAACCATGAACTACGCAGATGAGATTGCCGAGAGAGCTTAGTAGCTTACATAGAGTCCTGCCGCAACCGTGAATTGCTAAATCTATGTGTATGTATTATGTTGCACAGCTGACCTTGTCATGATAATTCAGCATGATAGCTTTGCCAAAGCATACCTGAAGTATTGATGGTAACAAGTGAGTGAGAGTACTTAAATTGTTTTGCACTATTGGGATAACATCAACAGAGTGTTCTCTCAATTCCAGTCTTTGCTAGTACTAGTGTCAAATTGGCCTGCTAGATTACACTTTCTAATGTTTATATCACATTATTTACTCAATGTAAAATATTTAAGTATTTGTTGAAGTAATCCTAAGAAGTACTTGACTTAAATCACCTGGTGGTGTTTAGTGCACGGTGGTAAGACGAGCACTGGACTGTTGTTGCTAGAGTAAAAAAAGAGCACAAAAAATAAATATCACTGAACTCAGAGGCCTGAATGAAGTCCTTGAATATTTGATTTTTCATCACAGAATGCTGTTAGAGCTCCACACATTCCAGTGGCTTTGGCAACAACAGTTAATTGTACCTTTGCTATGCACAATTCTTTGTCAAGATCTTCCCAGCTTTGATTGTCATTGCATGAATACAGTGTGGATCCAGGACCTGTTCATGCCCTATTCTGTATGTTCCTAGTTGCATCAGACTCAACTATCGTCAGAGCGTTATTCCACTGAACTTAATCTTGCAATAAAGTACAAGAAGTGTGCACTCATGTGGTGGTATGAACATCTATTGGCGTCACCGGATAAACAAATAACAAGGAATAGTTTGGAGGCAGTTTCAAGTCTGCTGATCTGGTGATTTGTTTTTCTCACCACTTTTTGGTGGACTATTTGGTGATTTTGTAGCATCATGTTCCCACCCATAGCAAGTTTTCGTAACCAGGGTTCAGGCTGGCTTCCCCCTGCGGTTGATACATCAAGAGTGTTTTAATATCAACATGGAGCAACAATATTTTGCAGATTGTGCAAGTAAAAGATTTGATCATATGGTGTTACAATCGTCTCAAGTGCCGTGGGATAAATTGGTTTTCTTCAAGTGTTGATACAACTTATTTAGTCACTGTCTTTGAAACTTGTGTTGTAGCATAGGTTGAAATTGAATGAACATGAACCATGTCATGTAAGATCCCATCTCCTCAAGATTCATGACATCAAATAGAGCCGCTCATTAGGGTTTTCAACGGGTTTTCTCTTAGTTGTCCGAGTTGTGATTTTTTTGGTCTACTTTTTTTTTAAGTTGCAGGGAGGCTTGTTTTTAGAAACTGAGACTCTAAAAATTGGTAAGTAAATTACAACAACCCCAAGAAACCGTCAAAGATTGCGATAAAATCAGCAGCTGGAGTAGAGATTTCTTACACATTAGATCCAGTGCTCCCGCTACTTTAAAAAACCGAAAATATATTTAAAAGTTTCAAAAAAAAAAACTGAAACAAACATGCATATTCTATAGACGTGCAAAATCACAATGCGGAATACTTGTATTCCAACCTATACAAAAAAATTGCAAATTTCCAGATCTAATTATAGTTAACAATGCATAGTTTCAAATCTCCACCTTTTGTTATTTTTGTGTAGACTATAATATAAAGATTTTTGTATTGAGATTTTGCACGCTTGTAGTATACATCATTGAGAACATTCATGATTGTTTTCAGATTTTTGTTAACTTTTAAATATAATTTTTGAATTTTTAAAATAGATCACTGGATCTCGGGAATAAAAACCACTTTCCGGCAGCTACACGTTCTTACTCCTTGGAATGCTATAATTCCATCTTTTTTGCCTCCCGATATTTCCCTAAGACCCTAATCATCCAGTGAAGAAACAAACAAAGTCAAACATGCATAGGGTAGACATAACTTGCAGGTTTTTTTATGGTTCCACCTTTGACAGGTGAAAACTCATGTTCGTCGCACGTATCATGACTGGAGAGACAACGCTTGCAATACAAGTTGTCAATTTATCATAGAAGAAGATCGAGTATATATATATATATATATATATATATATATATATATATATAAAGTGCCCCCTCACGTCGCTCTCCCGAGGGCGACCGAAACCCTAGCCGCCGCCACTCCTCCCCACCTCCCCCCCCCCCCCCCTCGCCGTCTAAGGTCGCCGGCAAGCCGTGCGTCCGACCATGACGGCGGCGGCGAGGCTTTCGCCCTGCAGCACTGATGTCTACGCACGCTTCTATTCTTGTAGACAGTGTTGGGCCTCCAAGTGCAGAGGTTTGTAGAACAGCAGCAAGTTTCCCTCAAGTGAATCACCCAAGGTTTATCAAACTCAGGGAGGTAGAGGTCAAAGATATCCCTCTCAACCAACCTGCAATTAAGATACAAGAAGTCTCTTGTGTCCCCAACACACCCAATACACTTGTCAGGTGTATAGGTGCACTAGTTCGGCGAAGAGATAGTGAAATAGAAGTAATATGGATGATTATAAGTAGTAATTGCAATCTAAAATAAAAATGGCAGCAAGCAAACATGTATCAGAACTTGTTGTAAACGGTGTTTCAATGCTTAGAAACAAGGCCTAGGGATCATACTTTCACTAGTGGACACTCTCAACAATAATAATATAATTGAATACATAGATATTTCCTCTTCACTATGCTACTCTGAGTTATTCTCTCGTTGGATAACGAACACCAATCCACCGCGTAGGGCTATAAAAGCACACCTTAAAGTCGCATTCCCATGTCTAGTTAACCCCACACTGTCAACTTGAGCGCTCTAGAAGGTACTAGACAAACACCGCAATTTCATAGAGACATCCAACGCAAATAATAACTCATGATAAGTATTCCTGTTATCTTTAGCCTAAGAGCCACACACGGGGCGCACACTGTCAACTTCGCACCGTGGGACAAAGGTGACTCCGGAAATTACATTAATAAAACCACTTGAGTAGCATATAAGATAATGAAGAGTAACATCTATGGATTCAACTAGATTACAAAGCTCATGATCACATAAAGATCACACCATGGGAGAGAGAGATAAACCACATAGCTACCGGTAGAGCCCTCAACCCCGAGGGAGAACTACTCCCTCCTCATCATGGGAGGCAGTAACAACGATGATGGAGGCGGTGGCGTCGATGGAGATGGCTCCGGGGGCAATTCCCCGTCCCGGCAAGGTGCCGAAACAGAGACTTCTGTCCCCCGAATTAGGGTTTCAGATGGCGGCGGAGCTACGGAACTTTTCTGGAGAAATCGTCGATTCTTTTAGGGTTTTCGGGGTATGAGCAATATATAGCCAAAGGGCGTCGCGAGGCGGTGCACGAGGAGGCAACACCACCCCTGGGCGCCGGTGGATCCTTGGCCGCGCCGAGCCCACGTGTGGGACCCTCGTGGCTCCACTTCGTCTCTCCTTCGGACTCCAGGTGTCTTCTGATAAAATAGGGGCCTTCGTAAATTTTCGTCTAATTCCGAGAATATTTCCAGATTAGCTTTTCTGGAATACAAAAACAGCAGAAAACAGGAACTGGCACTGTGGCATCTTGTTAATAGGTTAGTCCCAGAAAATGTATAAAATGATATAAAGTGTATATAAAACATGTAGCAATTGATATAAAACATGCATGGAACATCAAAAATTATAGATACGTTTGAGACGTATCAAGCACCTCTGGCCTGGGGGCTCGGACGCCGGAGCGGTGGCCCCGGATGTGAGGACGGCACCGGCTTCGCGGCAAGCGGCGTCCGCGAGTGCGAGCCTGGGACCTCGGCCGTGCGGACGGCGAGGTCACAGCGACCGTTGGCCTGGCGCGTGGTCCTCCCGTCGGTTCCTGCGTCAGATTTGAGAAGATTGCCGCCCTGGCCAAATTGGCGTGCTCCCCGGCCAGATCCCGGTCCTGGCGGCCTCGTGCTCGACGGATCCTGGCGATGGACGGGTGGATGGGGGTGTGAGGCTCGGGACTGGGGGAAACCCTTGGCCGGCGGGCGGCCACGACGACGTCGATGCTCCGACGCCGGCTCCCTTCTCGGAGGCGTCGTTGAGGTTCCTTTCCCACCCTCACCCCCTGCTTTCGGTGAAAACCTTGTTCCCTTGTTTGGACGGCGGCGGCGTTGCGACGTCGTTTCCCTCCCTGGAGGCGCCGTTCGGGGGCAGCAGGGGTGGCACGCGTTGTTGGTTGGGGTAGGCTGGTGGTGGTGCTGATTGTCTGCCTCGCCGTCCTGTGATAGCTCGGCCTCGGCTCCTGGGTGTTGTACTACTTGGCCTCTGCTCGCCGGTTCGGGGATAGGGTTCCCCACGGCTTGAGCAGCGCCGAGGTGGTGTTGAGCTCTCGGTGCTTGGAAGGCCCCTTGATGTTCATGTACGCCGTTGCTCTTTGTGTAGCGGTCTTCTTGGTGATTGCTTCTTGGTGATTGTCGGCGTTCACCAGCTTGCGTCTTCCTGTGCGGCGGTGCCGTGGGCGGTGCCGATGTCCGTGCGGAGCTACTTTGAAGCGGCAGACGCTCCTGGAGTCTCCTTCCATGGTTGTTCGAGTTCCCACAAATTCTTGGTGAATTGCTCTGTCTGTCGACAGTGCGGCGCCCTTCGAGCCAGGGCGAGAGGGAAAGGGGCCCTCTTTGGAGGCAGAGTTCATGGGCAGAGCTGCATTTGACCTTCTGGGAGAGACGTGTGATGCTTATTCCGTCGAGGGTGTCTCTTGCTGTGATCCTCACCCTCCTTCGGTGTTGTCCGCTACGGAAGGCGTTGGCTTCAGCGTTCCAAGCGGAGTTTCTTTTTTATTCTGTGTTTGCTTGTGTTCTCTGTAGCTTGTACGTTGTGCTTGTACTCTGTATCAGCCGTTGTTGGCTTTATTAATTTAAAGCTGGTCTTTGAGAGCCTTTTTTTTCTAAAAGTATAGAAAAAAGTGAAACCGAAGAACCACTTACCTGACAGTATTTGGCACGCTTGTCGCCAAGTCGTCGTGGCATGCCCAAGTGCCGAACGACCACTCGCAGGTCGGAGCGGCAACTCTTCATGATTGCTAATCACTTGGCAACTGAATTTGTCAAAGTTTGGTTCGAACATACAGTACATCTCGACAAAAAGAAAGAAAGATTGTAGCACATGAATTGGCAAGGTAAGCTTAATGAACCCCGACAATGATTATACCTCTTCTGATTTCAGATGTACTCCCTCCGTTCCAAATTAGTTGACTTGGAGTTGTCCAAATATAGATGTATCTACACTTGTTTCGTGTCTAGATACATCTCTATCTAACCAAATGTGTGTCAAATAATTTGGAACAGAGGGAGTAACCATGATCACCGATGAATAAAAAAACTTTTAAAAGAAGGGAATAGACTCAATTTGTCGAGGAAATAGGAACATAATATATATTTTTATCCTAAAAAAACTTACGAACTCAGTTATGATAAAAAAAAGGAGTAATGTAAGTTTTCTGTGTTGCTAGTTTTTTCTTCAAGCAACCGGCAGGAGCTCTATCTTTTCATTAAGAAGAATAAGAGTTGATCAGTTTATGGGAAAACTGACCCAAAAACCATACATCATCTACACACACTAGCCCGAGGCTGCACACCAATGAGCCGGTGACTCTGTCATCCGAGTAACCGAAACTGACACCCTACAGACGAAGATTGTTTTCGGAGCTGCGCTCCGACTTCCACGCCAGCCCCGAGGCCACACAGTCGGCTATGTCACCCAAGTGACAAGGCCGAACACCTACAACAAGGCGACATTTTCCGGTGCTAGTTTTGTGTGTGACCATGGTAAGAGCATCTTATAGTGGACGCGCCGTGGCATTGGAAAAAAGGGTCTAATCTCAATGACACATAACTGAGATCTTATGTTGCTCTGGCTCTAGATGTGGTCAATAGAACGCAGGAATTTTGAAACACCAAAGTATTCTCCGTTCAGGCCTTGTTCGGCTAGAGTGTTTTGGGGTGTTTTAGGGTGTATATTACCTAGTGTTTTGGGTGAAAACACTCCTCACACCCAAAACACTCCAATCTCTCTCAATCCCCTTCTCCATCAAAACCCTCCAGCAGATCTAGTTGTTTGGTACAAGTGTTTTGCAGACAAGTGTTTTGCAGACAAGTGTTTCAGCAACAATTAAAAATGTGATCTTTTTTCACAGAATTATAGCACATAAAAACTGATCTATTTTCACAGTATTTGACCCAATTAAATCTACAAATTTATCAAGTCGAATATGCACAATTATAACAAACAGATATTCACAAAACATATTTACAAACACACAGAAGTGTATTCTGATACTACAACAGGTCCCCAAAACTTAGAAACGCTTGACATAAGACTAGTATTTCAAGCATCTAAACTCTAACAACAAAACTATCAGCTTCCTTGACATCAACATAACATTCAGCTCATGCCTGCACAAAAATTTACTACCAGATCAGAATAATGCATAATGTTGGTCGATGTGTGTAAAAGAACATACTCCCTCCGATCCATATTAGTGGGCACAACTTTGTCTAGATACACATGTATCTAGTCTAAATAATTAACTAGATACATATAAATTTAGACAAAGTTATGCCCACTAATATGGATCGGAGGGAGTAGAAGAATTTCAATCACATATAGTACATGACAGAATAAAACTGTAGTTCCTGCTCGTAGATTAAATATTTGCAGCTAGCCAGCTAGTACTGATATAGTAACACGATAAAATCTGCCATTTCCTAAGAATATTCATGCCAACAAGCTGAAGAAGTGTCCGGCTCGTACAGAAGAGTATATATAAGAGAGCACTTTCAGATAGGATCAAGCAGATGCACTAAATAGTATTGATGTTTCAGCTAACGCAGATCACAAGTGCCTGATAGGCACTACCTCCAAATTTCAACTTGCCATTGCCAAGTGACTAACAGTACGAAACTGAACTCACCCATCTCATAAAATATGTCATTCACATTGGCTGCAGTTTAATCAGATGTTTCCACGAAGAAGATGACATTCTCTTGAGATTGCATAGACGAAGAGAGGAGAAGAGCAGCGGTGGATGCAGACCTGACTTGATGGTCCTTGTCGGCGAACAGGGTCAAGCCCTTGACCTGCATAGGAGGTTAGCAGCAGCTAGCTTTGGAGGACGGCCTCCTTTGGAGTAAGTCGGGGATGCCGGTGATCAGATCAGCAGCAGGAGCAAGGTCACGGGGTGCAGAACGGGGTCCATGGCCGAGTCCTTGCTGCCAGAAAAAAAAAGTGAGCGAAAATCCAGGAGATGGAACGCGTAGGAAGGATAGCAGATTGGGGCGGGAACTTACTGGTCGGATGGCTCGCGCCTGCTTCATCGCCATGGTCGTGGAGGTCCGTTGAAGCAGGAGGCCGGTGGCGTTTCGTCGGCGAGGGATCTCGATTCGGAGTTGGCGGCACCGTGAGGCTCATCGCGGCGGCGGGTCGAGAGGGGAGGCAGGGTGCTGGACGGCGGCAGCATATCAGATCTGGTGGGCGACGAGCGGTTCTTGGTCCCCGGTGCCATTCCGTCTTCCCGGCGGCCTTGGCCCTTGGTGGGCATGGATCTCAGTGTCGGGCCAGCTGGGGAGTACGAGGAGAGAGAAAGGGGATCAAAGCTCAAGGGAAGGGGTGGGCGACGACGGTCATTTGTGAGTCTAGTGGCCGGCGTGCACCTCGGGGTCTGGCGCCGCCATGGCAAGAATAGGGTGGTTGGGTGGGTTAGCGGCGGCGGCGGTGGGAGGGATGCTTCGCCGACGGCAACGGCGGAGGGACGAGCGACGGGCGTCGCGCTGCGCTGCGCCGGCAGAGACACGCCGAAACGCGAGTCGACCCTCGCGTCTCGATTACACCGAACCCGACGGGTTTCCACGGGTTTCTCCGGGCTCAGCCCGACCAAACCCGGCCTGCCGAGCGGGATTGAAGTGTTTTCTGGTGTATTAAAATGGGCCGGGAATTTACACCGGAAAACCGGCCTAAACTCGCCTGCCGAACAAGGCCTCAAGGAATTGATTTTAGACAAGTTATTCCGAGGAAGATGCCTCAAGGACATTCCGCTATAAACAATTTTACGCTTTCAAAAGCAATATGCAACACAACTATGTTGCTGATTAATGATTATTACGCTTTCAAGAGGAAGTTACGTAACTTTGCTGTATTCGAGTCAAACGCAGAGGAGGAGAGCAACTTTTGCCCAGGCCAGGCCAGGCCCGCTTGCGCCTCCTCCGCTCCTCGTCGCCGTTCGGTCTAGTTGCGAAATGGCGGCGGCGGCAGACCTGCTGGACGCGTTCGGCGCCGTCTTCGGCGAGGCCAAGACGGAGGGACACCCCACCCCGCGCCCCATCCTCTTCCGCGCCCACGCCCGCTCCGCCGCCGCCCTCCGCGTCGCCGCCACCGACTGCCACTCCCTCGCCTGGGACCGGTCCCTTTCCGTGTCCGACCTCGACGACCTCGTAAGCTTCCCTTTCCATCCTCGTCCTCGTCTGCACCTACCGCCTCCAATTGATGCTGACACATAGCTTCTACATGACTCCATCTATGCATTCCCTTTCCTGCGTGCGGATCAATCGAAGAGAGACGATGTTGGGATCGGCGGCTCATGGTCCGACTTCCTGGATTACCTCAAGTCCTCATTGTCTTCCGGGGAAGTGAAGCTGCTCTTCGCTGCGGACCAACCCGCAAGTCGCCCGGCATGCCACCCACCTATCCACTTCAATTTTCCCCAATTTTACTTGTGGCGAACATTGCATGATTGAGAATGCCATCTTCGCTCTGTTCAGGTCCTGATGGTGCAAAGCTTGTGGCTACCAAGGCAAAGGGCCTGCCTCGCATCGCCATTTCTCTCCATAGAGTTACTGGCGCTGCGGTGAGTGATGTCGTAGCAGAGATCTCGCTAGCGCTTTATGCCGCTTATAGGACTACGCTGGAGCATGCATCGAGAGGTTGTTGTTCATTCACTGTTTTATTTACGCTTAATGGTCTATTCGATACTTAAGTTTGTAGCTGAAAGGGTAAATTCTTTACTCAAAACTTCATTTAGGAATGTGTTCTTTGATTTCTTTTCCAGAACAGGAACGGATGTCGCAGGTGATGAGAAGTCTGTCATCTGAAAGAGTAGGTCATCTTATCTCCTAACCAACACTTCTGAACTAATGTTGACTTGTTGCTGCTTGATGAATACAGTAGTATACATGGGGTCATCAGGGTAGCCCACTAATCTACACATTTTCTTGTTAAGATATCGAACAGTCTTGTAAGAGTCTAATTTACCAGCCTGCCATTTTACAAATTTTGCAACTCCAAATGCTACATGGAATCTCTAACATTTTTTGCACACCAAAACATGATTTTCTTGTACAAGTTTTGTAACATGGTGTTCTTGTTAACATATGGAACAGTATTGTAAGTCTAGTTTATGAATTTTCCATTGCACAAGTTTTGTAACTCCAAATTCTACATGCAATCGCTTAACATGTTTTACACACTAAAACATGATTTGTGGGTGTTCACTTGATACAAATGATTACTTGAGCAATCCATGCCTTTCCTCAAATACTCAACGAAAGCTCCAACGTCCTGGTTTCTCGTTCATCCAGTGTGTTGGCTTATTGTGACAGTCATTCCATATATCGGTGAGGTTAATTGTGACATGTCATTTGCAATTTTGCATGTGCTTATTCTTGGAATTATGAGCATTTTTGTGTGTGTAACGATGAAGCAATATCTGTGTTATTTTTGTTCGGTTGGGTATTGAAAATGTAGATTGCTCTGTAATATTTTCATGTCACAGGAAAAGAATGAAATCATGCAAAAACAGCTTGAAGGTCTTTCTTTCCTAGACAAAAGAAAGGCAACAAAGCCAAAGCTGATGGCTGATGAGGCTCCAAGTGTGTCTGGTGTGACTTTCGGCTCTGATCAAGTTACAGCTCATGTGCAGCAGCAAGTATCAGGTTTCCATGCTTCTTATTCATGCAAAATTGCAAGTGAAAACAGCATAATACTATCTCAACTAATGAAATTTCAAATCTGCAGTACCTTCACCAGATAAAGTTCCTCTAGCTAAAGCCACGAAGCGGGTAGCCCCCAAGTCTCGGAGGTTGTAAAATGTTCCTTAAAACACTAATTTGATGTGAATAGAAGTTTAATATGTGTGGCTCTAACATTGGTTATTCTTTCTTTAGGGCAAGGGCAAGAGGAGCTTTGCTCCAAGATAATGAGGACGATGATGACAACTGACAAAAGTTAGAGGTGTTGATATCTTGGTTTTTATTAAGCCTGAGATATGTGAACTTAAAGTGTGAATTTGCCGATAGTGGGTTTTCTGGCTGTTTTGACTTGCCCCAAACTTGTGGAGTGAAACTAATTGCAGCTCCAGGGCATGAAATCACATGACAAGTCATCTGCTTCCCCAAATTATTGGAACAATGGAGAAAAAGATGTCTTGAAATTGCAAAACTATGTTTATTCTCGAACAAATGGCATCTATTTCCAAAGGTTGGAAATGTGAAAAAAAAAATGTACAAAGAAACCCTTCTTTCACCTGCACCAGCTCTTGGTCTTTGTCCAGTAGCAAATTGCATTTTTTCACTCTCTGACCATTGTCTACTCCCTTCGCGAGTCACTCCTTTTGATCCAGATATAGCAAATATGTAGAGCGTGTTATAATTATGAACAGAGGGCCAGCAAGTCAGTAGCCGCTAGTAACTGGCGAACGGTCGAGTAGAAATGAAGACGCCTGTTGATGCCATATGTGAATTCAGGAGGGCCTAATGTACATTGTTACAGTTGTTTCCCGTCCAAATTAAATTTGCGATGGTGAAAACGGCAACGTGGCCTTCCGGGATATGGTTAGTACATGGATTTCTATATGCAGGTTTTTTTTTTACAGAGTGTCGGCTGTTGCCCGTTGACTCTAAAGAGACCCTAAAGAATATAATACTGTAATTTTTATTTGCACAAATAGTAGTAGTTTCACTGGCCCGCCCAACCACCACGAAAAGTCTTATATTTTGATACGGAGGAGTAGCAGATTTACAAACCTTGATCGAGTCTATGTTCGACAGGTCAAATCATCATAAGTCAGCTCAAACTAAAGAACACTTCCTGACCAAAATTAAGTACCACAAGCGATGGCAATAATTATATATATGCAGGGACGAGCTCTTGCTCCTCAGGGGTGAGAGGAAAATCTTCTTTTGAAAAACAAGGCAGGAAGAGTGACCAGGCGACGGTGACTTCCATCTTGCAGAAGCCCAAGTCAAGCTCACCATAGCTCCTGCATCCTTAGGCTGCAAGGACACCTTTCTTATCGCTATCTGGTCGCCACCACGCCACGCCGCTGCGGAAACCGTCAGCTCCTCGCGACTTTCAACAGAAACAACACGGCGTGAGAGCTCGACCGTGCCATCGGCAGCAACATCAAGCAGCTTCGCAGCTCTAGAATCAAGTAGCACGACTTCCTCGTGTTCCATGCTGGCACTGTAGGCAGTAATCCGTGCTCGGAGACCAGCCGGCCATGACCCGCCGACGATCGTCGCCTCGATGGAGGAGACGACCACGCCACATGTCACCTCCAACGTGTTGTGCTTGCTTGTGCACTCTTCCCTGCTCACGTACGAATTACTCACGGCCCCACCGTTGTAGTAGCGTTCGCCGAAGAGACTTAGGTCTTTGTCCTGGGATTTGGTATCGCCCTTGACTTTCAGTACGGCTTCAAAGTACACAGGTGTATTACGGTATAAAGGAGCACGGGTAGGGCCTGTCAGTACCAAATATGGATCCTGCATGCGTGCAAAACCATTGATTAGATTAAGTAACCATGTATGACCTTCGTTCCTGATAAGGCTTGAGTGATGAACAACACATGTTATTGATATGAAATGCAGTATATAGTGATAAGTTGAACTGTGAAACATCTAAACCATCCTCGAAATAAATGTGTGTCTTTCCATTGTTCTGTTGAATGCATTACCTAAAAAAAAAATCACTAAAACATAGGATTGCAATTAAGGTCGAAATCCCAGACCTGAACAAATTGGGTAAGGTAAAGTAAACAGTCCAGTCTCCCTTTACTCCTGGCTATCATAGGGATAAGGGCTCCGCTCTCTCTGCTCTGATGTCCGTCAAAAACTTCTCAACAAGATATCTAATAACTTCCTTGAAACACAAGTCTTGGTTTCTGATCAAGGTCCCGGTTGTCCTATTCACAGTTCCTCTTTTGCTGAGTTTGTAAGGAGAGAGAATAGGCAGCCGGTACCTTATCACAAAGAACAATGACCTATGTTATCAAGAAAGTTAATAGATCTTATCCTATTGAGGAGATTTTGCCGACCATCAAGCAGAAGTGGTCAGCTAAGACAATGCAATAATGAAGAAAAGGCAACTCCGATGATCGCATTGATACTCCATAGGTTTGACAAGCTCCAAATTCTTTTTGCGAAACACAGTACAACGCAGACGCTCATATACACGCGCATACACTCACCCCTATGAACGCACACACACACATCGTACCCCTATGAGCACCTCCGAGAGACTGAGCCGGCGGATCAGGTCTTGAGATTGACGAAGTCACCACAGGTGCCTCGCTGTCGACGGGAACGTCGTCTCCCACTGAAGAATATTCCGCATAAATGAGAAACATCAGCGTCAAACCACCCTCCTAACCATCTTGCCACCGACAAGTTCTCGACAAGCTCCAAATTCTCTCGAACTCAACATACTAATCTTTTTTTTTCTGCCCACATTCAGTCATTGTTCCAGAAATCATATTTAGTTAATGTTTAAGATATTGTGAGTAAAATTATCCAAGCTATCAACAGTACACAACACAAAAGCTCTAATCGTGTGTTCCTTACTCATCAGTTCTGCATAAGAGAGATCTTCCTAGAAAGAGGCAGCCACTGTAGCACTATTCCGACAGGCGAAGAATGCAACGATGTGTGGCTGTGCAGCGTTCAGAATGCGAGCAGTGATCGGCGGTTACAGGGCCTCGGCACCGTCCGTGGTGCGAGGCTGGCGATCCGTGACGCTTTTGAAATGTTGTCTTCTCCTAATCAAGAGCGAATTCTGCCCCCTCTGTGGGTTGGATTCTCTGCTCATGTGGCTGGGAATGCTGTCTTGTGCACTTGTGGGGATGGCCTCTAGGCTGGGCTTTGTTTGGTGGAATCGGTTGTAGTATCTGTCTAGCGGCCAATGGTTGTGGTCTTGTCTTGAGTGATAGGCTGTTTCGACCTAGTCTTAGGTTGTACAGTTCTAACTCTACTCTTTCGCTCAGGAAAAAAGACATTACACTATTCCTTACATGAAGAAGCAAACCTTGAGAAGGAGTGGAGAGCTACCGAGCACTTTTCATTCCCGATATTGCTCAGAAGGCATTTAGCGTTCCTCCTTTTTAAGAAATATTACATATTTGTTTTGCTAATGTTCTTATTATGTGTGTTACTCCCTCCGTTTTTCAATATAAGATGTTTTAGCATTTGTCTACATGCACATGTACACAAATGTATGTAGACATGTATTAGTGTGCATATTCACTCACTTTAGTATGTATCTAGACAACATGTGCAACACCTAAAACATCTTATATTAAAAAGCGGAGGGAGTACACTGTTACGGGAGTGTATTAGTTGGTTTTGTTATTAGATTAGCTTTTGTGTTTTGGGAATGTTCTTATTGTCTGTTCCTTGCTTGCTTCAGCATAAACAGAATGTCTACAATATTCTAATAGAAGCAACACAGTTGACAATTTAATACTTGGGACTAAATGGGTTAACCGAGATCGACGATGTGAAGACGCTGAGCAAACTAATATACTTCTCTATTGTAACAAAAGATACGGGCAGTCGATTAATAATAAAAATATTGCATTAGATAGCATAGGAAAGCAGACAGCAAACACGTAGAATAGTGAAGAAATGTGAACCTGTTCCGTGAGGGTTTGGCAATTGTCCCGCGTGCGGTTAAAGATAATATTGTGATCCATATTGTCGCGCACGGCCATCATACCAAACTAGTTGAATTTGGCGTGTCGTGACGTTTTTTTTGTGCAGTATATTTTTTTAACCAAAATGTTAGCTAAATTGGTATGTTGGAACATGTTTTTATTTTGTCATGAATAGGTAGCATTTTTTGTGTGCATTTCGGATATATTGTATATAATATTCAAATATTCAGTGGATTGAAATGGTCAAACATGTTTGCATTTTGACATCAATATGTAAGTGAAATCAGGAAAATCCATTTGAATTTTATTTTACATTTGTGGAAAGTTCGTTCGTATGGTGTCGAAATATTAGCTAAAGTGAAATGTTGAAATATTTTTGTAATTTGCTATGAGTATTTTTTTTTGAGCATTGCGTTATATTTTGTGGAACATCGGAATATTAAGCATTTGGAAATGTCTGAAAATGTCGGTATGTTGACTTAAATAGTTCACTCTTTTTTTTTGTGAGCATGTTGGTACATCTAAAATTGAAATGGTTGGAAAATATTTCTATTTTTTATCAGCAGCTAGTCGAAATGGTTGGAATTTTGCGCGTCGTCACGACGCGCCTTTGTTAGTTTTTAAATTTTGATTGGCAAGTTGTGGTTGTAATATTTCGTAAACAATGCTTTATTAAACTATTGTAGATGTCCAAAGCGTATTAAAGGAATGATTTAAAATTGAGAAGATTAAGTAACAAAATCGCTTAGATGGGGGAAATTTTTCTTATTTTCTCTGCATATTCATATTAAAATGTGCATTATTGTAAATAATCAGCATTCGTTGAATTAATTTAATTCCATAAATTGAAATAGTTAAGTATCTTTGTAATTTGTCGTAAATATTGAAATATTTAAGTTAACTCCATAGTTTGAGGAAATGCATTGTAAGGAATTTTGTTAAATTCATTCCATAATTTGAGGAAATGGAATTTTATTTTAATGCAAACATTTAGTGGACGAAGCATGTTTTAATTTTACGTTCATAGTTAGAGAGATTTCAGCAAAATTACCAATTGTAGATTATTAAATATTTTGGGAAGGTATAATAAGTTTTCATTTTGACTTGAAAAATTAATTGAATTGCATAATCAAATGGAGTACATTATGTGGACATATATTAAAGTCTGTCCATAATTTGGAGGGAATTAATTTGGATCTTCCTCAAATATTTGCTGATTTGAAATCTTGAAATACGTTTGCATTATGCTATAAGTAGTGCAAATAATGGTTGGTACCTTTTTTTTAATTGCATAGTATAACCAAAGGGAATTTATTTTGCAGTATTTATTAAATTTTAATTCATAATTAGATGAAGCGCACCTAGAATGTATACAAATATTAGGCAATCTGAATTGTTTAATTTTGTTTGTATTTTGGCATTAGGAAGTATCAATTTTTTTTGTCGAACATGTTGATATATTTTGGGGTACATCAAATATTTTAGCAATTTGAAATGTTGGAATGTGCTTCTTTTTTTCAAATAATATTTAAGTTAAGTATGTAGGTAGTGGTACTGTATATTTTTTGGATCCGTGCTAACAAATGGGGAAAGTTTGTCTATATTTCATCCAAATATTGACTATTTTGAATTGTGTAAATATGTTATGTGTTTTGTCATACATAATTAGTGTTGCTTTTTTCGGAGCATTTGTTATATAGTTTAGATAATATCGAAATATTTAGCAAATTGAAGTATTAAATGTGTCTATGTTTCCATGAATTTTTAACTGTAATTAGAGAAAATATGTTTGAGTTATGTCCAAATGCTGAACATTTTTTATATGCTACGGTAGCTTCGAATACTTGGCAAATTTGAATGTTTTATTATGTTTGTACGCTGGTGTAAATTATTAATTTAGCTTTGTAATTAAAAGATCTGCATTGTATGAGCATATAGTAAATGGAATATATAATTTGAGGAATTGCATCTCAATTTCATATTTAGAGAAAGGTAATTTAGTTTTATGTCAATAATTTGCTTAATGGTAATGGTCAATTAGAGTCCATAATTAGAGTAAATACGTAGTGTGAGCATTTGTTAAATTGGATCACACACAATTATGGGCATTTGTATTTGTTAAATTAGGCCACACACAGAGGAAATGTATTTGGGTGCATTTGTTTTTTCTTCAAATATTCACCAACTAAAAATGTACCAACATTTTTTTCTCCTCTAAATAGTTGGCCTTTTTTTGTGTGAGCATGCTGATATATTTTAGAATATCTACAATTTTTTAAGCAAATTGAAATGTTTAGAAATCATTAGTTTTAAATTCTACTCTACAATGGGTGGAAATGCACATGTACTCATTTGGATTCGGTACATGAGCATTTGTTAAAGTTAATCCTTAATTAGAGGAAATTCATTTGGATTTCGTACTAACATTCTTCAAATTAAAGTAGTGAAGTGCCATAAATATTTATTTGAAATCCATGATTAAGGAATATGCAATATGTGAGATAATATGTGGGATGTATATATTTTAGAGTATCTCTATTTTTTTCTTTGGAAAATTGAATTTGTTCAAATGTGTTGCATGTATTTTTTCTAAGGACTTTGATATATACTTTCGCAGTTGTAAACATTTAGCAAATTTATGGCATAAGTAGTGAACATTTTTTTATGTGCATGTTGATATATTTGTCACATTTGTAAATACCGTGGCGTCAAAAAAATAATTTTGAAAATGTCTGCAGTCAGAAGTTGTTTAGATTTAAATGAATTGAAATTTTTAAAAAAGTTTATATTAAGTAGATGATGTCACGTTTGTAAATACCGTGGCGTCAAAAAATTAATTTTGGAAATGGCTGCAGTTAAAAGTTGTTTAAATTTAAATGTATTGATTTTTTTTAAAAAAGTTTACATTAAGTAGATGAATTTTTAAAATTGTTAATAGTGAGAAGCCATTCGTATGTGATTTTTTTTAATTGTTAATAGTGAGAATCCATTTGTATGTGATTTTTTTTACGTTTTTTAAATGCTAAGGTTTGGAAGGCACGTAAAAATTTGAAATCTTCGAATTGCGAATTTGATCAAATGTCATGAATTGGCGACGTTTTTATGTGTTGATGAAATTGGCTAAATAGAGTGGAGTGGGTTTATGCCTGAAGATTGTTCAGATTTGGGAATGTCGACATTTAAAAGCCGTGTAAATTTGAGAATCGTTGGAATGCAAAGAGAATGTACGTTTTAGAATTGTCTAGACTTCGAAAACTGTTCAAGTTGGAAAGTTATTTAGATCTGAATTCTTTTCACGTTTGTAAAATGGTTAGATTTGAAAGACATCCAAAATTGCGAAGTGTTCAAATTTGTATGCCGCGTTATTGTGGTAAAATTCAAACTTGGGAAATGTCCAAATTCTGAAAGTGTGCAGATTTGAAAATTGTTAAAATGCAGAGAAAGTTTTCGGTTAAAAATTGCTTAGGCTTCGAAATTTGTTCAAATTGGGAAGTCTTTCAGATTCGATTTCTTTTACGTTTGAGAAATGCTGCGCGTGTTTGGTGAAATTTAGATTTGAAAATGCGGACATTTAGAAGTTGCCTGTTTAGTGAAATTTAGATTTGGAAATGGTGACGTTTAGTAGTGCTGAAATTTTGGGAATTATTGAAATCCGGAGAAGAAATAGTGCGGTGTTAAAAATTAGAATTGTAAATGTCCGTATTCAAAAGTTATTTGAATTTAAATCTGCTGAAATTGTTAAAAAAAATTGTACATGTAAGTTGTTCAAATTTCAAAAATTCTTATAATCGGAAAAGCTAATCACATTTGATTACTTTTTAAAGTCTGTTGAATATTCATATTTGGAAGGCATTTATTTTTAAATATTCAAATTTGAACGTTGATCACATGCCGTAGGTAGGTTTTTTTTTGAAAGATGCTGTTTTTTTGGTCATGTTTGTGAATACAGTGGTGTAATTAATTGAATTTTGTAAATGTGTGCAGTCAAAAGTTTTTTGGAGTTCAATATGTCCAAATTTAATAAAAGTTTATATTTTTTAAGTTGTTCAAATTTCGGAAATTAGTAAAATTGGAAAGTTATTAATGTTTCAATTGTGTTTATGTTTGTTAAATGCTCTGATTTAAAAAAGAATTTGGAATTTTAAAATATTCAAATCTGGAATTTGGTCAAATGTCATTAGTAGTCCGTGTTTTTTTGTGCTTCTGTTGATATAATTTTCATATTTAAATTATGGTTTCGGTTATTGAATGATTATATTTGAAATGCATTCGAAATTTCGAAATATAACAATTTTAAAAGTTGATCGTTTTTTCGTAAATAGATGACATTTATTTTTGTGACCATTTTGCTACATCTTTCATATTTTTGCGGTGCGTAATTTTGAAGTTATCGAATTTGTAATATATTCCTGTCAGATTTTTTTCCATTTTCTGGATTTCCTGTGGGAAAAAAAAATCTGACAGCCAGGGCCCACGCTGACGCGTACATGACGTCAGCATGGCCATGGGCTGCCACTGCCGCGGCGGCGACGACGGAGCCGACGGCGCAGCACGGCGAGGCGGGACGCGAGGCGGGACGCGTTCGACGCGCGACGACGCGGGGAGGCCGGGGGCGGCGGCACCGCCTCGTTTTGGTCGTCGTGGCGTCATCGGAGGCGCGCGGAACACGACGGAGGGCCGCGCGGCGTCCCAGCAAGCGAGACTCGGCGAGGGAGGAGCGGAGGCGACGGCGACGCTCGCCGTGGGCGCCGATGTGAGCGGGGAGGCGTGAGGCGGCGGTGCGACGCGTCGGCGGTGGCGGTGGGTCCGGCGCCGCGCGGGAGGAGAAGCAGAGGGGGTGAGGTGTGAGGGCCGTTTTGCATTTTCGTCCGTGTGGTTTGTGCAATTTGCTAATCGATCCCTCGCCTCGCGTTTTCGTGGGCTGCGGGTTGATTGATCGTTTAGAGAGGGGCTTTTTTGCAAATCCGTCACGAACGTTTTTTTTGGACTGTTGGATCGCCGACGGACGGACGGGATCGCAGAACTATTCATCACTGTTCTTTACTGTAGTTGTACAGTGCATGGAGCGCTCTCCGCTCGCGAAAGTGTCTGTCTTTGATATAGTGTATATATATATATATATATATATATAAAAGTAGATACATCGAGCGGCCACTGTAAGCCCGCACTCAGGGCAGCAACCTTGACAGCAAAGACTTGTACAGTACTAGGGAGGGCGGGCTTATAAGGCAGCGGCTTGTCCGTGAGATACATCGCGGGGATGCGAGCTGCGTGTTTTGAAGGAACATTTCAGTTCAGTTGATTACCCACGTCAGTGCATCAAAAAAAATGATAAACTAAAGTTGGTCGACAAAATCATGTACTCCCTCCGTTCCAAATTAATTGACTTGGTTTTGTCTAAATATTGATGTATCTATACTTATTTGATGTCTAGATACATCCACATGTAACAAAATGTGTGTCAATTAAATCCGAACGGAGGGAGTATTGAAGTTAACAACATATAGCAGGGGACACCAATGAACACAACAGCAAGAGGTAAATCATCAAATCCAAACAATGGGACTGAGGTACTTTTTTTTTTTTGAAGGGCACGTACTCAAGGATCAAAGTACATACAGAATACAACCAGATACGGGGCAGCTGTCCCCGAAATACAAAAAGGACCCTTACAAAGATTAAAAAAGCAACTAGGTCCTCTACAACTTCTCTAAACAGAGCAATCCGCCGTTGCTTGCAACTCCGGCGACAGGCCACCGGAGAGGAAAAAGAAACGCAACAGCTGAGTCGCTGGCAAAGACCTATAGAGGAATCAACCTCGTTCAGATCGCCGCAATATCCACCCGACGCGAACGCCGGGATCTTGCAGAAGGCGAGATGAAGCATCGACGGGAGCAACGCTCCGATCCCTGCCAGCCGTCGGGTCGCCGACCGCATCTAGCAAGCACACCCGCAATCGCGCAGCTCCAGGAACAGCAAAAAACAGCAAAAAGTGCCGCACAAGCCCAACCACTCCTCCAAGAACCTCCTTCCTCCACCACGGTAGCAAGAAAGGAATAGGAGAAGCAGAAAAAAGGCGAGCTCAAATACCGAGTAGATCGTCGAGGACGCCGCAGAAACAAGGTCGCCCATCGCCTCCCTCCACTGGAGCTTGACGAGCCATCCCATCTCTGTCGCCACGCGCCAGGAGCCGCTTAATTAAGGAAACAATGGGCCACGCGAAGTACCACTTCTGACGGAAACTGCTGTACAGTTCTTCCGACCAGTCCTTGTCCGGATCCTCTTCCACCGGCGGCGCCGTCTTCCTCTTCTCCAATAAGGCCTCTGTAATACCCCAGCATTTAGGAGTTATCAGAGGGCAGAAATAGGAATTTGTGTATCTACATGCATGCATTTGGAAAACCGAATAAATTTTTCGCAAATTAAAAACCCTGGAGTGATCGGAGTTCATTCATCTTCTTGAATTAGGTTTAGTTCATCTTAGGTAAATGTAAATAAATTTTGACATGACCTCTAGGTAAGTTATTGGCTGAGGAAAATTTTGAATCCAATTTGAATATTCAAATAATTTGAATTTGTAAAGTAATTCAAATTAACACAATTAAGTAACAAAAACAATAATTAAGTAAATAAATTTATAGTTGTTTGAATAATTTAAATCTTTACAACACATATTACAATATATAGAATTTTAGAAAGACAAACAAATAACTTTACTGATTAATTACAACAACACATTGTCTTTACAAATGTTCAACAATATAGAGGCAATACAAATATTAAGTATTCTAATTTTCTAAACTAAAATCTTGTATCATCTTCTCTTCAAATTCATTTCTGCTTCAACCTGTTCCTGCAAAACAAAACCAAAGAAAGCAATATAACCAGAAAACTAAGAAGGGATTAGTGTTAAGTAAAACCCTCAGTTTAAGGCAGTATAGTGCACTGCTAAACACATCATTGGGATGTTGTTAATCAAGGTTAGCATCTGTTCTTAATGGTCAATTGCCTCAGTACAACATCACAGGCTAGGCAGCTTTGAAAATTACACTTGGCAGCCAAAAATAATCATCCAAGGGGAGGATAAGTTCACCAGCCGCAGCAATTAGGGGAGGCAAACAAGCAGGCAGCACATTCAGCCATGCAACTAACCGAGCTGTCATCACCACAGCAGCACCACCTTTAGAGATAAAAGCAAGGGGCACAGCAGCTAGCCAAATAGAATCATTCCACTCCCACTAGCTACAGCTCGAGATCATCTCCGCTTAGCAAATAGCTCATCACCCACAGCCACAGTTCCTCACAAAACCCACAGATTGAACCACTGATCCTTGCTAAAAGCAAGAGCAAGATGGGACAACAGCACAAGGGAGTAGCTGGAGCTGGAGGAGCAGGCCAGCTAGGTGAACAAGAAGGAGACCACAAGATCTGTTGATCAAGGAATCAAGAAAAGCCACAAGCAACACAGCAACACCACCACCACACCTGATAGGAGGTTGATGCTCTATTTCTCTAGCAAAATAAACTGCTAGTTACACATGGAGTAGGGTGGTGTATTTTTCCCTCAGCTAGGCATAGAAGTGCTATGCAAAATCTTCACAGAGAATTAAAAATAAGAAGCAAGCATAACATCTGTTCTTATTTACAGAAGGCCTCAGTCTCTCGCATCATAGGCAGGGGCAAGTTATCCAATATTTAGCAAAGGCACAACATGCTAATAGCATGGTTTACACATAAAGGCAGCACAAGGCCAGTACTTGGTTGCTGGGCACAAAACCCACATAGGGGAGGAGCACCACAACACACACACATGCACCAAATGCACCACTGCTTAGTATAATTTATTTTGCCTAAGCTAAACACATGAAATTACTTCTGTGTAACTCAAATGAGACATCACAGCAAGCAAAGCAACATTATTTAGCTCAAGAAACTAGATTAACTAACACAGGGCACAAATAGAGCTTGTTACACATGCACAGAACCAATCAGAGCTAAACAGCCACAGATTTCAGCAGAGGCACATCTCTGACCACATGGTTCAAAGTAGCACACACCAGCATCATCATCACCACCAACCAATAATATTAGTGGCATCATTGGATGATCAGAGAACATCACAGGAGCAGCCGAGCAGCTTAACACCTAAAATAGAAAACCTAGAATCATAATTTGCTGCACATCACAGAGCATGGCCTTGGGCCAGGAGAGAGGAAGATAGGAGAGAAGCAGCGGCTTACCAACGCCCATGGCCGTAACTCCACGGCGACGGGGCAGTGCCCGTGTGGCCGATGAAGGAGGACCACGGGAGGAGCGCACATCACCACCACACCAGCCTCGGTGGAGCAGCAAGGACTGGGAGCACGGCGATGCCGCGCTGCCACCGGAACCCTAGGCTCGGGTACGGGTCGCGCACGGCTGCATCCGGCGGAGAGGAGTAAATCGCCGGGGTGGGATTGGAGAGGACGGCGGGGCGCATCATTGCGCTACGGCACGGCAGCGGAGCCTGCCGGAGCTCGCCGTATTCAAGCGGCGACGGCGTCGGCGACAGAGGAGCTCGAGAGAGAGAGGAGGAGAAGGAGAGGGTCGGGTGAGAGTGTGGCTCGGTCGGGTTGACCACCGACCCGAGCCAGTCCTTGGTCTGGTTCAACCAGATTTGACCAAGGGTACTATGGTCATTTCAAAATCAAAAATTAATAACTCAGAAATATTTAAATTGAATAAAATTGGAAATTCACAACAATTTCATATTAAATCAGAATAACATAAATAATACACCAAAGTTAACAGAACAATAAAATCTATTTGTTTATATAAATAAATTATTTGTTTGACTAAATTTGTATCATTCAAAAATTGAAACAAATATTTACCTATATATATAAAGATGAAGCTAATTTGAAATGCTATCTTGGATGCATTTCAAATACATTAATTCATATGTTAATTTCAAATAAGGAATTTGTTTCAATAATATTATTTATGACCATTTTAAGAATTCTATTTAAAAAAACATGTGTTAGTAATATTCTTTAAGTGGTTATTCAAATGGTATTTTCAATAAAGAAAATAATTATTATTCAAGAAATTTTAAAAAGAAACAAATTGCTAAGTCACCATGTTATTATTCCATGATATCCCATATAGTTCTTAATTCATATGAGTGAATTCTTTACTTAATAAAATATGACCATCATGATTAATACCCTTTAGTGATTGGATTGCTTTGTGTTAGAACCTTATTCTTATCCATAATCTAAAACAAACAAATTGTAGTATGATACCAAAGATTGTTAATAAATTTGTTCTTCAAAAGTTATTCTTTTTGCCTCCGTCGACAATAATACTACATTATATCATATTATTTATTTCTTCAAAAGTTATTCCTTTTGCAATCATGAATAATAGTACTACATCATCTTTTAAATAATCACAAGACGATATGTGTTCCTTTCAACCCTAAAGATGATAACCAAACATAAAAGCAAACATTTAGTATCATGATGTTGTTTTACTTTACTCCTATGTTTAATATGGTACTTTAAGTTAAAGTTAAAAACTCATACTTCTTGTGAAGTAAACTTGAAGATAAACAAATCTTTGATTAATCATCTAAACTTAACCACACACAATGTCGGGAATTACTTCGGGGTTTTATAAAGTGCATTACATATATTATGCATAATAGCATATTGCTTCTTCAAACATTAGTCCTTACCGGACCAATGTCATTCTTTCCAGATTTTGGAGTCTTTATTGTATCGAAGACCTTGGCTGCATAATCTTGCAGTCAAAAAGGCAAGTTCACTCTTGCTCATGTCCTACTTGATTATGTTTATCAAAGTAAATGCAAAATACTATGGTTTATCATTGCATGAAAAAGTAAAACCTATTTTCGAATGATGTGAATTGCTATATATATATTGTTGGCTGGCAGATGGAACCATGGTATGATGTGGTTGGTGGAGGTTCCATTTGCACGGGAAAGTATTACCTAGGACTTAAGAACCAATGCCGTCAGCGTTCTTGCGCCGTAAATGAAGCGTTAACCATGAGACTTGGAATGGGACGGGAAAGTCATCTGTGATCTTCTCCCTTTCGCATGTCAACGGACTGCCAGTTCCTTACGCTGTAGATCTTGCGAGACTACATGCACATGGGTGGGATCCCTTAATTCCCACGGTAACTGGGTCTATGATGGTCTGCAAGGGGACACCTAGGTATCTATCGTGAGGGGTAGAACCAGGGGTGATTCTGCTATGCATGAATTGGGTGGGCATGCGGGGTTGTTGGAGAAGCACGGCGAATGGCTTGGATCATCGACTGGGCCCCACACCAAGGAAGTGTGGACGGGAAAGATCGCCCGGTTGTGCAACAAGGCGTTGATCTCTTATGGGTAAAGTAACGCACCTCTGCAGAGTGTAAAAATGTGACATGTTACTCCACGTTCCAGGAAGGAACGGCGAACGCTGCAGGAAAGGAGGCTCCTCAAGGCCCTAGCACCTGTGAATCGATGACGGGCATAGTTTTCTGAAGATAAAATAAATCTTTTCCTAAAAATGTTTTACAAAGATATGCATGTTCATCCATGACCTTTTGGTATGGATGGTAGCTAGTGCATAAAACACCTTATTCCTGTTATATGAACTTGCTGAGTAACGCTCGTGTTGCTCACTCTTTCCTCCGTTGACCCCTGCTTAGATTATTGGAGACAGCAGAAGAAGGACATGAATCCATAACGATGTTGGTGAGATCTTCGGCAAGGAGTCAAATCAACCTGGTGGAGCTGAAGGAGTCAACCTCTACTTTGCCAACAATGAGTGGCGACAACAGTGCAACGGTGGACACGTCGACAGCAATACCTATAGACAAGACAACTATAATTGGATGGAGGAGCACAACTCCAGACAAAGATATTCCAGATGGATAGATTAGGGCTGTGACAACAGCAGTAGTGGATTAGAGTTAGAAGTAGAGCTAGTATCCAGCTTAGTGCTTCGACTTGAGTCTTTCGGGAGTTTCATTTGCACGAGACCTACTTCTGTTAGGAAAGGAGGTTCTCGAGATTTTGTATTGAATAGTGTTGTAATCCTATAGTGTTACCTTGGACCGACTATGTTTCTGTTGTACTACTCTGAAGGATGTAATATTTACGGATTGGTCCTTCCGTGAGTATTATGTCAACGACTTGTACACTACAACATGCAGTGGTGTGCTGGGTCACTACAGGTGGTATCAGAGCGAACGACCTTAGGATTAAAACCCTTTTAGGAGACTTGTAGGTTGGTAAGACTATAGGGAGTTATCATATTTAACTAAACTCTATATTTCTATAACTATGATGGTTATTCACCTGAGAATAATACTGTCATATTTGTATACACATTTCCTTACCCAACTGGAGTAGATATTTTTATTTACTATTCTATAGGTATAATATTCATCTACCTTATTTAATTTCCAACTTGGTATAACCAGTTAAGACTGTCTTGTACCAGTTGATACACCAAATGGATTACATCCACGTCAGTGTTACTTATATGGTATCATTGATAGCCTATCCTATGAAGTAGAACCCTATCATAAGTTCGTGATGGAGGAAGTTAGAAGATGTTTGATGATAGTGGTAAATCATCAACATTTAACTATGAAACGTATGCCAATACCCTAAGGATGTAGTTCAAAGGGGATTCACCTGAGTATAGTATAAAGTGTTAAGAAAATTAGGAGATGGCATAAACAATGATGGAAGCTACACTACTACTCTGATGTACCATGAGTAAGTTCATGAAGGATCTAGATATGTTCGCAAGTAGATGTTATAGTCAGACGGAAGATCCAAGCTACATGGAGTTTAGTTCCATAGGAAACAAAGCCTTACCACAACTACTCTTTGAGTACTTTGTCTTTGTATTATTCCATTGCAAATGGTCAACTGGGGTAATTACCGAGTCAAAGAGTTGTTAGAAGATTATAAGGTGATGTAAACCTATCTTGTAGTGTATAGCATCTAAGCCTGGGTACTTGAGATGTTTTTACTCAAGGTACTACTTATTTTATGGGCTTATGTTGCATGATTGATATATAACTGCATTTGCGATTTATTGGATCTTATTGGATTTTTGATTGGCTAGGTTGGTACATGAAGTTAGAATTTGATGTACAATGGCATGATTGTCACATTGAGTTCTTTTCTTGATGTTACTGATCTAGAGGTAGATATAATTCGTGTAAGGGAGTGACGTGCTCTCAGAAGTTCCAAACAGCAATGAAAGCTCATGAAGAGAAGAAAGTCAGGATGATCGAAGTAAACGAAGCCACACGTGGGGATGGACCACAACTCATATCATATTTGGATTCGGCGGTCTACATCATCAGACATGGAAGGATGGAGAAACTACGTAAGTTCAAAGAAAAGTATCATCACAAGATGAAGGAAGGCTAACTAACGATGATGACAGGAAAGCTACATGAGGAACTCTACTAAAGTAGGAGAATTATGAAATTTGAAGATCTAAATAACAGGTCCTGTCATGACAAATTTATGATTAGGACCGTCAAATTTAAGGACTAATACAAGGATGAAGACTATTGAGTGAAGGACATTGAGCGGGAGTTGAAAGACGCTGGATTATGAAGCCACAATAGGTAGTTATATATTGTTGGCAGTTGTCGCAACTTGGCTGAAGAAGTTGGTGTTGGGAGAATCATAAGACACCATTGATATTTGGAGAAAGTTCGAGGAGAAGGTGTACATGACTTGTATGCCTAAAAGAGCCATGAAGTGATGGTAGAGGAATATGAAGCAACAGTCTAATACTTGGCGGTCAATAGCAAGGTTTGATATGCCAAGTAAGGCAAGATATCGGAATTCAAAGAGATTAAGGAAAAACAATTTCAAGGTTTATTATTTCCAAGGACTTAGATGGAGGTTGAACCAATATATGATTGAAGAGTCATGTCATCTGATCACCCAAAAGAAAGGAATCAGTTCCAGCAATAGGTAGATGAAAGAGTTGTATATCAAACGAATTTGGACTAGATGACCAACAACATGTTCTAAATTAGAGTTAAGTTATCACCAATTGCCACTAGTTTTGCAATAGTCTTTTCTTAAGACCCTAGGTGAGACAACTGGAATGCTAGTCCGAGTGAATATTCAATGTACCGGTGTAACATCCCAAATTTTTCAAAAAGTTGAAAAATCAGAAAAATTTAAAAAACTTTTTAAAGCTATTATGTATTTTTCTTTGAAAAGAAAATTCATGCATACATTCATCATCATATAGCATTTTTTTGCATTTGGATATTTCAAAAAAGTGAGAATAATAATTCCACTTGAAAACATATTTAACAAAATATATTAGTAGAGCAAAGAATGCTCCAAGTTTTCTTTTGACTTTTATGAATGTGTTGTTCTGCTAGAATTGTTTGTGAAATCGTTTGAATCTATTGTAATATAAGTAATTGCAAATGCTTTATCTTGTGGTATTTAAGATCTACTTAAACCACATTTGTTTGTTTAAAACCTATTTTAAATTGGACACCAAGTGTCATATTTGGTTTATTAAAAAAAAACCTAGTTTGGAAATCTAAATAATTTCTGTTTAAAATAGTTTGTATGGTTGACAATTATTCTATTACTTAACTATTCTCTATTTTCAAGTTTTATAGTTTTACTTAAACAAAATAGTTATTTGCATTTCTAAAATGAGTTTTGAATTCATTTTGTTTAAACTATTTGAGGTTTATACAAGATTATTTTATTGAGTGATATTAATCATATTATTCATATTTTGCTTGGGTTTAAATTATAAGTTCAAAAGAAATTATAAAAAAAAACCCTTTTGTTTTAAAATGGCATTATTATGCCCAAAATGCTTTTAAACACATTTCAAAAATTTAGTTTGCTAAATGTTTTGGAAAATGTGTTTTGAAAGTTCCCAAACAAAGAGTTTGATTTTACAATAATTTAGAAACTGGTTTGAGTCCATTTGGACATTTATTTTAAAAGTTATTTAAGTTTCCTTTTTGAAAAGAAAATTCTTTGAAAAAAAAAATAGGACGCCGCTAACTGCCGCACACCGCAGCGCGCAACGGCCCAGCACCAGCCCAAGCCCACCCGCGTCCCTCTCGTCTCACTGACGAGCCGGGCCCATCGTGACGTCATCGTGACGTCACCCTACCATCTTCAACCTCCGTCCGAGATACGCGCCGGGAGATCGATCCATCCACGACTCGAATCCGAGCCGTGTTGGCCACGAAATCCGCCCCGAGCACCCCTATTTATACCCTAGTCGTCGCTGCATCTTTCCCCTCAAACCCTAGATTTTTATTCGCCGCCAGGCTGCCGTTCTGCCTCGCCGAAGTTCGACCGCGCCGCCGCGGGTTTCCTTCATCCCCGACGTGGTAAGCACCGGCCCCAGACCGAGAACCCCTCCCTCCTTCTCGTCGTGCCCACGCGCACCTCTCTAACCCCTCCCCTCGTTTTCTAACGCAGCGAATCGACCAGAGCGTGCACACCCGAAGGTCGCCGGCGTCCGCACCACTCTGTCCGCGCCGCACCGCCGCTTCAGGACGGGATCGACCATGCCGACGTCCCCATCGAGTTCCCCGCCTCACGTCGCGCCCCGTGGAGGCATTCCCCGAGCCCCTGCACCTCCGGAGCCTCGTCACCATCGACGCCTGAGCCACCGGCCGCCGTCCTCGACATTTTCCGGCAGTCACGCCGCCAAGGTACAAACCCTAGATCCGAGCCGTCCGATCAAACATCAACGCCTCGGATTAGATCCATCCCGAACCGGTACGGACGAATCAGAGAGCCCCACGTCGCTGTCCGCGAAGCCCACGTCCGCGTCCGTCCGCGCCCGCGCCGCATCTACCCGCGAAGAAGACCGCTCCAATTGGAAGACGACACGTCGCCCAGGGACTCCAGCGCGAGGATCTTTTTCAGTTTTCTTCACCGTTTAGCCCCTGCGTATCACGAATAGGTCCCTGCAAATTAGATTCATTATTAATTTTTACTCGTTTATCCAAATCTTATGAAAAATATATTTTTGGAAAGTTTATGACTTGTAGAAACTTTTGGTATACTTATTTTGAGGTCTTGTCGAAATTAAATTAGTTAATTTTAAAAATGGTTTAAATAGTATTTTGACTATAATTTGAGTTTAAAAAGGGATTTTTGAGTAAACTCTTTTTCTATAGTTTTGTATGCCTAAGTATTGGTCGTAGGAATACTCTATTAATTTTGTAAAATAATTTTTCAATGATTTTTGAGTAAATATTGTTTAAATGCTTTTTTAGGTGTTATGTTAATTAATAAAATGTATTAAAAATTATTTTCTTCTTATTTTCGAGTTGTAAAATAACTTAGTAGTATTTTAGAGACTTTAGCACTTAAAATACTTAGAAATATTTTGTCTCTCTCAAAATAAAACTATTTCTTCCTTAGAAATTTTTTGACAAGTGTTTTGACAACACTTTTCCTTAGAGAATTTTAGCCTCTCTTATGTTGATTAACTTTTACTTAGAATTTATTTGTGACTTATTGTTTGACCCTTGGTCCTTAGTTATTTTGGATCATCTTTATTGCTTGCATTTCCTTAGAGCATTTTCATAAGCATGGCATGCATATTAAGTCCTTAGTATTATTTTTGGTACTTCTTACATGACTTCCTCCTTAGAAATTTTGAGGATACATGTTAGCTATTATGACTCTCCTAGTCAAAAACCACTAAGTTAGAAATTAGTAGAAATCAAGGAAGGACTTAGCTTGAAAACAAGACTGCAGAAGCATCTCCAAGAAGAAATGACTTAGAAGAAATCAAGAGGAAGTTCATGAAGACCAACCAGCAACATTTTCCAAGTCTTCCTTTCCTTCCTCTCTTTCTTCCTTCTTCTCTTAAACTTCTTGGTGAATATTCTACAATCAAGACCAACCTTGACGCTGCCAACAAAATCAAGTCTTCAGAATCAACAAGTCCACAAAGTGCAATGAAGTCATCACATCAAGTAAAACTACAATGAAGCAAGGAGAAGAATTTTAGAAGACCAACTACTTATTTTCTTTCTATCTTCTTTCTTTCTATTTTGTCTCACTTTGGACATAGACCAAGTCCTTTGTGTTTATGACTAAGCTCCTTGAGTGCTAATTGAAGACCATAAAAGATCAATGAAGCTACAAAGGAGTTGAAGATTAATTGAAGACCAAACTTGTGAAGACTTGGAGTAGCTTTACAATCTTCAAGTGGTGGTTTTATCAAATTTATTTTACTCTACCTTGACCTTGCCTTAGTTGAAGGGGATAATGTTATTTTGTTGTCTCTCCTTTATTTTGTTTTGCTTGTCTTTCATACCACATTTCTTTGTATCATCCTGCATCTCATGCATGTCATATTTTTCTAAGTGTTGCATTTATGATTGTATGTTTATTTGTGATTTGTTTGACTTGTTAGAAATTCCGGAGAGAGACGAAAGTGGTTGCAACTGCTACTACTACACTTATGTTTGCCAAGGCAAGTGGCACACCCTCATGAACTTCCTAAGTATTTTTATATGCATTATTTAGTGTAATTCTTTATATGCATGTGTAGGATAGTATCGCTATGCTAAAACTACTATCTCCTTTTTACTAGTTGTGTCTAGAATCCTATTGATAACTTAGTAGAAATATTGATGCTATGCAAAGGTGTTTTATTGAAAAGCTTAATTCTACTAAGTTAATTTACCACCTGGGTGGACTTGGTTATGAAAAGATGATGGAAAGGTTGAGTGTCATCTCTTAGGGGTGACCTCTAAGAGATGGTCACTTGTGGTTGCCACCCAGGGTATTAAAGGGACCAATGTTTTGTCTAAGTGAAGAAGCTTCCAGTGCAGCCACTTGGTATTATGGCTCTGCCTTGACTAAGTTATAGGAACCTGATTCCGGCATGTCTCAGCAGATGAATGTTTGTATGGGTCTGCCCAGAGGAACAGGGGACTGTTTCCCAATGGTCTCGTCTCAACTCTCTCCTTTTCCTTAGCACAAATTGAGTGCTTGAGGATAGTTTGGGTTTGTTGGGTCTCGTGGTGAAAGTGCACAACCTCTCGAGAGTAAAAATCTAAGTACTTAGCCGTGTCCCCGGTTACGGACAATTTGAGCAGCTGATCAAGGACGACAACGGAGGCTCCCGACATTCCAATTTCTTAAGTTAAAATATTGAAGGTTGAATAAAGGTAGACAAGAGGGTGGTTTTCATACCATACCTGTTTTGACAAAAGAAAAGTGTTTATAAAGAGACAGGAAAAATTGGCTTTTATGCAAAACAGCCTTGAACTCCACCAGCCAAATATGCATATAGGCTATAGAGTTATTCCACTAAGTGTCCACATAGTGTCACTTGCCAGATCCATTTTTAATGGTATCTGACCCACTCTGTTGCAAAATTTTATTTGATGCAGATTGTTCTGACGACGAGTGAGTTTTCGTTAAGGTTTCGAGTCTGCAACCAACATGTTTTTCGCCTGTGGCACATGCAAAGGATGAAGACTCCATGAAGATTTATTTCCGCTGCTTTACTCTTTCAAGCTAGCTATATGCTATGCAAGTTGTAATGAATATTTTACCAAGTCTGGATCATTCGATGTAATAATGATACTTTGTTGTGATACTACATCTTAAACTGTGTGTGCAAATGAAACGATCCAGGGGTTTGCACTATACACAGGTACCTTGCCATATTTTAAGTGCAGGTACGTTACAACCGGGAGATCTTATTGGTTGTTCAGAGTGGTGGACTTACCAATTGTTCTTCGGGAAGCTATTGGTCATAGGAATGATATCTCTGAACCGGAGAATGTCTCGGGAATCACAACCTGGTGATAGTACCCGGTGTTCTTCGAGAGACCATATGTGTACAGGTTGGAAGTTGGAGCACAAAGGGCATAGAGAGAGCAGCTCTATTCAGCAGAAAAGATCTAGTTGTTACTTAAGACTGAATGGATACAACTAGATGAAGATCGACTAACAAAAGGTCAGACGAAAGGAAGCGCCCTAGCAAATTCTAAGGGGAAGAGTATGTTATACCCGTAGTTCAGAGAGTAGAATGGGGTTAAATTAGATTTGTGCATTGGCATAGCATGCATCTGAAAATGTGGGAAAATTTAAAACTTTTTCAACGAAGTCATAGAGTGTTCAACCACCACTCGAAAGGCTAGTTGAGAATGTCGTTAGTTTGACGAGTAACTAAAAGCTTGAAATTCAACTTGTGAAACTTACATCGTGGTTTCGCTGATGTTGGTGGATTAGACTTAGTCATCAACATGAGTGCTACAAACTTCAAAATCTTGTCCTATCTAAATTCTCAAAACATTTGGTTACAAGCGAATAATACAAGAAACTATAAACCAAATGATGAGTATGACTTACATCATTAATCGAATAAGTACATGTCTTAAAGAAAAGAAAAGAAAAGAAAGAATATTTGGAAGAGGATAAAAGACTAAACTAAATCTTAATCTAGATCTACTTATCCTATCAAGATTATCTTATCTTCTTATCTTCCAATCTTCTCAAAATCATTCTACAAGAGAAGGCAACCCAAGAAAGGAGGAAGATCAACAAGAAGATTATATAGAAGGATCTCATAGATATGCATAGAAGCACTATGCCAGTCCATCACTAAGTATTTTGAAACTCCAATATCAAAATATATTCTTATTAACTTCTCTAGTAACGGTGTGATATTCCATTGCAGGTGTTATATAAAAGTAGTTTGGTAACAAGACTAGCTACCTTGTTAACAAATTATTCTTATATGCATAAGGCAATTGGATGTCATAAAATACACATACATTCTTCTATAACCAACTTAATTAAAGCTTTGCTAGGATTTAACTGGATGTCTTCACCAAGTGATGTTAGATACTAGATACAAAATCTAAATAACTTATCATTTGGCTCACCTTGATTCAAGTAGGAAAATATGAAAAGATACAATCATGATCTATACAAGAGAAAGAATAGCGAGGAGAAAATAATAAACCAAACCATAGTATTTACAACTTAGGCAACATATTCAAGTTTCTAAGTAAGCGTGCTACATGGAGATTTATGGTGTTTCTCCAAGGATATGAGTTCCTAGGAGGTAGTAAAGCCAATTCATAAAGCCCACATAATAATCACCTTATCAAGGTATCACCTGAGTAACTCTCACATTCAGGTACACAAGCCATAACTTCGGTACGAAGTTCTTGTTAAGGGCAAAAGACTGTAATACCCCAGCATTTAGGAGTTATCAGAGGGCAGAAATAGGAATTTATGTATCTACATGCTTGCATTTGGAAAACCGAATAATTTTTTCGCAAATTAAAAACCCTGGAGTGATCGGAGTTCATTCATCTTCTTGAATTAGGTTTAGTTCATCTTAGGTAAATGTAAATAAATTTTGACATGACCTCTAGGTAAGTTATTGGCTGAGGAAAATTTTGAATCCAATTTGAATATTCAAATAATTTGAATTTGTAAAGTAATTCAAATTAACACAATTAAGTAACAAAAACAATAATTAAGTAAATAAATTTATAGTTGTTTGAATAATTTAAATCTTTACAACACATATTACAATATATAGAATTTTAGAAAGACAAACAAATAACTTTACTGATTAATTACAACAACACATTGTCTTTACAAATGTTCAACAATATAGAGGCAATACAAATATTAAGTATTCTAATTTTCTAAACTAAAATCTTGTATCATCTTCTCTTCAAATTCATTTCTGCTTCAACCTGTTCCTGCAAAACAAAACCAAAGAAAGCAATATAACCAGAAAACTAAGAAGGGATTAGTGTTAAGTAAAACCCTCAGTTTAAGGCAGTATAGTGCACTGCTAAACACATCATTGGGATGTTGTTAATCAAGGTTAGCATCTGTTCTTAATGGTCAATTGCCTCAGTACAACATCACAGGCTAGGCAGCTTTGAAAATTACACTTGGCAGCCAAAAATAATCATCCAAGGGGAGGATAAGTTCACCAATCGCATCAATTAGGGGAGGCAAACAAGCATGCAGCACATTCAGCCATGCAACTAACCGAGCTGTCATCACCACAGCAGCACCACCTTTAGAGATAAAAGCAAGGGGCACAACAGCTAGCCAAATAGAATCATTCCACTCCCACTAGCTACAGCTCGAGATCATCTCCGCTTAGCAAATAGCTCATCACCCACAGCCACAGTTCCTCACAAAACCCACAGATTGAACCACTGATCCTTGCTAAAAGCAAGAGCAAGATGGGACAACAGCACAAGGGAGTAGCTGGAGCTGGAGGAGCAGGCCAGCTAGGTGAACAAGAAGGAGACCACAAGATCTGTTGATCAAGGAATCAAGAAAAGCCACAAGCAACACAGCAACACCACCACCACACCTGATAGGAGGTTGATGCTCTATTTCTCTAGCAAAATAAACTACTAGTTACACATGGAGTAGGGTGGTGCATTTTCCCTCAGCTAGGCATAGAAGTGCTATGCAAAATCTTCACAGAGAATTAAAAATAAGAAGCAAGCATAACATCTGTTCTTATTTACAGAAGGCCTCAGTCTCTCGCATCATAGGCAGGGGCAAGTTATCCAATATTTAGCAAAGGCACAACATGCTAATAGCATGGTTTACACATAAAGGCAGCACAAGGCCAGTACTTGGTTGCTGGGCACAAAACCCACATAGGGGAGGAGCACCACAACACACACACATGCACCAAATGCACCACTGCTTAGTATAATTTATTTTGCCTAAGCTAAACACATGAAATTGCTTCTGTGTAACTCAAATGAGACATCACAGCAAGCAAAGCAACATTATTTAGCTCAAGAAACTAGATTAACTAACACAGGGCACAAATAGAGCTTGTTACACATGCACAGAACCAATCAGAGCTAAACAGCCACAGATTTCAGCAGAGGCACATCTCTGACCACATGGTTCAAAGTAGCACACACCAGCATCATCATCACCACCAACCAATAATATTAGTGGCATCATTGGATGATCAGAGAACATCACAGGAGCAGCCGAGCAGCTTAACACCTAAAATAGAAAACCTAGAATCATAATTTGCTGCACATCACAGAGCATGGCCTTGGGCCAGGAGAGAGGAAGAGAGGAGAGAAGCAGCGGCTTACCAACGCCCATGGCCATAACTCCATGGCGACGGGGCAGTGCCCGTGTGGCCGATGAAGGAGGACCACGGGAGGAGCGCACATCACCACCACACCAGCCTCGGCGGAGCAGCAAGGGCTGGGAGCACGGTGATGCCGCGCTGCCACCGGAACCCTAGGCTCGGGTACGGGTCGCGCACGGCTGCATCCGGCGGAGAGGAGTAAATCGCCGGGGAGGGATTGGAGAGGACGGCGGGGCGCATCGTTGCGCTACGGCACGACAGCGGAGCCTGCCGGAGCTCGCCGTATTCAAGCGGCGACGGCGTCGGCGACAGAGGAGCTCGAGAGAGAGAGGAAGAGAAGGAGAGGGTCGGGTGAGAGTGTGGCTCGGTCGGGTTGACCACCGACCCGAGCCAGTCCTTGGTCTGGTTCAACCAGATTTGACCAAGGGTACTATGGTCATTTCACAAATCAAAAATTAATAACTCAGAAATATTTAAATTGAATAAAATTGGAAATTCACAACAATTTCATATTAAATCAGAATAACATAAATAATACACCAAAGTTAACAGAACAATAAAATCTATTTGTTTATATAAATAAATTATTTGTTTGACTAAATTTGTATCATTCAAAAATTGAAACAAATATTTACCTATATATATAAAGATGAAGCTAATTTGAAATGCTATCTTGGATGCATTTCAAATACATTAATTCATATGTTAATTTCAAATAAGGAATTTGTTTCAATAATATTATTTATGACCATTTTAAGAATTCTATTTTAAAAAAAACATGTGTTAGTAATATTCTTTAAGTGGTTATTCAAATGGTATTTTCAATAAAGAAAATAATTATTATTCAAGAAATTTTAAAAAGAAACAAATTGCTAAGTCACCATGTTATTATTCCATGATATCCCATATAGTTCTTAATTCATATGAGTGAATTCTTTACTTAATAAAATATGACCATCATGATTAATACCCTTTAGTGATTGGATTGCTTTGTGTTAGAACCTTATTCTTATCCATAATCTAAAACAAACAAATTGTAGTATGATACCAAAGATTGTTAATAAATTTGTTCTTCAAAAGTTATTCTTTTTGCCTCCGTCGACAATAATACTACATTATATCATATTATTTATTTCTTCAAAAGTTATTCCTTTTGCAATCATGAATAATAGTACTACATCATCTTTTAAATAATCACAAGACGATATGTGTTCCTTTCAACCCTAAAGATGATAACCAAACATAAAAGCAAACATTTAGTATCATGATGTTGTTTTACTTTACTCCTATGTTTAATATGGTACTTTAAGTTAAAGTTAAAAACTCATACTTCTTGTGAAGTAAACTTGAAGATAAACAAATCTTTGATTAATCATCTAAACTTAACCACACACAATGTCGGGAATTACTTCGGGGTTTTATAAAGTGCATTACATATATTATGCATAATAGCATATTGCTTCTTCAAACATTAGTCCTTACCGGACCAATGTCATTCTTTCCAGATTTTGGAGTCTTTATTGTATCGAAGACCTTGGCTGCATAATCTTGCAGTCAAAAAGGCAAGTTCACTCTTTCTCATGTCCTACTTGATTATGTTTATCAAAGTAGATGCAAAATACTATGGTTTATCATTGCATGAAAAAGTAAAACCTATTTTCGAATGATGTGAATTGCTATATATATATTGTTGGCTGGCAGATGGAACCATGGTATGATGTGGTTGGTGGAGGTTCCATTTGCACGGGAAAGTATTACCTAGGACTTAAGAACCAATGCCGTCAGCGTTCTTGCGCCGTAAATGAAGCGTTAACCATGAGACTTGGAATGGGACGGGAAAGTCATCTGTGATCTTCTCCCTTTCGCATGTCAACGGACTGCCAGTTCCTTACGCTGTAGATCTTGCGAGACTACATGCACATGGGTGGGATCCCTTAATTCCCAACGGTAACTGGGGTCTATGATGGTCTGCAAGGGGACACCTAGGTATCTATCGTGAGGGGTAGAACCAGGGGTGATTCTGCTATGCATGAATTGGGTGGGCATGCGGGGTTGTTGGAGAAGCACGGCGAATGGCTTGGATCATCGACTGGGCCCCACACCAAGGAAGTGTGGACGGGAAAGATCGCCCGGTTGTGCAACAAGGCGTTGATCTCTTATGGGTAAAGTAACGCACCTCTGCAAAGTGTAAAAAAGTGACATGTTACTCCACGTTCCAGGAAGGAACGGCGAACGCTGCAGGAAAGGAGGCTCCTCAAGGCCCTAGCACCTGTGAATCGATGACGGGCATAGTTTTCTGAAGATAAAATAAATCTTTTCCTAAAAATGTTTTACAAAGATATGCATGTTCATCCATGACCTTTTGGTATGGATGGTAGCTAGTGCATAAAACACCTTATTCCTGTTATATGAACTTGCTGAGTAACGCTCGTGTTGCTCACTCTTTCCTCCGTTGACCCCTTGCTTAGATTATTGGAGACAGCAGAAGAAGGATAGGAATCCATAACGGTGTTGGTGAGATGTTCGGCAAGGAGTCAAATCAACCTGGTGGAGTCTGAAGGAGTCAACCTCTACTTTGCCAACAAATGAGTGGCGACAACAGTGCAACGGTGGACATGTCGACAGCAATACCTATAGACAAGACAACTATAATTGGATGGAGGAGCACAACTCCAGACAAAGATATTCCAGATGGATAGATTAGGGCTGTGACAACAGCAGTAGTGGATTAAGAGTTAGAAGTAGAGTTAGTATCCAGCTTAGTGCTTCGACTTGAGTCTTTCGGGAGTTTCATTTGCACGAAACCTACTTCTGTTAGGAAAGGAGGTTCTCGAGATTTTGTATTGAATAGTGTTGTAATCCTATAGTGTTACCTTGGACCGACTATGTTTCTGTTGTACTACTCTGAAGGATGTAATATTTACGGATTGGTCCTTCCGTGAGTATTATGTCAACGACTTGTACACTACAACATGCAGTGGTGTGCAGGGTCATTACAGCCTCGTACTCCGCCGCCCGTTTCTTGCTGTATTCCCTCATCATCCTCGTCGTCCACGCCTTCTGCTCACTGAACAGCGCCGCCCGCTCCTCCTTTGTCAGCGCTTCCACCACGATCGGTTCAGAGTCGGGTTCTCCTGGTTCAGCCTTGCCGCCGCGCACGTCACCATCGTATCCTTTACTATTACTAACTATATGAAAGATGAGCACTTTAGCGAGCTCTCAGCCCCCACGCACTGTAGCTAGCTAAAACGTGGTGGGCCCCACCTGTCAGCCTCACGGCGCGGATACATTTCCAAAAACCGACAAGGAAGCCCAGAAGTTGCACCGCAAAACCTCCAATTTTCCAAAGCAAGGGACCTAAACGTAATTTCTCAGAAATCCAGGGACTCCGCTGCAAAAATTCCGTAGATCCCCCCTCTCCCTTCTCTCTCCCCGCGGCGCACCGAGCTCGCCGCCGGCCGCCACGCCCGATGCCGCCGTTCCAGTCCTCCCCGCACGAATCCGATCGCACGCCGAGCTCTGCCGTCGTCGCTTCTTCTTCCTCGCCGACAAGCGCGTGCTGGGATGTCGTGCACGCGGCGAAATCACCGCCGCCATGCGGCTTTCCCTCCGCCGCGGCCGTTCCGGCGACGCAAAAGAGGCGGCGCCGCCGTCCGCTGGCAGCACGGCTCCGCGCGCGTACGCGGCGCCCACGCGCGAGCTCCAGAACGCGGTGGCGCGGCCTCGCCGTCTTCGTCGCCGCCGCGGCGATGCAAACCCTGGCCATTGCTGACGTCATCTCGACGTCAGCGTGGGTCCCCACTGTCGGTTTTTCCCCTTTTTTGTTTTTTCCCCCACAAAATTTCAGAAAATGAAAAATTGCTTACACGTGGGCCCTACAACTTAATACAAAATTCAGAAAATGAAAAATGTCACAAACTCAACAAATTTGAATCTATCCACAGGGGAAAAATGAAAAAAAAGGACCAAAAATATCAAAAAAAAAAACCACTGTTTATGGCATATGACTGAATTTCAAAATTAAATATTTTCAAATTTCGGGCGACTTTGAAATCTCACCGTTTTATCTCCACTACTTATAAACACGAGAACTGTTGTTCGGCTAAAGCCACACCAAAACATGCACCAAATATTGTCTCAACCCCACCAAACGGTCCCATAAAACAGAAATCCGGGTGCACTTATCAATTTCCAACGACGGACTCAAACTTCACCCCACGGAAATCACCCGACGGAAAACTGGGAAAAACAAAACCCCGCGATCGTGCCTCCATTCACGCAGAAACCGTCGCCGCCTGGGATCGCCGCCTGGGACGTCGCCTGCGATCGCCGACGAATAGCTGCCCATCGACGCCTGGGATCGCCGCCTCGGATCGCCGCCTCGGACGTCACCTCGGACGTCGTCTGCGATCGCCGACGAAGATCGCAGGGCCTGGGATCGCCTGCTCTCCGCCGACGAAGATCTCGCCGCGTGCGATCGCCGACGATGATCGGCGGATAGCACCAAGGCGGGAACCATCTCCAAGAGTGCTGGACAGCACCGTCGCCGCCCTGCCGCAAATGGCCAGACGCAGCTTCACCGGCAACGCACGAGGTACCCCAGGTACCCCAGCCCTACAGGTAAGATAATCACAATCAGATAAGTCACATTATTTAACTTCGACAAAAAACAGCTGAAATATACAAACGAGTATTGAAATTGAGACACGATGTTTTGATTGGTTTCTCATGTAAGAAGTACAACACACCAATTTTGCAAGGACAAGAGGATACATTCTTCATGCCCATAATATTCCTGTATATGACAAAACTGACATGGACGGAAAACTACATGACTAGATAATCAGCCTTTTAGTTTCAAATTCATTCACATCTTATTATTATATATTTACATGCTGCTGACATGAATATTGACAGGAAGTCCACCACATGACATCTCCCAATGGCACGGGTGCGTGCACACCATTTCAGGATATACGTAACACCCACTCCTTAGGTAAATAAAACTGAAACCATACCCACTATTTTTATTGCATATTTTGTAGGCTATTGCACAGCTGCTAAAATACTTAATGTATCTACATACAGACCCTACATATTCACAGCAATGCGGCGGCACCTCCTCTCCCAACGGCGCGAGTGCTCACACTCCAGTACATGACAGTTCTAACACACGCTCCTTGGGTAACTACTGTCAGAAAAAACATTCAGAAAGTGCTTAAATGCACGAATATGAACAATTCTATTACTCATGTCCCAACTTTCTGATTGTTACTACATTTACCTATCACAAGTTTTTTTTATAATATTACTAATGTTTCTACTATTTTAGACCATGTCTCACTCTACACGAGACCAGAGTAGTCATGGAAGGCTTGATATTGAGAGGTTATCACAGTTATTTCATAGCTGGCCAAATAGCAGAGATTATCATATATCGGAACGTGACAAGGTGAGAGTTTGTTACTTCAGCCATAAATATTTTTTTATTTCGTATTACTGACATTGATTTATTTCTAAACATATCATTACAGATTTACTTGCCTTATGACATTCTTGGCATATTCATACTATTTGTGTTCGATCAAAAGAACAGATTTATGTATGTTTTATACCCACTTCCGAGACCGACTTGGGGGATTCACATATTCAAAAATATGGATATTGCCAAGAAGATTAATCTTGCCCTTCAATTGGCAAACCCCAAATGGAATGATGACGTCTCCAAATGGGGACGCAAAGTCCCTATTGTTCCGACAAATTTGGACGCGTAAGACGTTTTTTTTCAAAGTACAACCTTACTTCAGTGCTTCAGTTTTAACATGACAATTCATATGTATGCAGTGCTTTGTCTGGTTATCTTGTTTTCATCTTAATGCACTCATGGTACGATGAAGCGTCATCTTTACAAATACACAAGGTGAATATTTGAAACCATGCTTATTTGCTACAATTGAAACATTTTATATAACAAATGTTTTATAATGCATATGTAGGATGGTGATGAGTTGAGAAAGCGGTTTCTGGTCTATATTCTGAAGTATCAGGACAACGAAGCCATCAACAATATTCCTATCTTTGAAAGAGAAAAGCTTGACCGTATAAAAAGATCGGACTTTTGAATTATGTAAATACTATATAATTGTTACTTGGAACTTTTTTTAAACCATCTATTCGAACTGCTTTTGTACTTTACGATTTATGCAAACAATAACTATTGTGCTTATTCTTTCTGAATTTGAAGTGATGCAATATGTTGCTCACACATTATTATAAGATTGAGTCATGACATATATTGCCAAACAAAAAACTCACTAAACTGTACATCGGATTTATATTTGCCGAGACGTGCGTGCAAGTGCATGTTTACTAGTTACGTAAAACAATCCAAAACTAAATACCTTCCCAAACTGAACTATTTAAAAAATCTGAACAATTTTAAACCGTATTTTTTTTTGCATTTCAATAGATTTCAAACCTAAACGATTTTTGAATGTCCAAATTCTGAAATTTGAATTTTACCGCACACCCGCGCAGTACAAATTTGAATATTTTAATAATTACATTACCAACGATAATATATGGACAACCAAAATATGACACATTTATTGATATGAATTGCTTGTGATTTGTTACAAACTGGTATTTTGTTTCCTAATTAAGGCCAGCGTGCAATTAAATATTCTTTGTGCCAATTAATATTAACCGGCTAAAGCTAAACCTTTTCGGATTGAACTTCTCTAAAAATAGCTTATCCTTTTCTACCCATAAAAACAACGGTGAAAAGAAGCTTCCGAAAACTACGATGCAACTCTTACTACAATTTTAATAACTTCCAAATATAAACAATTTTAAAACGTAACCTTTCTTCCCATTTCACTAATTTTCAAACCTAAACGATTTTTTATTGTGCACATTCAAAAAATTGAATTTCACCACACATCCACGACGTACAAATTTAAATATCTTATAAATTTAAATGCCTTCCAAACCTTGCCATTTTATAAATCATATCGGTAATATCATTCACTACGACAAACACAACAAAATAATTTTCCCATACAAAACATCTCATTTAAATACAGTTTGGTAAATCGTTTTAATACAGCTACCCATTTATATCATGAGCTTTAAAAAATCAAAATAGGCATACCACAAATGAAAATATTGACACATAGATGTTTCAAACTAATTTTCGAACCAAATATAATTGAATCAAAAAATTTAAAATAGTGCATGCTTTCAAAAATTTAAGACACTTTATAGATATTGTTTTAGGATATTAAAACAATTTCCAATAACTACTAAATGCTGCAAAATCAGTAACTTCAACTATATCCACCGACAAAATATGAAAAATATATCAACATGACCACAAAAAACAAATGCTAACTACTTATTGCATATGATCAAATTTCAGTTCTGAAAATTTTAAACATTCAAATATCTTTCAAAACTAATCATTTTACACACGAAAAAAAACATCGAATCTCAAAAACTCCCCAAATTGAACGAATTTTGAAATCTGAACAATTTTTAACCACAAGCTTTCTTTGCATTTCAACACTTTCCAAATCTACACACCTCTAAAACATTGACATTTTCCAAATTTCAATTTTACAGCTGCAACACGGCAAACAAATTTGAATATTTTGAAACTTCAACTTCCTTCCAAATCTAACCTTTTTACTAACATGAAAAGAATTCAACTCTAAATAACTTTCCAATTGGACTAATTTTCGAAATCTAAACAACTTTCAAACATAAGCTCTCTTTGCATTCCAATAATTCTCAAATCTACACAATTTTTAAATGTAGACATTTTTAAATTTAAATTTTACCACACGTATGAATCAATATACGCAGATATTCAGACAACTACATACAAACTACTTATGGTAAAGAAGAAAAAAAATGGAATACTCAAATTTTCCCACCATTTAGAGACATTTCAAATGCATTTTTCCTATTAAATTTTGACGCCGAAATGCAAACATGTAATTTCGAATACTCAAATTTTGTCGCCGTTTGGACGTAATTCAAATGCATTTCCTCCCATTTCAATTAAATATTGACGCCGAAATACGACCATGCTCGAACATTTCAAAATACCAAATATTTGAATATTGCACAACATATAAAAAAATGCTCACAAAAAATGGTATCTACTCATACCAAAATAAAAAAACATATTTCCAAATCCCAATTTGGTCAACATTTGGGCGAAAATTCCGATATTCAACAAAATATATCGAAAATGCTAAAACAAAAACACTATACACTTATAGCAAAATACAAATATTTTTGGACATTACAATTTGCCCAATATTTCGACATCATACGAACAAACTTTCCCCAAATGTGGAATCAAATTCAAAAGGATTTTTCTAATTTTAATTAAATAATGACGCCGAAATACAAGCATGTTTGAACATTTCACCCCACCAAATATTTAAAAATTCCACGAAAAATATCAAAAATGCTCACAAATAAATGTTAACTATTCGTAACAAAATAAAATCATGTTTGCACATTCCAAATTCGCAAACATTTAGCTGAATTAAAAAAATGCACATAAAATCTCACCAAGGGCGTGGCGTGACGCCACGCCAAAATTCAACTAGTCTTGTCCGTATTCCTCATCCATTCCTTCAGCTGCGCCTCTCCAGACATATCTACCTTTATGATCGTCCTCGCCAATCTCTGCCTCTCCTCCTCCGTCTCCATCTGAGAAGGGGGTTCTCTCTTCCTCCCTGACTCCTCCGTCTCCATCTCACAAAGGGATCCTCACGACCTCACCGCTCTGCTAATGGAAGGAAACCCTAAAATCTAGTCTTTTGGTTCGGCAGTACAAGTCGAAAAAGATAAGGATGACAGTAAAATCGCACGACTGCATAAATGGGCTTCTCGGACCAGACCTAGGTGAAAACCAGGATCAAAAGCGGCTCCCCCTCAACAAAAAAAGAAGATCAAAAGCGGCTAATTGAGGATGAAGGGGACGGGTTTGCAACTTGGGAGGGGTGTATTTTCGGCCAAACCGAAATACAGGGTTGTAATCTGAACTCGACGATCAAGTTCAAGGGGGTAATATGCTTCTCCTTCTCAAACTAGTCCTGCCTCCACTTGCGCCGCCGCTTCCATATTGTTGGTGCTAACCTTGTTGTGTAGATCTTTATCATGTTTATTTCGTTGTGTTTTTTGAGTCATGCATGCAGATTAGTCGAGAGTGCAATAGCGGCAGGATTAGTCATGCAAAGATGTGTGTGTGTGCATGGCACGGTGCAAGTGTTGTAGTGGCACTAGTGTGTGTATGTCGTTGTTGCATTAGTTACTAGTCTAAACTGCATGTAGTGTTAGACTGTCAGGCTCTGTAGGGTTGCAGCGACCCAGTTATGCAGCAGATCAATTGTGGAGCTAGAAGCGGACGCAGTCAGCTGAGGAATGCGTCAAGTGTGCCGTTATGGCAAGCTCGTGTCTGCAGTAAACTTGGAGGTGACTCAAGCCTGTACGTGTGTGTGTGCTGTTAGTGGAGACGTGGAGTAGTTAGTGGAGTAGAAACCGGATCAAGCCGTTAGTGGCTTGGCCGTGCGTGTGTTTCCCTTTATAAAGCCCTGTAATCAGTTTGAGTTAGTTAAGAGAAAGAGAGTCAGAAAAGGCACAAGTTGTGCGGTGCCAAACTCCCTGACTCCCTGTGTTCTCTTCATCTCGTGTGTGTGAGTCTTCTTCTACCTCGGGCAAGGCCTTCACATATCGTTGCGCCTCCGGCTTGTCATCTGTCAATTGTCAATTGTCATGCCCAGTGGCAGGCGCCAGGTCAAACATTCCATCCAACTACAACTCCCCCTTCTCTCCATCCTTCTCTCCTGACTAGCAAACACTCTTCACTGTAACCACGTACAAGTACAACCCTAACTCCTAACTCTGGCAAGGTCGCATTGCTCAACTATGCCACCATTGCCAGCTCCGTTAACCACTCCGGAAATGCTTCTTTTCTTGTCTCAGCCATCGCAGTTAGCACTTTTAACTCACAATTTACCGGCGATTGAGATCAAAGTCAATTTTGTAGACCAAAAACTATTTCTCCACAAATCATAGCTTTACTCAATCAGGTGTGGAATGAGAAACAGATGGCGCCATGCGTTCAAACTTTTGCTTGGAAACTTCTCAGGAATGTACTACCTACAGGTAAAAGGACAGTCAAGTACTGCAAACACATAAACGAAAACTGCACTACTTGGGGAAATCTTGACGATGAAACGCATCTATTTTTCTTTGTCCTTTTGCTAAATCAGATTGGTAAAGCTTTCCACGGTTTATTAAAACTGAATTTATGAACTGCTTACTTCAAAGCACACACAAATAAATATCAATCCTGTCTATAGCTTCTTGAGGTGCATTTGGACATATCGGAATGATGCCCGCTTTGGCACAAAATTTGGCAATCCATTTCAGGTATATGCAGCAGCGTTGCCAATGATGCAAAGCATCAGCTTGGAGGTAGCAGCTCCTTCCCAAAACAGTTGCGCCAATTGCTAAACAAGTACCAGGATGCCACACGACGGCTCAATGCAAGCACAAGACCCCTCTGCCTAACACACTTTGCCATCCCTGGAAGAACTATCGCCAACATCGAGAGCATATCAGATCCCATTGTTTTCTCAGATGCAGCTTGGACTCCAGGTGCAGATAATCAACTAGCAACTGTTGGATTAGGAGTTTTTGTGCAGATGAATACAGATAGACGCTGTTCTAGGCTATTCGTCTCCGCCATTTCCTCCCAGGCAGTGACATCTGCGATTCAAGCTGAGGCGCTTAGCCTCATGTTGGTATATCAGATAGCATGTTTACTTCATCTGCAACAGCTGAAGTTCCTCAGGTACAGCTCAATTTTGGCACATGCTGTAGCGTCTCAGGACATGATTCTAGCTCGAGGTCATTAGTCCATCAGGCCACAACTTGTGCACATTCCTGGCTCGCCAGCTTTTGAAGCCTCCAGGATCTACCATGAACATCCAACTTTATAGCTCATGAAACCCCCAGGATCTACGATGTAAACAGAAGATCCAACTTTAGAGCTCATCATCAGGCTAAACTAGCTCTGAAAATGCAGAACACTCTTTCAGTTTCAAGTGTTTAGATTCAGGCAACTTCACTTGCCTAAACGCAGTGATAGCTGCTCTTGCATGAATCTTACAATGAAACCTTGTACATGTACGCTGTTGTTGAATCTCGTGTTAAAAAAAAATACTTCAATCAAGTTCCACTGTTGATACACTTCTCTTCTTCTAGTTACCCTTTTTTTGCGAGTACAAGGGGCTGGATGAAAACCAGCAATTACAGACAGGTCCACAGAAAGATAAAAATTACAGTCACATCCCTGCTGCAAATCGACTCCGTCTTCGTCCTCGACGCCGTCGGTGGCGCGCCGCCGCTCTTGCTCTCCGAGACGCCTTGGATCGAGAGCACCCCCGAGCGGACGGGAAGTCGCCGATCGCCGGCCGCAAAGGACCTACGCCAGCGGACGTCGCCGTCGTCGAACCGGAATCCACCAGCCGCTTGCACGAAGATCGTCGACGCCAGATCCACCGTCCCGCGGAATCCGGCGAAGGGGAGACCGCCCACGGCAGCTCCGCAGAGCTGCGAGTGCGGGAGCGGCAGAGGAGCAACGCCAGAGCTCCAGGGAACGCCGCCGCCATGGAGGAAGACCTCCACCTGCAAAAGAACCACCGGCGCCACCTCCTCCTCCATGGCGACGCCAGCAGCGACGAAACCCACTCCTACACTACCTAAATATATTTCATGATCCAATGTTGTTACCATTCCCTACACTGATAACTAAATTGTGTATATTTTCTCCTGCGCAGACCTTGGCAGCTTTGCCATCCATGCTGCCCTTTGCGGCATAAGCTTATGCAGTCTGAACTCTTAAATGGCCTCCTCATGGTGATGTGTTGCATCTGTAGCATCTGACAAGAGGATTTCTGGCTTATCCACCGAACTTTGGATGTATAGAATGCTTAAAATTCCACTGCGATCTATCATTCTCTGAACCCGGTTATCTCACCTATGTTTTCCTTGCTGTCGTAACCGGTCCAGCTTTGCCTCAAGCTCCTTCAAAACCGCCAAGTGGCATCTCCATCCTCCATTGGGTGGTTAAAAACCAGCGCCCTCCGCTTCAAAGGGTCCCACAAGTTCCTCTGCATCGTCGTCAGGTTGGTCGCCACAGCATGGTCGAGCACCGCCTCGAGGCTGGCAACGTCCCTCTCGGCCACCTGCAGTGAGACGTCTGGCCACCGGAGGACGTCGGGAAATGACAGGCGTATGTTATCGGCAATGATAACAGGAATGCAGCCCACGAGAACCGACTCCACAAGCCGGGGGCTCCATGGTGCCCACCCAAGGGGGCAGAGGCAAAACAGCGAGCGTGCCATCTCTGACCGGTATCCATCGTACTGTTTTCGCTTCAGATAGAACTTGGGGTTGCAGCCATACAGCTGCAGTAGTTCAGTCCTCACCTTCCTGACGCAAGTGCAAATAAACATTAAATATCAAGGACTAATGGGGCCAAACTGTCATCTGTACATGATGAATCTCATATGCTAGTAGAGATTATATAGGCTGTCCAAAGCTGACCAAATGTCAAGGACTAATGATGTCAAACTCATCTAGACATGATGAATTTCATATGCTATCAGAGATTATATAGGCCGTCCAAAGCTGACTGAATAGCATTTTTATCGTGCGTTTCATTTTGGTTATAAAGTTTCTTTAAAGTATTTGCTGTAACTAGTAAGATGCAACTTATTTTCTACATGCATTGATGCAATTCACGAACTTCTGAGACCTGAATTTGACCGATGGACTGTGCAAGATAAAGCAAAACAGTCAATTGATGGTGTCCTTGATTTTTGCAAGGCAATGTTCTTGCCTACTAGATGCTTACTTGCTGTAGAAGTGGCCACTGATGTTCTTGGGACGGACATCCATCTTGCCCCGGAAGAAGGCGAAGATGTCCCGATGTGCCTTCTCTGGCTCCGGCAGCTCCCGAGACACCTCAGGCGGCACGTGTGGCGGGATCACCACATACTCCACCCCCTGGCACGCGTGCCTGCCCTGCACGCCAAATGTCTGCAGCAGGATCGACCTCTTCAAGAACTCTGGGATACCAGCCGCAATGGCCACATCCTCCTGATTGATCAATCCATTGTGCAAAGCAAAGAATAGAGTATTCTCAGTTTACTCCATGGTTACATAGGAATGACATGAACAACTTTTGGTTGGACTGTAAGTACAAAACTGAATTACTAAATTGGTGTCACAGCATTGCAGCACCAACTGGGTTCAGTACTTGGCAAGAATCAAACGGACACAACCAACCGCATTCTATACCCAAAAGTTTATCCACCCCCAAAAGATGCTTAGCGATTCCTCCTGGTCATATTTTGCATCCATCATTGAAGGATACGGTTAGAACTGTTTTTTTTTAATGCAAGGAACTGAATGATTCGACGAACTTGGCAAGGAATCAATCTGAATCACATACTCCTACCAATTTACTAGTTCAGATAACAAGGAAGCAACCAAATTGTCTTTGAGCGACTCAACAACGCACTGCAAGAAACAACTACTAGTAAGAATTACAGCTTAGACCGAGTAGCTCTCACCATGGATGGAAGCAGGCGCCGAAGTCGTGCGACGCGACGAAGACGTGGTCGGCTCCGGCGGAGCGATTCCAGTACAGCATCTCGGCGCGGACGAGGTCGACAGCCTCGGCGAGCATCCCGCGCACGTGCGCCAGCGACGGGAGCCCGGACGGCGTGGAGAAGTTGCAGGACACATAGACGGGCACGAAGAACAGGTCGGCCTCCTCGGGCCGCAGGGCCGCCCGTCGCTGCCGCAACAGCAGCGCCTCGTGCACGGCCACCTCGGCGGCGAAGAGGTGGCGCGCGCACCGCGCGTCGGAGACCACCCCCAGCCCCGGTTGAAGCGCGGCGGGAGGTCGTAGGCGTAGATCCGGACGCCGGGACGGGGCTCGGAGCTGGAGCGGCGAAGGGATAGGAGCGCCGGGAGGAAGAGGCAGGCGGAGAGAGCTAGCCAGAGAAGCCACCTGTACCGCTTCCTGAGCTTGTGGAGGAGGTGGAAGCGGCGCGGCTTGTGAGCTCTTGCTGCCTTCTGCTTCGGGTCTCTCATGGCGGGACCGCGGGAGAGGGGGTCGATCGAGCATTGGAGCAAAGGATTAGGCTGCGAACACTAATTCCGCTTCAGATGCTTATGCGTCTCTGTCTTTTGTTTTTTGCCGGGCCATGTTGTAATTAAACTCTTTTATTCTACCTAATCGAATGGCAAACGAATGCCTTGACCTCAAAAAAATTCCGCTTCAGATGCTTATGCGTTTCCGCCTCGAATCGGTCGCTCGCCGGTGCGAGCCACGGCCATTGCCGGTGGAGCAGCTTGGTAGTGCTTTGGTTCTTGGAATCCTTCTCCGTTGGAACGGTGAGAGGAAAGTGAAAGGGAAAGGATGCCTTCGATTCCACTGACACGTGGGCCTGCGACGGTGGAGCCATGAGGCCCACATGTCTGCGTCTCATCCGCACGCGGCCTCCACGTCGGACTGGTTAGGGCGACGCTGTCGTGGCTGCGACGAGCTAGATCGAGGGCTATCTATCCTACCGTACCGACACCGGAAAATTAATGGCGCGCACGTCTTCGTCGGCCAAACGAATTGGGCTCACGTCGAGCACCATGGAACTCCACGATAAAGCCGCCCCGCGCTTGCTTCAAGCACAGCTCGATCTCATTTGACCGGCCCTTCCATTCCATCAAGCTAACCAGATTGTCGACAATGGCGTGGAGGATGGCGTCGATGCTGCTGGTGGCGCTCGCGCTGGTGGCCGCGGCGACGCGCGCCGACGCCAGAGGGAACTACGGCGCGTCCAAGTTCAGGGTGACGGGCACCGTGCGGTGCCAGGACTGCACCAAGAACTGGAACGCCTACGCCTACAACGCCAAGCCCATCGCCGGTACGTTCGTCTTAACCCTCCCTGGCTGCTACCTGTACCAGCCCTCGCCGGCCGTCGAGCTCACGACGTGATCGACGAATACGTCCGTGTATGTTGTGATCGATTCGCAGGAAGCGTGGTGTCGGTGACGTGCCTCAGCGGCGGGCGGACGGCTTTCCACGGCACGGACAAGACGGACGAGGACGGGAAGTTCAACGTGGAGGTGCCGTACGACGCCGTGAACAGACGCAGCCTCGACCCATCCGAATGCCTCGTCCGCCTCGTCTCCTCCGGGGACAAGGGGTGCGCCGTGTTCACCAACTTCAACAATGGCAGGACCGGCGAGAAGCTGTACCGCCCCTCCAGCAGAGGCGCCGGCGAGGACGTCTACACGGCCGGGCCCTACTACAGCACCCTGCCGCAGTGCGACGTCGCCGACGACGGCAAGAGCTGCTACTGATCTATTTCGGGTTGATCGTATAGTAATTTCCGCGCGATAATGTATTTGCTGGAACTGTCGATTCTGGCGTTTTGGTTAAGTTTTTTGGGTTTTTGAAAGGAGTGGGATGGTTCCGTCGCTAGCATACTTTGTGCGTAATCGTTTGCCTTTAAAATATCCGTGGTGTATGTATGGTCTTTGTAAGAGCTCTGACTTATGCGGTTAACGAGCTGGTCTATATATGTTTGTTTCTCACGCGAAGCAGTAGCACTCTACTGCATTCATTTACAGTTTCAGTATTTCTGGAAATGCATGAAAAACAAAGGAGAAAGAGTTTATACGGCGAATTAATATATGAAGCTAGCAATCCAGAAATGAAAATTTCCGTAAGCTTCGTTGTCATATGCTTAATCCAATTAACATCCTCATTGCATCTTCTTGATCTGATTTATGCCTCCAGTTTGTTGCTCTTTCGTTTAACGTCTTTCATATGGACATGTTTGAGAGGCAAGAAAGCAACTAATACTCAATGAAATTGTCGTATCTACTATAGTTAGATGGATATAAGACAAGTCTATCTTAACTAGTTCAACTTTATCAACGGAAATGGTTCTTACCCTTAAGGACAGTTTCGTCTCCCCCATCCCCGACCAGCCCTCTCCCCTCCTCCCCCGCCGCCGCCGGCGGGCGCTGCCGGGCAAAGCCCGTGTGGTGCTGGCGGCGGCGGGCTCTCCATTCCCCGCACGCTAGGAGGACGACGCGGGGTGCATCCGGCCGGCGGCGGTGTGCTGAAGATCTGTGCGAGCTCGCGTCCGGCGGTTCGCCTCGGTGGATGGCCGGACGGCGGCTGGCCTAGGAGCAGTGCCTAGGAGGATCTGTGGGTAGCGGCGGGAGGTACGGTGGCGCCCCGGCGGCGCGGGCCCGATTTGGGTCAGGCGAGCAGCGGTGATGACGGGTGCAGCAGAGGGGGGCGGGTTGGCCTTGGGGTCCGGCGGCGGCAATGGAGTGGTCGGTGGCGGCCAAATCTGAGCCGCTTGGGCCTAGGTCTATGCCGACCATCGGTGGCGGTTCCCGGCGGCTCGACACACTCGTTAACTACGGGGTGGTTTCCTCCAGCTGGTCGTAGCAGTTGGGCTATAGCAGTTGAGCTGTTGAGTCCGACAGAATCCAGTCACAAGCGCTGCTGTTTCTTCCTCATCAAGCTGCAAGCTCTCATGGACCGAACTCCATTCTCACCGATCGTGATGCAACCAACTCGAAAGATATGGCTGCTGCTGCCATTTTCTTTCTTGTTCTAGATAGTCATCGCTTTCTAGTCTAGTGTCGTTGCCCTGCAGAGATTAGCTCTTTTAATTTCTAGTTTGTAGCTATTCTAGTTTCTACTTTATCCTGTAGTTTACTTTGTGTCCTCTAGACTTGTATTGTAACTTGTGGTTTCTATGCTAATGCAATGAAGCCGGGGACGAGGTCCCTTTTATTCTAAAAAAAACTTTATCAGCGGAAATTCTGATGAGTAACCACTCACTCTAAAAACCTACAGAGTGAACGATCACGTCATTTGGGGATGGAAGAGTCTATAGGGAGGAAGAAGATAGTGGAGAAAAAGAGAAAATGGGCCCACCGATGACTATACCGCTACCCTCCAAGCTTACAAAACTGCGCGATTGGGGTTCTGTCATCCTACATCGATGTCAGTACATGTTAACGCTGGCAAAGAGGGCAAGAAGAAGGGTGTCAATAGTGGTGGATTAGTACGAGTAACTTGGAATTGAGATAGGGAGGACTGGGTTAATGCATTGTTTGCTCACGAGTGAGCCTATGTCATTTCATCAATTATTGTTTTGATTATGTGCCTATAGGAGCATGTAAATCATAGACGACCACATGGAGCTCATAGGGTCATCATTTACTTTTTTTTTGGGGGGGAGGGAGGGGTCGTCTTCCAATTGTATTGTGCCTCTCCCTGTCCCTCAGATGATGACATCTTATACACCGTATACGGAGCAACGGCTCTTCAAGGGAAATAAAAGATTGAGATGTCATGCATTGCAAATTCCTACATGATTTCAAAAAATATGAATTTATTTTAAAAATAGGATTTTGTAACATATGTCTTTGCATGGTGCACACGAAAGAAACACAAGGTTTTGCGGAATGAGGAGAGAGAGTAGGGAGAGATAAAATGTGAGTGCATTGGACTTCTAAAAAAAGAGAGGTTTAATCTCATGTTGAGATTCATATGTAATGGCATAGCAATGGATTTCCTAGAAAGTTGATGGTCTCAAATCCTATGATCCCCTAAAGGATTTCCATTGTAAAATTACTATGATTTGATAGACTCCAAATTTTTTATGAAACTATTTCAGTCTAAAGAGGCCTCAATGTGTGTTGCAACTTGCAAGGGTGCTGATACCCTACTCCTAGAATAAACTCGGGCTCTGACGCAACGCAGTCCACAGATTCGTTCGTTCCCCCTGCGCTCCGGCAGTTGCTCGCCTAGCCTTTGGCTTGATCCCAACACTCCTCCTCCTCTTGTATCAAAAAAAAAAAAAAACACTCCTCCTCCTCCCTCGCGACGCGTCGCCAAATCCCAACCCGAGTCGATCGTATCCTAGCAGGCTAGTACCCCTGCCCGTGGGCTCGCGACGCGTCGCATGGTAGCAACAACGCGCAGCTCCCACTGACCCAGCCCAGCCGAAGCCACTCCCCCCGACACGAGACGGCTCTCCGATCGCCGCCGTCACCGCCGCCGCCCTTGCGCGGGTGCTCCAATGTGGCGGCGCGGGGCCCACTCCGACGCCGCCCACCACCTCCCCACCGCCGGCGCGGGCGCGGCGCGTCCACCTCCGCGGCGGCGGGGGCCGCCGTGCGGAGGCGGCGGCGACCCGGGCTGTCGTGCCGGCCGAGCCACCTCTTCTTCGCCCTCCTCGTCGCGCTCTTCACGGCCTCCCTGCTCGTCGTCTGGCAGCTGCTCCCCATCGGCGACGGCGACGCGGCGGCGGACGGAGAGGATGCGCTAGCGCTGGCGTCGCCCGCCGGGGGAGGGGCGATGCGGTTCTCGGCCTCGCGCGTGGCGCTGCGCGCGTTCGACGGCGAGAGCCGGCTCGAGGCCGCGAGATCCGCGCGCCGGTGGTGTCCCGGCCTCGAGCCCGTCAGACTGGCGCTCGTGAGTGCTCCTGTTCCCTCGCTTTCCTGCTCCTTAAACAAAACTTACTTGATCACTTATTCACTTACGACCTAGTAGTAGTAGCTTCACTGCATTAGCTCGTAAATTGAGGAATGCCCATTTTGTAATCGATCTAATGGACCTCGCTTTGGAGTTACCCAAAGCGAAATGCTGATTGTCTCAATCGCTGGTATTACTACATTTGTTTATCATTTCCTCTGTACTGATCAGAGATTATTGGACTGATCAGAGATTGTTGGACAGAGGGACCGACATGCTTGCCTAGATAGATGCACCTCGTGTTTGCTCGTGTAGCTGTTTTTTATTGGTCAAGTCTCAGTAAGCATGAATTGTTTATGTTGCAGCTGCATGCCATGGAGTTGACTTTGGCCTTTGCATTGTTTCAGGTTGTGGGAACTATGAACATAGATGCAGAATCCCTGATGCTCACTACTTTAGCGAAAAGTCTTGCAGGCCTGGGTTACGAGGTCGAGGTGAGTTGCTCCGCACTGATGTGCACAGATTACTTGTCTCGTGAAAGTCCAGTTGTCATTTGTTTGCATATTTCGGGACTGGGAGTAACCTGTAACCGTCCGTGGTCAATCTACCTTATGTTAAGAACACTTCATGCTGTTTCTCATTGGCTGAGTTGTTATGGAGCAGGTTTTAGCATTCGCTTATGGGAAAGCTCATGATATTTGGAGTACTATTTGTCGTGTAAATATTGTGAGATTTGAGAAGTTGAAGTCTGTCGATTGGTTAAAGTGAGTACCGAATACTTAACGTGGAGCATTTCCCATTATTCACATTTTATTTCTTACTAACCTCTTGGTCCTTTTGTTCTCTACACTTGGTTTTGTAGATACAGTGCTGTGCTTGTAAGCTCTCTTGAAGGGAAAAGGGTTGTTTCAATGTGAGTCTGTTTTTTTCCTTTTTTGAGACAGTGTCAGGTTTAGTTAGTGTGTACTGCTTCTCCATGTCTAATTAGCTAAAATACTATACTTGGTATATAACTGTGTCAACTAATACCTTCACACCTTTTGTTCATGACCACCTGGTCTAATCCACTTACTGTTGCAAATTTTCGACAACTTTGACATGGCAGTTCAACAAAATAGAAACTAATTATCGTTAATTGCATCATTTTTACGGGTTTATTGCATTATTTATGGCTTGGTTTAGTTGGATATTTTTCTGATTCTGGACTCTGGAGTCAATATTATGTTGGCAAACGGGAGAATATAGTTAACCTACTTTATCTTAGTCATAGTCTCATATCATATAGCGCTGTAGAGGAAATGCTCTAGGCAAATGTAGGACCTTTTAAGCATCATTGTTATCTAGTATTCTAGTGGTGGTGGTGGAGTTCTTATCAGTTATTGCGTCCCACTTAATAGTTGTGTGAAAGTTAGTATATGCTCTTGATGTTAGCACATGATAAAAGTTGCAGTGCAGGTCAGTGACAAAGACAAATCTTCCCAGAATAAAATAATTTTGGTTAAGCATTCCAACTGCACCGGAAGTTGTTCTCCAATATAGCTGTTTGACTAAAGTTGATGTCATAAATGAGTTATCATTATTTTTACTAATATGGGTTTCCTTTCCCCTTTGTGACACAATTTGTTTGCTCTTCAACTCAGTATGTTTATGTTGTATTCAGTCTTATGCAGGAACCTTTTCAACATCTACCAGTGGTTTGGCTTATTCATGATGATGCTCTTGGACAGCACCTTAGAAATCATCGGGAGTCGAATCTGTCCATTCCAAATCATATTGAAGATTGGCGAGGTCATTTTAATGCATGCACTTATGTTGTGTTTCCAGATAATCACCTCCCTGTATGTGCCGCCTCAACTTTAGATTCTGAAATAATTGAATTAAATATGAACATAGTTTATACCTGACTTTACGTTTCTGATTTCAGTTGTTATACTCTCCCCTCGATGCTGGGAATTTCTTGGTGATTTCTGGTTCTCCGGTTGATATCTGGGCTGCTAAAGGATATGGCCCATCACATTCTCAAGAAACTTTAAGGAAGCAGCATGGGATCAAAGAAGAAGATGTTGTTGTTTTGGTTGTTGGGAGCTACCTGTTTTTTGATGAATTACCATGGGATTATGCAACGGTCTTGCGTGCATCAGCTTCACACATCATGGACATAGCAAGGACTAATAAATTGGGAGTGCAGTTCATCCTTTTCTGTGGAAATGGCACTGATGCCTATAACTCTGCTTTCCGGGTATTAATTATATTCAAGTTTTATTGTATCTTTGGAGAAATGCCTTGTGTTTTAGAAAATAGAAATATATTTTTAGAGGGTTGACTGAAAGGTTTTGTTAAATTGTGTAACCGAAGGTGCTAGATGACTGGTACATGGCATGCTGTATGTGATATACATTTTATTTGCTTTAACATTTACAATCGGTATCGTGAAGTGAATGCATTACTTTATTTTTTGCGGGTACTTAGTGAGAGACTGCTAGGTGCCCCTTGTCGGATTCTCTTTGGCTCCACCTGACTATCTTATTTTCTCTTTTTGCAGGAATTTGCATCTCACATAGGATTTCCTGATGATTCTGTAAAACATTTCCCCATGACACATGATATTAGAGACCTGCTAATGTTTGTTGACATTGTTCTATATGGATCTTTAAGACAGGAACCTGGTTTCCCCCCTTTGTTATTGCGGTCCATGTCCTCTGAGATTCCAATCATTGCGCCAAATCTAACTATTATAACAAAATATGTATGCTACTTCATCTTCCATAATACGTTCTTTGTTTTGCTAGTATTGAGAGACGCTTTTATCAACGTGTTCGTTATTTTCAGGTCACTGATGGTATTCATGGTTTCCTTTTTAATTCTGATGATCCAAGCACAGCGGCTTTAGCTTTCATGAGGATTTTAGGAGAAAAAAGGCTTTTGGATATTGCTTATTCTGTTGCTTTGGAGGGGAAGTTACTTTCAAAGAACATGTTAGCATATGATTGTATCATTGCTCATGTTAAGCTTCTTGAAACCGTGTTGCACTATCCTTCAAATGCAAATCTACCCCTTTCTTTCTCTAAAGTTAAAGAGAGAACATGGTTATGGGATCATTTTGAGTCGAAGGCTGCAGTAGGAAATGGTTCTTCAGAAGATGAAAGACATAGCTACACAAGGATCATTAGTATTCTCTTGGGGGAATCCTCTCAAAGTAATCAGACAACATATTCTAATACCAATGATACTTCCTCATACGACTACCCTAGCCTGTCTGATTGGAATGATCTGAGTGAAGTTGAAATATCTGAAGACATTGAGACGAGAGAAATGGAGGAGGCGAGTTTTTTTTTGCTTGTTCCGACTTAACTCCTTTTCTCCAGAAGTACCAAAGTTTACTATTCTGAACAAAATTTAAAAATATTTTTGTGATATGTAGATTGATGAAAGGGTGGAAAGACCTCTGTTAACATGGGATGAGGTGTACAGAAATGCCCGGAAATCGGAAAGGCTGAAGCCCGAAGGAAATGAACGTGATGAAGGTGAACTAGAAAGAACTGGGCAACCAGTCTGTATATATGAGATTTACCATGGAGAGGGGGCATGGCCATTTTTACACCATGGTTCTTTATATCGTGGCATTACTCTTGTAAGTCTGGATAAATTTTACCTAACTTTGGTCGTGTGTTCAGTTTCTATTTTGAGTTTAGAAGTGCGGATTGATTTCCACTTTGTTTTATTATCAATTTGAAATAAATAAATTTGGAGCTCAACGCCATTGTTAGCATTCCTAGAAATTATTTGAAGTGGAGTATCCTGATGGACAGAAATAGTTCATTGCATTATTCTTTACCTGTTGATGTTGATATTAAAGTTGCATTCACTTCTTATGATTATCTTGCATATGTTTTGTGTCAGTCAAAAGGAGGCAGGAGACCCAGATCAGATGATGTGGATGCTGTTATGCGTCTGTCGATTCTAGACAATCCGTACTATCGTGATCTTCTCTGTGAATTTGGTGCTATGTTTGCCATTGCAAACAGAATTGATACTGTACATAAGTTACCGTGGATAGGTTTCCAGTCATGGCGGGCTGCTGGAAGAAAGGTACGAAATATGAGTTTTGCATTGACTCCTTGGTTCTATGACAATTTTGGCCATATCGGTTTTGTGAACTTGTAGATAAACTTTGTATTCTTCAGAAAGAGTAGGAGTTCATGTTCTGCAACCATCTATTTTAACCGTGGAAGTTTTATTCTAGTCTTGTGCTATGTTCAGTATATGCTGTTAGAGAAACTTTCTGGACCCTGAAACATACAGCTCAAATTTAATAACTTGGCATTTCAGGTTTACTAGATGAACAATATATATTCAGATAGCCTGCTCCATTAAAGCTATCAAGTAACTTTTCTTGCCAGCCATTCACGCAGCAATGACCTTACAACATGGTATATTTGGAGCAGTAATAGTTTCACTAGTCATAATGGTGCATCCTCTGAATTTCCTTAAGATGTATTTAAAAAGTACCTTTTCCCTATATTGTCATGTTGGAGCGTCATAACTATCAAATGTCGGTCTGCTTTTTTGTTGTTGAGAAATATAGGTATTATGTTTTTAATCTTCTTCTTCTCTTGTCAGGTTTCCTTGTCTGAAAGTGCTGAAGAAATCTTAGAGAAAACTATGGCCGGAGAAAATCATGAGGATGTTATATACTACTGGGTGCCAATGGACACTGACCAAACATCCAATTTTTGGTCAACATGTGATTGCCTAAATGCTGGTCACTGCAGGTGCCTTGAATGTCTTAAACATGTTAACTTTTATTCTTTTTGTAATCTTCCTTTGAGTTTGGGCAGTAGGGCGAGGAACCACTTCCCAAATCATTTTGTTCTTCTTGGCTTAGTATTACGTTTTCCTTCTTTTTAAACTTAATCCGAAGGGAGTTATGCGTTTAGTGCCTACCTTTTGAATCATTGTTTGATGATGGAGGTGCTATGGTATTATGCAAGTGGAATGCTCTACTCCAATCTGCATGCTTAGGCTTTATCTTCAATATTTTTATTTCATTATTTGGCAGAACTCTTTTTGAGGATGCATTTAGGATCATGTACGGGCTACCAGAAGGCATTGCAGCCCTGCCACCAATGCCCAATGATGGCGACTATTGGTCTACTCTTCATAGCTGGGTGATGCCCACCCCATCATTTTTGAAGTTTATCATGTTCTCAAGGTAATGGGTCACATTTTTTGTGAGGCATTTCGCTTTTCTTTATGTGCTGATTATTTTGATTTGAGTTGTGTTTTGTAGGATGTTTGTTGATTCGCTTCATAGCTTGAATGGAAACAATACTGAGCCAGCTTCGTGCTTGCTTGGAGCATCACAACCTGAGGTGACCATTTCCCTCCTATAAACTTATCCTTAGAATTCAATGCAGATGTCATCTCAACTCTGCCATCATCTTTAACAGAAAAGGCACTGCTACTGTCGAATTCTGGAAATCCTTGTAAATATCTGGGCTTATCATAGTGGAAGGAAGATGGTCTACCTTAACCCCGTCACTGGAGACACCAGAGAGCAGCATCCACGTGAGGAAAGAAACGAGATGTGGGCGAAGTTCTTCAATTTCACACTCCTGAAGAGCATGGACGAGGATCTAGCAGAGGAAGCGGATGACGGCATGCACCCCGGGAATGACCAATGGCTGTGGCCGTTAACTGGTCAAGTTTTCTGGTCCGGTATCGCCGACCGCGAACGGGAAGAGAAGTATATCAAAAAACTGGACAAGAAGCTCAAGAACAAGGTGAAGTTGCTCGAGAGGCAGAAGTCAGGTTACAAACAGAAGCCACTGGGACAATAACAATAGTGAAACAGTCAAACTGGACAATCAAAAGAAATATCCGTATCACTTTGGCTGCAAGATCCAGCCTATAAGTGCAGATAACCCTGGTTTCCCTTGTGGCAGTCCAACAAGAACTTGCTGCAGAAGAGGCGAAACGCGAAGGCGCCATGGTTGTGAATACACATTCTTTTCTACACCCCCTGGATCTCCCTCTCCGAAGGAGCATGGTGAAAGCTGGAGGACACGGGCTGGGCATGAAATTGGCCTATCGGTTTTCTTCCTGCTCATACAAATAGGTTACAGTTCCTGATTCTCATTCTTTATATTCATCTTCCCCGCTCTGCTATGGAACTGGATAGTACGGAGTAGCTGCATGCACGGGGAGCAGAATTTTGGTAGGACTTGTAACTGGCCATCGCCGCTGTACATGTAAATTTCCAGTAGAGAGCCACGCACGGATGCAATAGCAATAATTAACAAGTTATATCATGACCATCTCCATTTATCGATGAAAAAGTTCATTATCGGCGACGTCGGCTTGTTCCGGAACTGATACGGCGTTCTCAAGATCGCCAGCTCTCGCGCTGAACCCACCCCGACGCGTTCGCTTTGAACCTGTTACCTGTGCAGCATCATCACGAGCGCATCGCCGACCGTCCTTCACGCTCAGCTCGCAGCGCGGTTGGCTTTGATCCAGCTATCGCAGAAGCATGATGAATTTCGGTGAAATGCAAATTCTATGTGGAGTCCATGTACAAAGCTCTAGTACATTCTGATATACCAGTAATTAACAATAAAAACATTCTTAAAACTAAAAAATTACATGATACCTTCGCCGGGTGTTATTTTAACAAAAGACAACTTGGTAAAGCGCAATTGGCAAGGTAGTATAAAGTGTTGCTTCTGTCACCATGCTGAGAATATAAAACACTTGTTCTTCCAACGCCAATTTAGACGTTCTATATGGTCAGCAAACTCTGTTGCTAATATTTTTGGAAATTGGTTGAACGGCATTGATCATAGGTATAGAATACTTATACGGGTGGGAGCGGAAGCCTTATTACGATGGTCACTATGACTATGTAGAAATGATACGATGTTTAATACTAAACAATCTACTCCTATGTAGATAATTTTTCAGTGTGCTCACTTTCTCTGGGGGTGGTCTATTCTTCAAAAACACCGCGCCCTGTTTGTAGAGGTGTGCACGAGGTGGAGCAAGCGGTGAAGAATATTTTTACCCCTCATAGGTGACAGCATAGTCTGCGGATTGGTCCATCATAGCCGTACAGTTTTACCATAGAGCTTGTCCATGGTCACATATGATATGTATCTTTGCCTTACAAGGTCCTCTTTCTTTCTTTCTTGCTACATCTCTCAGCGGCTGTGTGCATAATGTTATGCATAGGTCGGATGTGGGATCTATGTTTTTATCATCTTAATAAACATCCGAGTTTAATTAAAGCATCCTTTATCGGAAAAAAAATACTAATTTCGCAGTTGAACTCAGAGAGCTGCCGGTAAAATGTTTTGAACCTTGGGGCATGTATAAGGGTACAGAAGTCACGTCTTTTTTAGCTATCATATCATCTGGAGAAGTCAAAAATATATATGTTGCACAACGTATTATCTTTTATCGCCATCTCTGGCAGTTTATGGGGATTAATTACCTTTTAGTAGAAAGTTGTGTTTCTAAGACAAGACATTGGTACAATGAAGAAAATAGACTTGTCTTATTTTCTAAGAGATCACCCCAAAGTGAAGACAACTTTTTATTTCTTTATTCTTTCTTATTCAATTAAACGGAAATAAAGGCCGACTTCACCATATTATACATGCCCTAATACTGCAAAATTGGTAGTCACGGTAACCTTAATTTGAAGTGACTTATGCTACTACCTCCGATCCCAAAAATGTGGCGTGGGCTGTACTAGTAAACTGTACATGGTCAGTTTATTTTTACGACACTTAAATAGGATCAGAGGGAGTATTAAACAACGCAACGTGAAACAACTGAAGACTAAACCAGGTCCTGCCTAAACACGACAATTATTTCAGACGGGAAAAATTGCTGCAGAGAAAAACCAGAGGAGACAAATCATCATTCATCCCCTTCCTCGTCTCCTCTATTACCGCTCTTCTCTTCCAGCCTCGTGCGTCCTCTCCACTCTGACACACACATCCCCGCCAAGAAGCCACGCGACTAGCCAACCACCTGGTCCTCCCCCTCCCCGCGCGCGATCCAGCCCACCGACGACGCGCGGAGCGAACCCCAGCCCCCGCGCGGATCTGGGAGCTGCCTTGGGCGGCGCTCCCTCCCATGGTCCCCCGCCGCGCCGAGGGGGCGTGGCGCCGCTGAGATGCGGGGCGAAACGCCGCCGTCTAGCGCACCCTCCTCCTCCTCCTCCCTGTTCGGCGGCGGTGGCGGTGGCGGCGGCGAGCTCTTCGAGTCGGGGCCCTCGCCCCTCGTCTTCCTGCCCCTGCTCCTGATCCAGGGTGGCGGCATGGACCTCTCCCGCGTCGGCGAGAGGCTCCTCAGCTCCGTCCGCTCCGCGCGCTCCATCGGCCTCCTCCCCCCGACCCCCGCCCCTGCCCCTTCCCGCCCCGAGGTTCCGTATCCATCCCTCCCACCTCCCGTCCGTCGCTGTCCACTTCTCGTCCTCTGTTGGATCCTGCGCTAGTGGTTGCTTAATGTTTGTACCGTGCGGTTGTAGGTTCCAGCTCGAGCTGCTGCTGCTGCTGCGGCGGCTGCACGTGCGATCGCAGGGTTGCCACCCCACGAGAGGATCAACCTGCCGTCGAATTCGGAGGACCTCGTCTCCATCTATGGGAGCAACCCTCAGGGCCCGGCCGTGGATGAGCTCGAGGAGGTGTTCTATCTGGAGGTAGGTTGGTGCTGCATTTTGGAAGATGTCGTGTTGGTGCCAGCGGCTTCGTGCCACTTGGGCTTGATGTGTTTGAGTTTGAATTACGTGCAGGAGTTTGACCCGATAAAGTACATTCTGGCGAATATATCGGAAGCAGGCGGTGATGCCACCTATTTCGATAAGCAGGTTAGTGGGGACAGTTACCATCACCTGTCTTTCATATCTAAGTCATTATCACTGGGGTGCATGATGTGCACAAACTTATTTATACTATGCTTTTGAGTGACATTTGCGTGCTAAGGGTGCCAATATGTTAACGAAATTTTCGTAAGCAATTATCTCACAAATGTAACGCATGCCCTTTGTAGAAGAAACCATACCCCCTTTTGTCGTTTCCTACCATTCTAGTTACCCATGAGTATATTCGCCAATCGCCATGAAAAGTCCCATTCCACCTGCATTTATGTGTACTTCTGTTACCATATTTAACACACTCCATTTTGTTTACGATGTACTTTTCATTTGTGCAGTCTACTTTGAGATTAGCGCAGCTTGACAAGATTGCCGAACGGTTGTCACGTCATGTTATGGGTCATCATGAGGAAATGGGTATGTCTGGTCAGAATGTACTATTTCTCTACAGGATAGGACATATTTCTATTGCATTCTTTTTTACTTTTGTCTTTTACTGATCCATTTGATAGATGTTCATTTCCTTTTGACATGTTTAGGTTTTTGAGCCTCTTTAGTTATGGATAATAGAGTTATCTATTGAAAGTGCTTTCTATCAAGGAAAACCAGATTTCTGATAATAATTTTTGGTCAGTGAAGGGGATGCAGTTAGTGATGGAGTTAGAACAAGACTTAAAGGTCGCGAATGTAATCTGCATGGTATATTTCATGAACCTTTTCTTTGCAAACAATATTTTATTCCTTCTGGATATCTGACCCTTATGATTTAATTATTATTTCAGAACGGTCGAAGGCACATTTCCTCTTCGAAGAATGAGGTGTCAAGGGATCTGGTTGTCAATGTAAAATCAAAGAAGAAACAAGCTTTGCTGGTAGGTGCATGCTGTTGTTTCGTGTTTATGTTCTGCATTAACTTGATAAGCTTGGTGCCAGCTTGTCCGTAAAGATCACTGAGCTATCATTATAGTATAAAGTGAGGTTTTAGTGTGTTTAACTCCTTCTAGATCAACCCTTCCTTCGTCCATCATTGTCTTAACTCTTAAGGATGGAGTTATTAATGCCTTGTTAAGTTCATGCTATATGTTTTACTGCAACTAGCTCTAGGTATGTCAAATTGAGGATCTATACATAAAAAAGTTTAGTTTTTTGTGTAATGCAGGATGTTCTTCCTGTTCTTACAGAACTTCGACATGCCCAAGATATGCAGATGGAGCTTGAAACTTTTGTTGAGAAAGAAAATTACTTTCAGGTTGGTGGATTTTGGGCATAACCACTTCTATTCTGCTCTAGTTTCTTGTTTATCTTCTATACTTAAAAAGTTAAGAGAGAGAGATAAACATATTTTTTCTTATATAATCATAGTACTAGCTTTTAACCCGATAAATCACCTTTTGGAACTGTGCTTTTTTTGGGGCAAACAAATATGTGTTGGTTGGTACTCCACTCCAATGACCCTAGTACTGTGTGTTTGCTATGCGGTTGGAAATCTATCTTTTTCTTCAGAATTATGTTAGTTTCTTATGATACTTTACTAATGTTTGCAGGCATTTCAATTATTGCCAGAGTGTTTGCAAATCTTGGAGAACTATTCAAGCCTTTCTGCTGTACAAGAAATGGGACGAGGTGTTGAGGTAATTTTTTGATTTTCTTCTTTTCACCAGGCTTATCATGTTAACATGTTTTGTCTTCAATGTTAGAAAGTGTGGAACAAGTCTATGCCCCTTAGCTTTCTTGGTTGTTCATAGAACCAAAACTCTTCAGCACCATCAAATTCGATGAAGCCATTTGCATTTCTCACTTCAACTGATTTTATTCCATACTCTTACTCTCATTCTGAAATGGTATTTCTGCTCTGCAGGCATGGTTAGCAAGGACAATCCAAAAATTGGACAACCATTTGCTGGGAGTTTGTCAGACCTTCAGTGAAGAAAGCTATTTAACCGTGAGTATTTACCTGGTCATTATTTTATATATGCTTTTGGATTGGTTAATCATATTTTTCTCTAACTTACTTGAGGTGCATTCTTCTAACAATTAAGTCTGAATTGTAGGTGATTGATGCATTCGCATTGATGGGTGACATTGGTGGCATGGCTGAAAAGATGCAAAGTTTCTTTTTGCAAGAAGTACTCTCTCAAACGCATATTGTCCTGAAGGAAATGTTGGAAGAGGTATTTGATTTCTTGGCAACTTGCAGACCTTTTCATTGTTAGTTTCTTGATTTGCGGTATTTATTAGGAATTATTCTGGTTTCCCATTAGTCTAGGTCTCTGGTGATTTTATTGGTCTAAATCTGTAGTAGATTGACTTGTAGTCCAAGTTTTCTTTTCATAACAATATTAAAATTTTCTAATACTGCAGGAGGTGGGAAATAATGCGCAGAGAAATAGGTATGTATTCATCACTGTATTCCTAAGATTGAATGAAATATAGTGGCCTGGACGTATGTGTATGGTTGGGTGTTTAATCAGCCCTGGATCAATGTTATTGTTTTGGGGGCAAAACAAGCTATAACTTAAATAGGCTATGTGTCATATGTACATCTTACACTTGGATTATTTACTATAAAATCTTTGGAGTTTGATATGTTTGCATGCTAGTCTCAAGTACTGCACTTTCTGCGAAAAATCATGGTTCTTTCTGGGCTAAGCCTACACCTGAAATGATAGTGGTGTACACAGTTGATGTTGACTTGCGTTGACCATTTCTGATGACCTAAAGCAGTATAAGATGTATGCTATATAGCCTATCATTTATGTGGCATTTTTTCGGCAGTCATTTCAGCTTTTTGAGTATCGTGTGGGCTAGATACTTCAAATTATCAAATATTAAACCAACACCGAAGTTTCTGCGAGTACTCACTCCACTTTTGTTCTCTGCAGATTCACATATAGTGATCTTTGTGTTCAAATTCCTGAGTCCAAACTTCGCTCCTGTTTGTTAAAAACTCTTGAGAGCATATTTTCGTTGATGCGGTCATATTATGCTATTATGAGCTTTTGCCCAGAAGTAAAGGTAATTGTTATACGTGCAACTTGAATCCACTTGTATGTAAGTGTAAACCATTACTAAAAACTGCAAATTTAATCTTTGAGTCAATTGAGTGTACATGTAGTGTTGTAGGAAACTTCCAGCTGAAGAAACTCCTTATATACAGGTGTCAAATGTCAACAGTTTTCAAAATCTTCTCTGTATGCTGCTGGTAGTTGGCAAAAATATTTTATGTTGTCAGTCATATATTGAATGCATAGTAAACGGGACCTGTTTTCAGTATGAATAAATCCAATTTAATTTGATATATATTCCCATAGGTATAAAAAGTTGCATCTATATCCGATGAAATATCTTGGTTGAGTTAACAATGTCTCATTTGAATACTCGATTTTGGTATAGTTATAAATGTAAGCTTTGGTTTCTTCTATTCAGGATAACACATCTCAGGGCCCAAGTGAAAATTTAGTTGATTCAGGAAGAGGTCATTCAAGTGCTGTTAATCAGGATGGTGTTGCAGCCACAACGAGCGGCAGAGTACCATCTTCTGATGCCAGCAATCCTGATGCTAGCACATCAGGAGCAGATGCTCCGTTCTATCAACTGAGAGCAGATGCTACAAAACTTGTTGCATATACATTTGAAAGGGGGCGGAGAAATCTTTGGCAACTGGCAACAAGTCGCTTGTCTGTTTTACTGTCTTGTTCAGCTGTTTGTTCAACTAGCACATACCAATTTCTGAAGAACTATGAAGATCTCACAATATTCATTTTGGCCGGTGAAGCATTTTGTGGGTTTGAAGCTAGTGAGTTCCGGCAGAAGTTGAAGACTGTCTGTTTGAACTACATAGTGACCTTTCACCGGCAAAATATATACGTATGTCTAATAAATCCTATTCAATTATTAGTTGGTATTGTTCTGTAGTTGGTATTTTCTGTATTGTTGATTTGGCATATAAATTGTTGCCTTTTGCATTTCAGCGTGACATTTTAATATGTTAATTTTGTGATTCGGTTGGCAGGCACTTAAAATGGTACTGGAAAAGGAATCTTGGACAATAATGTCTGCTGAAGCTACGCAGATAATTAGTCTAGCAGGGCTTACTGGTGATGGTGCTGCACTGATATCACCTACCCGCCGTAGTTTTACCTTGCCAAAAGAATGTCTCCGTGGAAATTCTACTGCAACTAATACAGGGAGGCAGAAGAACGGATTTGCTGCCTGGCTCAATATTGAGAACCCATTTTCTTTGAAGATAGAGCATGGCTCCATAGAATCCCCTAAGTATAATGTGCTGTTCAACTCATCAGCTGGCAATAATTCTGTCGATGGGAATACTAGTAATGGCAATGGAAATAATTCTTCTTTTGATGAAGAGAATGAAGACCTTCTCGCTGATTTCATTGATGAAGATAGCCAATTACCCAGTAGGACATTGAAAACAAAAATTGTGAAAGGCAATTTTTCACATTGGAAAGATGGAGACATTTCATCACAGACAGGATCGTCTCTTTCTTTGTTAAGGTATCAAATGTTTATGTATGTTAACTTGAGGAAATTCCTACAATGTAAACTGCCTAAGCTAAGTTGTCACTTCTTCACTGGAATCAGGATGATGGACAAATATGCCAGAATTATGCAAAAGCTGGATATGGTCAACGTTGAGCTTTTTAAGGTTAGTTGCAAGGTTTAGTTGTGATGTCAATAAATTTTCCTTGTGATAAACTGCACGTGCATGAAGTTGTGGAATATCTTCTGTTGTTCATACTTAACAATGTTTTCCAGGGCATCTTCCAACTTTTGGCATCTTTTATCACCATATATACGAGACATTTGGGTACCAGGACAGGAGTCAAAGTGGGAAGCCATTACCCGATTCTCAATCATGTATGGATCATGTTTTTCTGATTTTTTTTGGCACACAGTTCTTTGCTATTTAATGCTTACAAATACATGATTGCTGATTTGGAATTCGTATGTCCTTTCTGATGCTTGTGTTGTATTCAGTTCGGCTTAAAGTGGCTTTATCAAAAATAACACAAGATTCGGATCAGTGGATCAAACCACAGAACAGCTTGTATCCACCTTCATCACCTTTATCAATGAATTCAACTATTGCCCAAATGGATGTGATGCCTACTGCGCCTCCGAGCTCAATGTTCACCTCCTATGGATTAAAGGTAGCTACTGGTTTTACATCGCAATGCTTGTAAAATATTTTTGGAATTGAGTTACAGTACTCGATGTAAATTTTTTTTCTCTCATAGAAAACAAATTTGACTTGAGCTTGCCTCATAAGAATTCATGTCTTGTCTGCTAATCATGGCTTCATGCATCTTTTAGAGTTTGAAGATGCTGAATGAAGTTCCATAACATCAGCAACTTATCTTTGTTTTCTTGGCTTCAGCAAGTTAACTGCTCCAGTAGGCATCTAAGTTTAAAATAAACTCTTGCAGCTGTGAAATATTAGTTCATTCATTTTTGCTGGTTACTCTAGGACACTGTACATGTTTGGTTCGAGGTTTTCTTTTAAATAGCTATCCCCCCCCCCCCCCCCCCCTGGCACCATATGTCTACTAGGTTATATTTGATTGTGTGAATATGAGAAAGATGTTATAGCTGCTGGTTGTTGGGGAGGCAAAACTTTTGGATGTCTAATGTGAGGACGGGATACTGAGTTCTTTTTAGCCTCGTGAAGTTACTTGTCAATTGCGAGGAGAGTAGAGTCAAATGATTTTTGTGCGCGTATTGATGGATGACTGTATCATGGAGGAAAAAATGGCACATGGGAAAGCATCTGGGTGTAGGACTGGGTGAAATGTATGAGGTGCTGGCATGAGCTGATTGGGTCCCTTCTTATATTTATATCCTTACATAAGTCTTTGGATGTGTGCCTCACTATAAACATAGATCTTTCTCTAATGTACTAGGTCAAACTGAATTTTTTTTGTGTTATGAAGTTTCCTTCTGCTTGATTAGGTGTTTAAAAGGCACGGCTAGCAGGTCATTTTTGTGCCTGGACATATGCTTTTTAAAGCGCCATGGATGGTGTTATTAGCTTTCTCTTCACATTAGTATAAAAATGTATGCCTTATATCTAGTCTCTGTAGTTCTGGTATCCTCGTTTATCTTTCCATATTAAAAACTTCTCCTTTCATTGCAGGAGAGATGCGCAGCTGCTGAAACAGTATCTTTAGTTGGTCGAGTTTTGAACAGATCTAGAGCCCATCTACATTCTGTGTTGTCTCAGAATAACACTTCTGTTGTTGAAGAGTTTTTTGGGACACTGGTAAATCTCTTGGCTTTTGTTATTGCTGCTGTTGTATTTCGAATCGTCAAGTTCATTTTGTTATTTTCGATGGTAAATGTTGAAAAAATTCTATTTTCCTTGTTTGTGATAGGTGGATACAGTTCCAGATTTGGCTGAGCACATCCATAGGACAAGCGCACGGATGCTTTTGCATATTAATGGGTATGCTGGATAACCTTCCAAGTCTCTGCCAATCCCCTGAAATCATATATTGTTATTTCTTTCGGCTGGGTATAACTTGGTGATATAGGCATTTGCACAGAGGCATTAATGCTATTAGAAGTGAATAGTATCTTGCTCAGATACTGCATTTGATGTTTTCAGTCACAACTCATGTATATGAATCAGCTCACCTGCCAAATGTGTTTTTCAGGTATCCGGATAAGATAGCAAATGCTAAATGGGAGTTCAGGGAGCTTGGCATAGAGCACAATGGGTATGCTTAGTTTAAGCAGCCTTAATGTCAATAGCATGAAAATTATTGTTTCGAATTTCTCTATAGCTCCTTTAGTATGCTTCTTTTGAACCCTGCTCTGGCACGTCCCAAGGTTCAAAAAGGCACTCGCTTAGGCATGCTTAAGTTCTGGGCTCTAGACGGTGAAACAAAGCGGCCCGGCGAGGTCCGGCCTCCTGTGGCAAGAAATTGGCATCTCCGGCCAGTAGTCATCCTCTCCAACGAGGAATCAACCTCCTCCAGCGAGAAATCAGCATCATGGCTGAGTAGTAGTCCTCTCAGGCGAGAAATCGATGATGGGGGGGGGGGGGGGGGGGGGGGGGGGGGGGGGGGAGGGAGAAGAGCTAGCATGGGAACTGAGGGAGGATGGTGCGGTGTCTTTTCGGCGGCGCGTTGTAGTCGTCGCTGGTGCTGCTGGTTGCTGCTGCTCGTCTAAGTGGAGGTAGTTGGCGGTGGCTACTCCTGTACTAGTTGGCGGTTGCTACTGCTCCTCTAAACCCTTCCGTTGATTCACAGGGTAGGAAAATTAAAGAATAGGGATTGTGTAGGATTGAGTTGGCCTGTCCAGTGGAATCCTATGGGCATAGGAAAAAGATGTAGGATTTTTCAATGAGGTCTGAGCTCATGTTAGCTTTCCTGCAAAAATACTCTACCGAAGGAAAAAAATCCACAGGGTCCAAATCCTACAAAATTCCTTTCGAAATCCTGCAAATCAAAATACATAGTAACCTCCATGGGCCAGATGGGATTTTAACTAGTGGACCTAGCTTTCCCTCCTTTTCCTCTCCTTGTTACCTTTTCCTATCATATTGATATTCATCCTTCCAGACCTCCCAGCGCACCCAGCTGCTCTGTCTGTACAGAACTCATTGGCGCGCCTAAGCTATCTAGGCGCTATGCGATGGCAAAACACCTAATTAACACCTAGTGCGTTTTTGAACCTTGCTCCGCCTATTCATCTAGACATTAGTTTTCGAAATACTACAAATAATTTGTGGTCGTTTTCCTTGAGCGGTAGTCCTTAACCCATCAATTTGCATGCAGTTTTGTGGCTGCTACCTTTCTCTTGCTAAGTTTACCTTATGCAGATAAAATTACGCCTTTTACTCTTGCAGACTCAAAGCTGATATGGAACCGAGTTCCTTGTACTATGACTGATGTGTGTCACTGATTTAATATTTGGACCTCTTTTTATTCCAGGTACGTTGATTTATTATTGGGTGAGTTCAAACATTACAAAACAAGATTGGACCATGGAGGAATTTCTAAGGAGGTTAGTTTGAGCCAATTGACTGAATAATTTCTTCTTTGGTCTTCTTGGACTTTGTTTATTGTGTTGGTGTTAATTAGTTTGTCCTTCTTACTCTTTTAAATGATTACCGACATTAAAGGCAATTAAACTTCTCATGTTCTTCCCAGCTCCAACACCTCTTGCTGGGGTATGGCATAGAGAGCATTGCAGAAGTTCTAGTTGAAGGGCTCTCTAGAGTGAAAAGGTGCAGTGATGAAGGACGTGCATTGATGTCACTTGACCTTCAGGTTGGAACCTTATGCGGTCATTTGTGAATTGGAGGCATGGAAGAAAACTTAGTACTTAAGAGTTTTGCTGTTTTTTCAGGTACTAATTAATGGGCTGCAACACATTGTATCGTCAAATGTTAAGCCGAAGCTGCAAATTGTGGATACTTTCGTAAAGGTATGTAGCACAAATTACTCGCCCCTTATGTGCATAGCAGTAACTAAATGACAGTACTTCCTTTTGCCTGGAGAATACCTCCTATCCTGACCACACTAACTTTTTATGGTCCGTTTCCCGTCAATAATGGGTTATGGACAAACGTCATTGCTGTTAACGGTTCTTCTGTCAATCAAACAGGCTTATTATCTGCCGGAGACGGAGTATGTTCACTGGGCACGATCTCATCCAGTAAGAGCTCAACTGATCTTACAATGCGCTAATCTTTTACTTTGAAATGCGAAATTATTTACACTGTCTTTCTTTGTATAACTCCACAGGAGTACAGCAAGACTCAGGTTGTGGGGTTGGTCAACCTGGTTGCTACCATGAAAGGATGGAAAAGGAAAACGAGGATAGAAACCATCGAGAGGATCGAGGCAGGACCCTAGGCGAAAGCGGTCTGTAACTGTTTCATTTTTGTTGCTCCAGCTGCATATAGAGCTGTGTTTTCCTCTTTTTCTCGTCGATTTTGTTGATTCTTCCACCCTAGCCATTTGATGCTGACACCACTATCCTTCGTCGGTGTATATTTAAGCGACAACCTTGTATCATGATTTAGTTGGGCTAGCAACCAGAGGCGAAGGAACAGTACTGTATGTACTATACCGTACATGGAGCATTGTCTCAATAAACACAAATCATCATCTTGTATGAATGTGCCCTGCCTCAGTGTACTACTAAACTTGCTGCAGATGTCTTAAATGTCTGACAGAAGCGCATTGTACATGCAGCAGATTGGGTTATTTATTACAGCCTTATAATCTCAATAAGTGATGCTGTAATAACCATACCTGATACCCAGTAATTCATTTGTATTGAAATCTGTATCTATGACTAATACGGATGGCCAGTTCATGGCCGTCATATACTCGTGGTGTTGTCGGTGCATGCTGTGCAAAGAAAATCCCCAAAATACAGTGTTCCAGTTCGGCACAACAAGACTGGAAGAGAATTACTTGCGGACGTCATATCTGGACAGAACTGCCGCTGACCACTGCGATGTCCCTGAACTTCCCACACATTCATTGGCACCAGTCGCCAATTATTCCACCTCACAACAGCAGCCTGCGGCGACGCCAAAAAGCTGCAGAAACTTGGGTAAGAGTCACAGCAACAAATCATTGCTACAACTCTTTACCTCGGCAGAATGATTCCTCTTGCCTGCAGCTAGTGGCGGATATAGGACCCTAAACTTGGGGTGTCAAAGTTAACTATACAATCTGGGAACAACAAAATTTCAGTACATCAATAGATTTTTGTGAAAAAATACACTACAAATTGTATAATTTAGCTTAGATATATACTCCCTCCGTTCCATAATATAAGATGTTTTAGCTATTGCACATGTTATTTAGATTCACACTAAAATGAGTGTACATATGCACTAAAAGGTGTCTACATATATGTCTATGCATTAATGCATGTGAATGTGAAAAATGTCTAAAACATCTTATATTGTGGAATGGAGGGAGTACAATACAAAGTGTTTTGCATTTTTTGAGGGGGTGCCATGGCCCCTAGATCCGCCCCTGCCTGCAGTGCAGGCTGCAGCTTAGAGGAGGGCCTGATTTTATTTTAAAGATGCAAACCGTTGTTTTGTGTCCACTGAAAGGAGTAAAAACCATTATAAGAACTAATGAAGGTTACAATCAAACGTCACCAAACACCATCCACCGGCGGCCAGAACATGCCATGACGAAGTACTACTATGAAAACAACACGACGGCACCACCAACGTAGGGCCGGCCAGGCCGGCGTCCGAGACAACTCACACCAAACCGAGCCTTCCATCGTGCAAGGAAGCAGGAGTTCCATAGAAAATTGTTAAATTCCTACACGAATCAGGAATTTTCTCGTGCCCTAGCTTGCTGCCGTAAGCACCGTAGCAGTAGCAAGCAAAATCCAAGCAACCCAATTAAAGTTCCACAGAAAAATAAAGACGAGACGGACAGAATAAGTTCTTGTATTGGAGACTGGCCACCGGTGTATAACATACTAACATATGCAGATACAGCATCGTTCAAGCATCTGATTATACATCTATACAGGCTGCACTCCATGGAAGGAAATTTGACCTATTACACTATAGAAGGAAATTTCAACCTATTATTACTCCTTGACCACCGTACTAGTAGTATCTCATACAGTAAAAAGCAAGAACTGCTGCTAAAACTACTACGGCTACTACTACTATCTAGCTACTATAGGTACCATGAACTACTATTGTGAACTGATTAATGGAAACATTAGCAGCAGCTAGTAGTAGTAGTATAGAGTACAAGTACGGCAGTAAAAACGCAGCACTAAATCCCATTACCCATACCAGCTACCGCAACTAGCACGCACCGACGAGCCAAAACCACTTGGCCAGCCAGGTACTGCCGGACCAGCTAGCTAGCCCTTGCCTTGGGCTCCGGCGAGGCCAGCGGCGGCGCCACCCTGCGGCGCTTGATCTTCTTCTCGGGCGCCGGCGCCGGCGCTGTGTGCGGGCGCCAGAAGAGGCGCTCGAGCTCCTCGAGCCGCAGGCTGAACACTTCCACCTCGAACAGCCGCTTCCGGCACGGCGCGGCCGGCGCTCGCGGCTTCCTCGGCGCCGGCGGGCACGTCGCGGCCGCCTGCTTCAGCTCGCTCCCCACGCCCGTCGGCGTCCGGCAGCACTGCTCCTCCCACGTGCCGCTCGCCCCTTCTTGACCTACTCCGCCGGCCGCTCCGGCGGTAGCATCCCCGTGCAGGAGCAGCGGCGAGCTGCACGGCGAGAAAACCGGCGCCGGCTTGTAGAACTCCGGCGACGCCGACATGGTCGATCTCGATGCCGGCCGGCGCTCGAGCCACGCACGCACCGCGAGTTTCTTGTGCTCGTGGAGTGAGAACTAGGAAGAGGAAAGAGAGAGCTTCTTGGGTTGGTGTGTACGGCGGCGCGTGCGGAGGAGTGGAGGTTACTTGGGGCGCTGGCTCACTTTCTTGCTGCTGAAGTGCTGATGCGAGGTTTTGCTGGGGATATGCTCCGGTTTTGGGAGAAAGGGTCCTCCTTTGTAGGGGCTATTTGATAAAATGCCCCACTTTACTTTGCCATTTGCCCCAAACGGCACATTTACTTTGGCATGGATGAAATGCCCTGCTTTACATTGCCCATTTGCTAAAGTGCCCCGTTTAGGTGATTTAGATCTAATTGGAATGGTCTATCTCTTTTTCTTAATCTAATCTAAAATCTAACATTGATCCAAAGCTGCTGTAGCTTGTGTCTCTCGCTCCTGTCTTTCCCATACGAACAGAGGCAGGAGACGCCGGCATGACGTCGAGTTCACTGACGAGCCAAGCTCGATGCCCGCATGGTGCTGCCCCCGTCGCCACAGCACCAACGGGTTGTTAGGAGACAGACCTCAAGTCGCCGGGATGCGCCGCCGCCGCCGCCTTCCGTGGTCGCCGCCGAGCTTGCCATAGCACAAGGACGCAGAGGGAGGCGCCGTGCTTGGGCTTTGGTCGCAGTGGTCGGCCGGCCGGTCGTCTTCGTCGCCGGCGTCACCTGGGTAACCGTATTCGTACGGGAGAGAGACAGAGCCATCGGCGGCGGTGGGTGTCCAGCTTCAGATCAATCAACTCAGGGGCAAAAGGGTACTTAAGGTTAGAGATTAGATTAAGAGGATATTATTTCAACCTGCAGTAAATCGCTCAAACGGGGCATTTTAGCAAATCGACAATGTAAATCGGGGCATTTCATCTATGCCAAAGTAAATGTGCCGTTTGGGACAAATGGCAAAGTAAAGTGGGGCATTTTATCAAATAGCCCCCTTTGTAGCGGCACTAGTTTTGTATTGGGCGTGTGTCCTTTTGTACCCAGCACGGCTAGCTTGATTTGGTTATTGCGTTTAGGTCCTTGTACTGTTTCTCTTGTAGTTATACATGTGGTGGTGCAGGAACCGTTCTAGAGCGCACCACTGTTGTCAGCCGTATTTGATCTAAATTCGGCTTCAGTTCTCATCCCAATGCACTATACTACTCTAACGTGTGCACACACCCTTCCTAAATACATGACGTTTTGCACATAAGCATACATAGTTTCCAAATTCAAATATATACTCCCTCGCAGAAACTAATGTATACGCATAATTTCGACCACTACTTACATGAATAATTAATTATAAAAATATCAGAAATAATTGCCATGGCAAATAAAACGATACTAGTTTTATTTGAGACCCCCCTTCAAATTGATGGTTAAGACAAAAGGTTTGCCACACGCTTTCGATGGCGTCATATCTTCCTGGACTAAAAATGGTACCAATTTCATGCATGTTCTATTGGAACAAGCTACACCTTGTGTATATGACAAACTATGTTTCCATTTGATCTTTGATGATAAATTAATGCTCCTACAAAATGAAGACAACTTTTTTTAGAAAAGAAAGTTGAGAACGCCACCATCTCCACGCGCTCTAGCCCACTGGCTGGCGCCATCCTCATCTACGCCGCAGTAGCCTCCATCATTTTTTCCTCCCCTAGCGTGAATCCCATTTTATGTTTTTTTAATGAAATCCCATTTTATGTTGTAATACCTTCTAACTTTGAATTATTGAGTAATACATTTGAGTAATTCATGTTCTCTACGCAAGTGGTAATTAGTTTGTTTTCAGGTGTCTCGTGTGGTGTTCGTATTAGTTCGAATTGTTATAGACGTTACTCGCATAAAACACTTGTAGAATTCGTACTGAGAATATGTCTTGGAGATGGATGGTGCAACATTGACATAATCCATCTTCCTCTTGAACTCCAGGGGAGAACGAAAACCACTAGCTTAACGCCATGCCACGGGGAAACCGTTAATTGCCATGCCATCATAGAGTAATGTGGAAGTGATAAGTAGTAGCGGTAAGAGGGACATGTTGGCGCAGAAGTATGACATGTCTAGCATAGGTTTCACCCTCTTATTTATCGCACTCGTTAGATTCCTCACGCCTATAAAAAACTTACTACTTGAGCATTTTCGGTGTTTCGTATCCGACAAGTAGATTTATATGCAGGTGGTATGGCTTGTGACCACTGTTCGATGAGTTAACAACATTAGAGACGCAAGAATACAGATTTAGGCCCCGGGATGTTCTTCGGTAACAACCCTACTCCTATGTGGATGTATTAATTAAGCGTGTGGAAGAGCGCTCAAAGTTGCAATGGGATGTGCCAGCTAGCAGGACTCGTCTACTCTTCTACTTGGGGAAGATTGAAAGTCTTGTTAGGAATAGTGCCCTAGAGGCGATATGTTTCGTCTATGTATTCATAAGATGTGCATGTAATGAACTACTAGCACCGCTATCAGCTACGTGATCTTATTGTAGAATCTTGTGCTTAACTTAGTTCAATTCAGTTTGTCCGTAGTCGTTTGAATCTGTGCTGGACACACATTGCCAAGACTGATGTATAAGACGGTGAGATGAAAGTGTTCTACATGTCATAGTGAATAGAGATGCTAATCTGCCTTACACTAGATGTGCTAAAGAGTAAAAGTGGCTGGACTGACCCAAGTAATGAGTTGGCGTGAGTAATCCATCATACAAACCAACTCGTGCAGCGAAAAAATTGTGTCATTACTTTTCTAAAGTCGTCTTCTCATTGCCGACGTGTTGGCTTATTGGTCGGTCTTGGTAAACAGGATGGAAATCCTTTTCGTGTCCATCTTCAGCCAGACGTGTGACGATGTCATAAGGGCGTGTTTCCCTTATTGAAGGTGTTGCTGCGGAAGAGCTCGACTCAATCGTAGAGGTTAAATTCATATCTTGTAATGTTTTTGCATTAGTTGTTTATGCTATATATTGTTCTTGCTGATGACATTGCCCTCTTTTATTTTACATCAACTTAAACAAAGATGGTTGTGTGCACCACTTTGATGTAAAGGCTAGGGATATCAACCTCCTTTTATTACATTTTGTGGATCTCAGAGAGATGTTATCTAAAATCCCCCTTTTATGGAGGTTTATGTTGGGATAACCTAGGTGTTTAATCAGTATGCAACTCAACCAATTGCCTAGTAACATTCTTATGTGGCTCCAGATATGTTGTGATCCCCGTGAGTAGCGTGGTGCGGTGTAGTGGTTCCTAACCTCACCACTGGTGAAGTAGGTAACCGCATCATACCAACACAAACAACGAAACACCCACCATTTGCATGAGTCCAAACTAAAACCCCCCAGAGCATCTTCAGCGGAACCCGCCCAATCTATGTCCGGCACCCCCCAGTTGTGCCCTTTTTGGAGGGTGCCTGACATGTGTCAGCCATAATGGGGGTGCTGACCCCAGTGGCGCCCCCCAAACGCCCGCCCCAATCATCTTTTGATCATTTCTATCTATATTCTTAAAAAACATCATTGCAAAGTTCAAGAATTCGAACATATAGAAAATGTATAGTTCACAACAATTCAAATTTAAATTCTTTAAGTTCCTCAAAACATCACGTGATTGGTTGGTCTGATCGCCCATAAGTTCGCGACAAGATCATTTTAAAGTTGCTCATGCGTTGTCTCATCACGAATTTGTTGATGAATGGCAAGAAATTCAGCAAACTGGGTCGGCACGCCCGACTGCGGCTCAGCCATAGGCCCCTGGAAGTCATATGTCGCATTGAACACCCTTCTCACATCTCGCTCACTCACGATGATCATGTTGTGCATGATAAGTTGATAACACAAACATTTATGATCTCATACATTTTATCTGGCGACCAAGATAGACAAGGATACCGTACTACAACAAACCGGGCCTAGAACACACAATATGTCGGCTCCACATCTTTCCAGACAGCCTCTTGCTTTGCAAAATGGCCATTTCTCTCACTAATAGTATTACAGATTGTCTTCAGAAATGTCGACCAATTAGGATAGATGTCATCCGCTAGGTAGTACCCCTTGTCATACTCATGACCATTGATCACATACTTACACTCTGGAGTTTGGCCTTGAATAAGTCCGAAAAACACCAGAGAGAGTTGGAGCACATTGATGTCATTGTGAGCACCGGCCATGCCGAAAAATGTGTGCTAAATCCAAAGATCTTAATCTGGCACAACCTCAAGTATGCCACTCCACGCTCCATGATATCCTGGCATGTACATCCCCTGCCAAGTGAATGGGCAATTCTTTCAATTCCAATGCATGCAATCGATGCTCCCAAGCATCTCCGAAAATCCTCTTGCTTCGCCTTGTGCCATAAGATGAGATGTGCCTGCTGCATTTGGTGCTCTTAGATATGTCGTCTCTCCAAACACCGCCACTACCTGAAAGGACATTTATTATCCCCTCTCTGTTTTGTGTGTTAGATAAAAACACCGTGAAAGTTTAATATGTTGCTAAGTGATTTCAGAAATCGTCTGTATCTCTCCATATACAAAAAGAAGAAAGAACGTTCGGGATATCGGATAAAAGGCAAGGTGCCCTGGGTGGCCGGTTCCCAGGCCGGACAGGCCGGGCTCCAGGCCGGCTGGCTCGGCTGGGTAGCCGGTTCCCTGGCCGGACCAGACCGGGCCCCTGGCCGGTTGGTTCTGCTGGGTTGCCGGCTCCCAGGCCGGTCAGTCCGGGCCCCTGGCCGGCTGGCTCGGCTGGCATGCCGGTTCCCTGGCCGGCTAGTCCGGCCCCCATGCCGGCTTCTCTGCGGCTGGCCAAAGCATGCCAGGCCGGCCCCCAGGCCGGCCAAACCGGCCCCCCAGCCGGCCAGTCTGGCAACTCCAACGGCCACTTATTGGAGGAGCTTTAAATAGCCCTCCACCTACCTTGAGACAAGAAGCTTGAACACGTTGAAGAACACCATTGATTGCAAGCTCAAGATTTGATAGATCTCCCGATCCCTCCACCCAAACTCGTTGATTCTTGGAGGATTGAAGGAGAAGCCCCGGATCTACATCTTCACCAAGCCGTTATTCATTTCCCCCTCATTCACTTGAGGGACCCTTTGCTAGGATTTCCATTGGGACAACCTAGCCTCATGTTGTACTCACTTGATTGTCTTTGTGACAGATTTGTAGCTGTTCGGGAGCCCCTAATCCTCTTGTGGGTTGTGCCCCGGATCGTTGTTGTAAGGGCTTCGGATTCCGCCTTGAAGGATTCCGATAGTGGAAGGTGAACCAAACCTTTGTGGTGCGGTTCATCGGAAAAAAAGGTGCACCCGCCTTTGTGGCGGTTGAGTTTTGACCTTTGTGGTAGCTCACACCTCTCCAATGAGACGTACTCCCCTAAAAAGGAGGAACTCGGGATTACATCCGTGTCTCCGCGTGCTTTCACTTTCGGTTACTTCTATCCTTGTTTACCGTCTTTACTTAGTGTATCTTGTTTAGTTGCTTGCTTGTCATATAGGTAAATTCACCATAGTTGCATATCTAGAGAATTTACCTTTTGTGTCAAGCCTAAATTTAAAAAGTACTAAGATTGAAGTAGCACCTATTCACCCCCCCTCTAGGTGTCATACGATCCTTTCAATTGGTATCAGAGCCTCCGCTCTCTTGTTGGGCTTAACCGCCTAAGAGAAGTATGACACGAGGTGATGGTGATCCCATAGAAGACCAAGCCACTACGGCATCCATGGCCGATCTCAAATCGATGGAGACATCTTTGATATCGTCCATGGATACCAAATTTGCCGAGATGTGTGAGTTAATCAAGCAACTCGCAAGTGGCAAGGTTCCTAAGGAGACCACCCACTAGATGACTCCGCTTCCTCCCATGACGGTGAAACCGAGGAGGGAAAAGAGGAAAAGAAGGGGTTGAAAATAAAGATACCGACCCTAAGAAATCTTCCACCTCTACCACCACTCCCGAAGGTGGGAAGCCGGAGTACCATGGGGTTCCCTTTGCGTACTCTCCCGACCCACCTATCCATCATACTCGCATAAATCCTTTGGGTCCACCTCCTAAACTTAATGCATCGGCTTTTACTACTTGGCAACACTTAATGAAATCTCATATCAACAGTTCCTCTATCGAGATTTGGAGGATCATTCAAGAGGGATACAAGGCCGTGAATCCTAACAACTTGACAAGAAGAGAGGTTGCCGAGAAACAACTCAATGCTTCCGCTCTCCACATGATTGAACTTGCCGTTATAGAAAGTGGTCCTCATCACATTCAAAATGTCTCCACCGCCAAAGAAGCTTGGAAGTGCCTGATACGTCTCAAACGTATCTATAATTTTTGATGTTCCATGCATGTTTTATATCAATTGTCACATGTTTTATGTGCACTTTATATCATATTATGACATTTATTGGACTAACCTACTAATAGTTGCCAAAGTGCACAATGTTCTTGTTTTACACTTTGATGTGTAGAAATTATCAAAATTGGGCAAAGGAAACCTTGTTGGAGTCAAATTGGGACTTTCCAGAAATCTGTCTGAAAACTATTTTCAAAGATCGTCACGTTCAGGTCTGAAGACGACGTCAAACATAAATAGCCCCCGCGGAGTAAACCCTAACACAATTGACGAAGCTCCCGAATACATCTCCGTGCTCCGCTGCCACGAAACTCCGTTTCGGGGGACAGAATGTCCTGTTCCGGCACCTTGCCGGGACGGGGAATTGCCCTCGGAGCCATCTCCATCGACGCCACCGCCTCCATCATCGCCGCTGCTGACTCCCATGATGAGAAGGGGGGTAGTTCTCCCCCGAGGCTGAGGGCTCTACCGGTAGCTATGTGGTTTATCTCTCTCTCCCATGGTGTGATCTTTATGTGATCATGAGCTTTGTAATCTAGATGAATCCATAGATGTACTCTTCATTATCTTATATGCTACTCAAGTGGTTTTATTAATGTAATCTCCAGAGTCACCTTTGTCCCACGGTGTGAAGTTGACAGTGTGCGCCCCGTGTGTGGCTCTTAGGCTAAAGATAACAGGAATATTTATCATGAGTTATTATTTGCATTGGATATCTCTATGAAATTGCGGTGTTTGTCTAGTACCTTCTAGGGCGCTCAAGTTGACAGTGTGGGGTTAACTAGACATGGGAATGCGACTTTAAGGTGTGCTGTTATAGCCCTACGCAGTGGATTGGTGTTCGTTATCCAACGAGAGAATAATTCAGAGTAGCATAGTGAAGAGGAAATATCTATGTATTCAATTATATTATTATTGTTGAGAGTGACCACTAGTGAAAGTATGATCCTTAGGCCTTGTTTCTAAGCATTGAAACACCGTTTACAACCAGTTCTGCTACATGTTTGCTTGCTTCCATTTTTATTTCAGATTGCAATTACCACTTATAATCATCCATATTACTTATATTTTACTATCTCTTCGCCGAACTAGTGCACCTATACACCTGACAAGTGTATTGGGTGTGTTGGGGACACAAGAGACTTCTTGTATCTTAATTACAGGGTTGCTTGAGAGGGATATCTTTGAACTCTACCTCCCTGAGTTCGATAAACCTTGTGTGATTCACTTAAGGGAAACTTGCTGCTGTTCTACAAACCTCTGCACTTGGAGGCCCAACACTGTCTACAAGAATAGAAGCGTGCGTAGACATCAAGCTATTTTCTGGCGCCGTTGCCGGGGAGGTAAGGTAAAAGGTACTCACATCCTCCAGCTACTTAGCTATTTTCTAGCACTGTTGCTGATGTGTGAGTGCTCGAAGGTGTTTCCTTTAGATTCTGCAATTATATCTTTTTGTTTCTTGTTTTTATTTCACTAGTTAGGCTTAATGGAACAACAAAATTAGAGAGCTTTATGAAATTTATCTTGAATTAGGACATGATGCTTTTGAAGAGAAAATTAAAAAACCTATGGAAAGTTATTTGCATGATGGTAGCAATGTTATTACTATAAATGCTTTGAACACCATTATTGCTAATGCTATGGAAAAGTCTAAGCTTGGGAAGCTGGTTTTGATGAATATGATATTTTTAGTCCCCCAAGGTTTGAGGAGAAAATTTTCTTTGATGATACTTTACCTCCAATTTATGATGATTATAATGATAGTGGTATTTTGGTGCCACCTACTATGGAGGATAAATTTTATTATGATTATTCTATGCCTCCAATTTATGATGAATACAATGATGGTTGTGATAGTTTTACTCTCACTATTACTAATAAAATTGATTATGCTTATGTGGAGAGTAATGATACTTTTGTGCATGTGGATCATGGTAAGAATGCTTTATGTGATAGCTATATTGTTAATTTTGTCCATGATGCTACTGAAAATTATTATGAGAGAGGAAAATATGGTTGTAGAAATTTTCATGTTACTAAAACACCTCTCTTTATGACGAAGGTTTTGCGAAATTCTTTCACATATATCTGTTGTTACAGAAGTTGCTTCACTTATATTTGTTTGGAGAGTTGCTTGGTTAATATGTTGGTTCAGAAAATGTTGCGTGTGGTAGTGGTATAATGAAAAACTTGCATAATCTTATAGATCATTGAACTTTGATAACCTGATTCCTTGCAAACGTTTTGAGGTATTAAGTAATAGATGGTAAAGCTTGCTGGTTAATTAAGTTAAAATCATTAGTGGATTATTGTCTTTAAGCTTGCACCGTACTACAAACACTAAAATTGTTGAAGGTGAGTTGGACTTGATAGCTTTCCATGTCTAAAAAGTGGTTCGTAATAACTAGGTTGTGTGTGAAGGTCGAGGGATCTAACGGGGTACTTGTGCCACCGTGAACGGACCTCCTTGGGGTAAATGTTAACCATGCGCTTAATGTTGAACCTGCTAGTTGTTTGCAATAAACTTGTGAGTTCTTTTTGACTAATGTTAAGCTACGGTTTTGGCACTTCCACCATCCAAATTTGCTAGCCTCTTCGGTGCTGTGCATTGCCCTTTTCTCACATTAAGAGTTGTGCATACTTCGCCAGTACATCCAAAACCCGTGGGAGGACTTCCTCTTGTTCTCCTACACATAAACCCATACATCTTCCTCAAAACAGCCATCATACCTACCTACCACAGCATTTCCATAGCTGTTCCGAGATATATTGCCATGCAACTTCCATTTTACATTACATGACTTGTTGGCATTTATCATTTATATATTGCTTTGCATGATTCTATACAGCTGATGTGTGGTTTACCCATGTTACGCTAGATCATTGCACATCCTGCTACACTGGCAGAGGCATACAGTTTTATACATCATGTTTTGTTCATTATGAGTTATTTATACCAAAAAGTTTGTAATCATATTAGAGTGTTGCCCCTGCTAGAAAAGAGCCATGGAGGCCATCGAAAAGTGAAAAAAAAAGAATAAAGAAAAGGGGGGCAACACTACTATCCTTTATCAAATTTGTGCTCATGTTTAGCACCTATGCTCCATTTGAGAGAGTTTTCATGATTTACTAGTATAACTATGTGGGGAATATTACGTTATAGAACTTGGATTGTATATTCCAATGATGAGCTTCTTCAAAAGTGCTCTAGGTCTTCGTGAGCAACCAAGTTGGATGCACCCCCACTAGTTCCATTGGAGAGCTTTCATACACATATAGCTCTATGTGAATCCATTGCATGGCAATCACTACTCCTTGCATTGCTTCGATTATAAGACTTCCTCTTGTCTAATGATCACTTATAGCTTTGTGAGACTTTCTTCCATTGGCCTTCCAAACCCCCATTAACGTTCTCTTTGCCATAACATCTTGGTGCCGATACTAAATGCTTACGCTCACCGGTTGAGTAGACCTCGAAACAGTGGATTCATGATGTTCATGTTTACTTTTACTTGACTAGATCCGTTCTCTATGTTATGAAAAATGGCTTGATGCTTGGAATTGAAGGATAGAACTCCTACACTGGATACTTAAAACATCTATAATGAACCTTGTACGGTTTCATGTCTTAAAGGCCGTCATTCATGAAAACTTTTAGCTTGTTTAACTATCTTGCTTTATTATCTCTTATTTAATATCAATTGCAGACATTTGCTTTGAATGATTTGATCTCAGCTCACTTACCATTACATCATTATTAGATCAAGATTATGTTGGTAGCATGTCACTTCAAAAATTATTGTTATATCGTTTACCTATTCGAGGACGAGTAGGAACTAACCTAGGGATGCTGATACGTCTCAAATGTATCTATAATTTTTGATATTCCATGCATGTTTTATATCAATTGTCACATGTTTTATATGCACTTTATATCATATTATGACATTTATTGGACTAAACTACTAATAGTTGCCAAATTGCACAATGTTCTTGTTTTACACTTTGATGTGTAGAAGTTATCAAAATTGGGCAAAGGAAACCTTGTTGGAGTCAAATTGGGACTTTCCAGAAATCTGTCTGAAAACTATTTTCAAAGATCGTCACGTTCGGGTCTGAAGACGACGTCAAATGGAAAAGTCTAGTCGCGAAAGTTGTTCGGAATTTTCCGCCGCACGTTCTATACAAAAGGTTCATCTCCATCCGAGTACGTATGCGGCCTGTGCAGGCCCGACAAGTTGGCTGGCCCAGATTTAAATCTGGCCGCGCCGAGGCCACATGTGGTGGCCTCGGAACCTTCTGAAGCTGCCCTTTGGAACATAAATAGCCCCCGCGGAGTAAACCCTAACACAATTGACGAAACTCCCGAATACATCTCCATGCTCCGCTGCCACGAAACTCCGTTTCGGGGGACAGAATGTCCTGTTCCGGCACCTTGCCGGGACGGGGAATTGCCCCCGGAGCCATCTCCATCGACGCCACCGCCTCCATCATCGCCGCTGCTGACTCCCATGATGAGGAGGGAGTAGTTCTCCCCGAGGCTGAGGGCTCTACCGGTAGCTATGTGGTTTATCTCTCTCTCTCATGGTGTGATCTTTATGTGATCATAAGCTTTGTAATCTAGTTGAATCCATAGATGTACTCTTCATTATCTTATATGCTACTCAAGTGGTTTTATTAATGTAATCTACGGAGTCACCTTTGTCCCACGGTGCGAAGTTGATAGTGTGCGCCCCGTGTGTGGCTCTTAGGCTAAAGATAACAGGAATACTTATCATGAGTTATTATTTGCGTTGGATGTCTCTATGAAATTGCGGTGTTTGTCTAGTACCTTCTAGGGCGCTCAAGTTGACAGTGTGGGGTTAACTAGACATGGGAATGCGACTTTAAGGTGTGCTGTTATAGCCCTACGCATTGGATTGGTGTTCGTTATCCAACGAGAGAATAATTCAGAGTAGCATAGTGAAGAGGAAATATCTATGTATTCAATTATATTATTATTGTTGAGAGTGACCACTAGTGAAAGTATGATCCCTAGGCCTTGTTTCTAAGCATTGAAACACCGTTTACAACCAGTTCTGCTACATGTTTGCTTGCTTCCATTTTTATTTCAGATTGCAATTACCACTTATAATCATCCATATTACTTGTATTTCACTATCTCTTCGCCGAACTAGTGCACCTATACACCTGACAAGTGTATTGGGTGTGTTGGGGACACAAGAGACTTCTTGTATGTTAATTGCAGGGTTGCTTGAGAGGGATATCTTTGACCTCTACCTCACTGAGTTCGATAAACCTTGTGTGATTCACTTAAGGGAAACTTGCTGCTGTTCTACAAACCTCTGCACTTGGAGGTCCAACACTGTCTACAAGAATAGAAGCGTGCGTAGACATCAGTGCCTTGAGGTGGCATTCCTTGGTAATGAAAGCATGAAGAGGAATAGATATGATGGCTTGAGCAATGAGGCCGAAGGTTTCTACATGCTTGATAATGAAACCCATGAGGAGATGTATGGAAGACTCAACATTCTTGCCAAAGCCTTTCATAATGTTGGGGCAACCTATGTGGATGATGCTTGGATCAAGAGGAAGTATGTGAATGCTCTCATGCCCTTCGAGCCCGTTGATTGAAGGCCATACAAGGAAAATTCAACTACCTTGAGATGACATCCAATGAAGTTATGCAAGAGTGCAAGCCTCCAAGGTTGCCACCAAGAATGCTCTAGACAACCGTGCTAGGGCCATGGGAATGAAGCAAGGTCCCTCTCTTGCTTTGAAGGCCAAGGTTGTGTGCCTTGATGAACATGATGAAGTTGAAGCATGCCCGAACAACCTTCCTCCCGATGAACTTGAACCGCCCTCCATGGTCACATAGCTCTTGCAACAAGGACTTTTGGCGTGACCCGGCCAAGCAAAGGCTCAAGTTGATCATGCAAACAATCCAAGCGGAAGAAGGAGTTTGCTAATAGGATAAAGACTTGCTACAATTGTCATAACAAGCATCACTTCATCAAGGATTGTCCTATGAGAATAGAGAGCAAAATGGTGGAAGGCTTGTCCTCAAGGGCAATCAAAATGATACAAAAGAAGCCTTTTGTCAAGAGGAAGCCATTCTTCAAGAAAGCACCAAGAATTGTGTTGTTGACTCAAGAAGAGTATCCTTCCGAGGATTCCGAAGAAGAAGAAGAACCCACTCGTGAGGTGGCCGCTTTGGCCATTGTATCAACTCCACCTCCTTCTCTCTTCGAATCCCCCAATGAGAACCTCTCCATCAACACCGCTCGTTGCCTCATGGCTTCCGTCACCGAGGTATCATCTTCTACTCCCAAGACTATGCATGAAATAGATGATAAAACTAGTCTTGTGATTAAGAAAGAACTTGTTGCTTCCGATACTATTATGGCTAACTTGCAAGGTGAAGCTAAGGCTTATGTTGAGTCTCTCTTGAGACAACTTGATGCGGCCGAAGAAATCCTTGATGACAAGGGAAAAATTGAGAGAGAGGATTCTCTCACCATAGCATCCTTGAATGCTTCCATAGAATCCTTGAATGCTTCTCTTGAAGAAGAAGTGAATATAGAACCTCTCTTGAGGAAAGAATTGAGTCTCTTGATGATAAAAATGATGAAATAATTGCTAAAATCATTAAGGATAGAGATCATGTCTTTGCTAAATATAAAGTGGTTAAAAAGGAGAAAGCCGAGTTTGTGGTTGCTAATGCTAGACTCCTTGAGGATGTGGAGAAACTTAACAAGGCTCACAAGGCCTTGGAAAGTACCCACTCTCTTCTAGTCAAGTCTCATGAGCAACTTCAAACTCAACTTTCCAAATCTAACTCACCTAGCACCTCTACTCCCTCTTGTGATCATGCAAATGTTATTGAGGAAAATGCTAGGTTGAAGGTTGAGCTTGCCAAGGCCACTAGTGCCAAGACCTCTATTCCTAAAGGTAAAGAAAAGGTGTTGCTCAAATTTTTGAGCAAAAGCCACACAAAGGGAAGGAGGGCCTTGGTTATGTGGCCAAGGCAAAGAAGAAGAAGAGCAACACCAATGCCAAGCCCGCACAAGCCAAGACTCCATTGCGGATGGTAATGCCACTAGGGGCAAGACCACTCGTAGTGACTTTGCGGGGCATAACAATCCCAACTACTTTCTTTATGTTGATTATATGGGGATGTTTATGCAAAATATGTTGGTCCTTATGATGGTTACATTGCTTACTCTATTTGGGTTCCTAAGACCCTTGTTGCTAACAAAAGAGGACCCATTGAGAAATGGGTACCTAAAACCAAGCAATGATTTCTTGTAGGACTATGCTTCCGGTGGGTCTAAATGGGTGGTTGATAGTGGATGCACTAGTCATATGACCGGAAGCAAGAGATCATGACGGAGTTGGGACCAAATATAAATCAAGCATCCGTCTCCTATGGTGATAAATCAAAAGCGGAGGTAACGGGTCTCGGCAAGGTGGTAGTTGCAAAGGATATCACCCTTGTAAATGTCATGCTTGTCGAGTCCCTCGGTTACAATCTTATGTCCGTTCGTGCACTTAATAAGATGAATTTTGATGTCCATTTTACTATTGATATGGTGGTACTCTTGAGGAGCAAGACTCTAAAGGTCATGTTCGTTGGGTATGTTGAAAATGAGTTGTTCGTGGTGGACTTTTCGGGGTCTACCAACACTCAAGCAATATGCCTATTCGGAAAGGCCGACGTGGGATGGTTGTGGCATCGCCGCTTGTCCCATGTCAACATGAGAACTTTGCAAAGTCTTCACAAGGGTGGCCACATTCTTGGACTAAAAGACAATGTTTCTTTTTCTAGAGATCGTCTTTGTAGGGCTTGTGTTGAAGGAAAGATGCATGATTCTCCCCATCCAAGCAAGACCATCATTTCATCAAAGAGGATATTGGAACTTCTTCATGTTGATCTCTTTGGTGCCGTGCCTCAACCTAGTCTTGGTGGGAAGAAATATTGTTTGGTGATTGTTGATGACTATTCAAGATTTACTTGGGTTTATTTCTTCAAGACGAAGGATGAGACCCAACAAGCCGTCATCGACTTTTCCAATAGTTCAACGCCAATACAATGTCCCTATATTGGTCATTAGGAGTGATAATGGCTCCGAGTTCAAGAACTACACCTTAAATGAGTTTCTTAGTGAAGAGGGGATTCGTCATCAATATTCCGCTGCATATACCCCTCAACAAAATGGTGTAGCCGAAAGGAAGAACCGGACTCTCATGGATATGGCAAGGTCTATGTTGGCGGAGTTTAAGTCTCCACTATTCTTATGGGCCGAGGCTATCTCCACGGCGTGTCATCATCTAACCGGCTATTCTTTCGTGTTGGCAAGAAGTTTACATCTTATGAGATGCTCACCGGCAACAAGCCCAATGTCTCCTACTACCGAGTATTTGGTTGTAAGTGTTTCTATAAGAACAAAAGTGTTCGTTTGTCTAAATTTGAATCTAAAGCTTTAGAGGGTGTTTTTGTTGGGTACGGTGCCGAATCTCACACCTATAGAGTCTATGACAAACCGTTGGGAAAGTCATAGAATCTTGTGATGTGAGGTTCGATGAGAATGACGGCTCCCAAGTGGCGCAATTTCATGTTTGTGATGTAGATAATGAAGAGCCTCAAGATGCTATAAGAAGAATGGGCATTGGTTTCCATCGCCCGTTGAGATTCATTACGAGTCTCCTCAAGCAAGTCCAAGCTCCATTCAAGTGGAGGCCTCTTCATCACAAGTTGAAACGGCGCCTATCATGGAAGCAAATGATGCACCCCCAAGAACAAGTTCAAGACCCTCCTCATGTTGACCAAGTTGCTATGCAAGAACCAAGTTCTCCTATTGTTGATGCTAGCCAAGGTCATGACCAAGATCAACCCTCTCCTTCATTGTTGAAGATGTGCTTCAAGATGATCAAGGTCAACATTCCGGTCAAGACGGGGACTCAAATGATCAAGATGATCAAGAGATACCTCCAAGATGCAATGAGATATCGAAGCCCGTCGTAAAGCAAGAATTGTAAAGACTTTGAATTAAAGGTCACCATCTAGAAACATCATTGGTGACCACAAGAAGGCAATTGGCAAACTTTAGTGAACATCAAGCTCATATTTCCATGGTGGAACCAAAGAAAGTGTTTGAAGCTCTTGAAGATCCGGATTGGTTAGAAGCTATGCATGATGAACTCAATAACTTCAAGCGCAACAAAGTGTGGAATCTAGTTGAGAAGCCAAAAGATTGCCGCAATGTTATAGGCACAAAGTGGATTTCAAGAACAAGCAAGATGAGCATGGAATGGTTGTGAGGAACAAGGCAAGATTGGTTGCACAAGGGTACTCTCAAGTTGAAGGCATTGATTTTGGAGAGACTTATGCACCCGTGGCTCGCCTTGAGTCCATCCGTATCCTTCTTGCATATGCATCACATCATAACTTTAAATTGCAACAAATGGATGTGAAAAGTGCTTTCTTAATGGTCCTTTAAAGGAGTTGGTATATGTTAAGCAACCACCGGGTTTCGAGGACCCTAAATTCCCTAACCATGTCTACAAGCTTGATAAGGCGCTCTATGGTCTCAAACAAGCACCTCGTGCTTGGTATGAGCACCTAAGAGAGCTATTGCTAGACCGTGGATTTGAATTGGGGCAAATCGATCCCACTCTCTTTACAAGAGGGTCAAAGGGGAGCTTTTCATATGCCAACTTTATGTTGATGATATTATATTTGGCTCATCTAACAAAGCTTTCAATGATGAATTTTCAAAGCTTATGACCGATAGGTTCGAGATGTCTATGATGGGCGAATTGAAGTTCTTTCTCGGTTTTGAGATCAAGCAATTGAATGAAGGGACTTTCATCTCTCAAACCAAATATACCCAAGACATGCTCAAGAGGTTCAATATGCACAATGCTAAGGGCAAGCGGTTTCCCATGGACACCAAATGCCATCTTGAACTTAACCCGACGGTATCGATGTTTGTCAAAAACTTTATCGCTCTATGATTGGTTCTTTGCTTTATCTTTGTGCATCTAGACCCGATATTGTGTTGAGTGTAGGGGTGTGTGCAAGGTATCAAGCCGCTCCTAAAGAAAGCCACATGGTGGCGGTCAATAGAATCCTTCGATATTTGGTTGATACCCCAAGGTTTGGTTTGTGGTACCCAAAGGGCACTAATTTCTCTCTTGCCGGGTACACGGATTCGGATTGGGCCGGTTGCAAGGATGATAGGAAATCAACTTCCGGGGCATGCCAATTTCTTGGTAGGTCCTTGGTGAGTTGGTCTTCTAAGAAGCAAAATTGTATATCTCTATCTCCGCCGAAGCCGAGTATGTGGCGGCCGCTAGTGCATGCACTCAATTGTTATGGATGAGGCAAACTTTAAAGGAATACGGTGTCAATTGTGACAAAGTGCCTCTTTTATGTGACAATGAAAGTGCTATCAAGATTGGCCACAATCCGGTGCAACACTCAAGAACGAAGCATATTGAGATTCGTCATCATTTTATTCGGGATCATATTGCTCGTGGTGATATTGAGCTTGGCTATATTCCAACCAAAGATCAACTTGCCGACATTTTCACGAAGCCACTTGATGAAGCAAGATTCACCTTCTTGAGGCATGAGCTAAATATCGTGGATTCTAGGAGCTTGACTTGACCATCTTGCATACACACCTATGTTTTGACTATGTATTTGGTTTAGGTGTAGGCATGGACATAGGGGGAGTGCGGTCCTAACACATTGGACTATCCCTCTGTGGCGCCCCGACCTGACTAGTATACAGTGATGCTGCGTGTCACCGGTTAAGCGATACAAGCGGAGGTTACGGGTTTACCAATCGCCGGCCAAAACCTTTGGCAGGCGTTGCTGGGCACACCGCTCCCAACAACACAACACCCCGATTGATGCCTTAACATGGGCGCAACCCTCAAGGCATAATAGTAAGATCAAGACTTGTGGAACAACTGGCACTTCACAGACTCTACGACACAAATCATATAGTTCAAGCTCTTATAATAGAGAAAGATAGCAGATTACACATCAGAGGTCACAGACCCAACATTACAACATGCGGAAGCAATTAGGTTGTTCTAAACAACAAGAACCAACATATGTCCTAAGAGGCCTACAGATAAACATCACAGCGCCAGCTGTTCCAGGATGTCCCAAGCTGCCACCTGGGAACCCCAGACTACTCGTCGACGTCCACAAAGAACCCACCTTCGAGATCGGTGGAGTCCTCCTCTGAAACAAAACAAACGACGTTGAGTTCGACGAACTCGCAAGATTATATATAGAGCATTAGCTCGATGAGGCTTTCAAGGTTATATGGCTGTTTTGCATAGAGCTGATTTTATTTATGGAAAACATAACTCAGAGGCATCGACTAAACAGAATAGTTTTCAAAAGAGGTAAGAAGTAACTCTTTCTTTCATCACTTTACTCCACATCAACCAACATCAACCACTGTACCTGTTCATCAAAGGCACCTCCCCGAATCACCCTCGAGGAAGCTCACCTTGCATTTGTGAGTGGTACCTCTAGTACCCAGCTTTTAATCCTTCCGTTAAAGTTATTCTATGATCTTACCTTCACTTCCCAAGTTCGTCCATAACCGCGGACACGGCTTTTCGAAAAGATTTAACCCTGCAGGGGTGTACAAATGTTTGCCACGCGTACCGTCTGGCCCATTACCTGATCATTAGCTCTCTTCCTTGGAAAGCCGGCTGGGTGGGAGCGGTGTCGACTTCTCCCTCGTTAAGGACTAACCCAGGATCATCAGTGAGGACGGAGCAGCGGATCATCAACACCGTGCCCCGTGGCCACTCATTTTCCTAACACAGCCATCCTCATCTCAGCTCAACCCACCATCATCACGCACGCGCAAATGGAAGCTCAAACTAGAGGACCCTGGCTAGCCCCGCCCGAGTTATTTAGTCTATGAGGGTTCCTGCAATGCATAGGCCTCACGCATGGTTGCACGCTCAGTCTTGGTTCAAGAGGTAAAGAACTCGCACCTAGGCGGCGAGAACGAGACAAAGCACCACAACCACAGTGGCCTCTCATCCCCACCTTTAAGCATTTTATTATCCGTCACCACAATTTTCTCCACCAACCACCATTTATCTCATCACCTGTTTCCACCACAAACCATCCATCGTATAGCTATGCAATTTACTAAGCATGGCTAAGCATCAACATAGCATAGTAAGTATCTCAGGCCACAAAACAATCCTATGGATAATAGGAGGGAAAACAGGTATTGGCATCGGAAACTTAATGCAACTATAGGATACTCTAATCCAACCAAATTGACATTTAGAACCGCATGCAATATTATAGTGGAGAAAATATTTGCGGAAACATAGGATAAGATATGCTCAGAGGGGGATTACGCTTGCCTTGATCAACGTGCTGGTAGTACGGATCTTCGGGGTATTGCGGAGTGACCCCGACTGCTTGATCTATCGAAGCACAACACACGGGGAAAACGATCAAACACCACACATGCTTCACAAATGCGATGCGCAAACACATGATGACATGATCTTTTAATGTACCGAGCTTATTAATAGCATTCGAGCAAATTAAATGGGGTGCAAGAATAATTGCTTCGACCGGAGAGGAAAACACCCATATTTATCTTAGTGACTTTGTTACTACTAGGAGTACATTATGGTAATTGTGATCAAATATGCATGAAGATGATGATTCTGGGTGATTCATAATTTTCTGAACATTTTGGTATATCGAACACATGTTTCGGAGGTCCTGATAAGAAGTTATTACTTTTATTAATTTCCTCTTTTAGATTTATTATTTTAAATAATTTATTTCCAACAATAAATATTATTTACCCGACTCGTAACGGAGAGATGAACTAGTAGGAATCATTGATTCGATGTCCCTACGTTGCGAGGGAGGAGCGGGGAAACAAATACTATCGAAGTGGAAAATGAAAAAAGAACAGCACAAAAAAAAAAGTCAAACCGGCCTGTGGCCCGGTCTGGGCCGGTTTTAGGCCGGGCTTGTTCCAGAGAGGACCGGCCGTAGAGCCGGCCTGTGCCGGTTTAAAAACCGGGCGAGGTCCAGAGAGAAACGGCCTCGGGCCCAGCTGGGGCCGGTTTCACGGCCGGCTAAGGGCCCGAGAAGGACGGCACTGCGGCCGGTTTAGGCCGTCTTCTTGACCGGCACGCGAGAAGAACGACGGCGACGAACGGCGTGCGGCTACGGCGTGGTGGAGCGAACCAGCGCGAGATAGGGAGTGGGGAGAGTGCGCACGGCACGAGTGCTCACCACGGACGCGTTGGGGGTGGTCGTGGCTGGCCGGAGTTGAGCCGACGGCGGCGGAATCCCGCGGCGGAGGTGCGGCGGTGGTGGAGACGAATCCGAGTAGCGGCGGCGACCTACGTCCTCCCCGCTCGATTCCTCCGGGGAAGAGGGGGAGTGGACCACGGCGGAGATGGTGGTGGAGCTCGATTTACTCCTTGGGCGCTCAGGTGACGGCGACGAACACGGCAGTGGCGGCGGCCATGGCGGCTCTCGGGGAAGAGGAAAGGGGAGAGGAAAATAGGGAAGCAGGGGTGGGGAAATGGGGCAGCGTGGCCTCGGGGAGCTTGCTCCCGGGCAATAGAGGGCAGAGGGGGAGGGGCCGGTGCGGCATCGAGCAGTGCGGCGCGAGCCGCGCGTGCCCTCGGTCGCTACAGGAAGGAGAGGATGCAGCGTTTTGCGAAAAGTCCCTGGAGATTTTAAAACCATCACAAACAGGTCCCTGCCCAGTACTGTGTACAAACTACAGCAGCTGGTTTTCGAATTGTTTGAGGCAGTTAAACACCTCCAAAAATTATGCCAATTTTTGGGGAGTCTCTTTATATTAATATGAAGCTCCCCTAATTTTTCCAGATTATTTGGAAACCATTTGGTAGGGAAACAAAAATAGGAATTGCTCACAGGCAATTCTGAGTTGCACTCTTTTTAGTTTATTTCCAACTCAAAATTAGTTTGCCCAAATTTCACTTTGGAACCTTTGGAACTTCCTCGACAAATATATGATGTCAGAGTATTTTTGTTTTGCAAATTTGAGTGCCACACTGTTTGGGGATGTTGTTGAAACAAGTTCAGCATTGTTTCTCAAGGTTGCCCAACCCATTTGTGTGTGTTGTTTAGCAATGTAACAAGGATGCTACGATGCAAGGATGCATGTATGAAGCAAAAGTGAAAATTTTACTCAGGTTTTTAGGTTTTCACACTTTGGGCGGTTACACCCTCCCCCCATTATGCCGACATTAAGAATTCATTTGCATCTCTATATTCATTCTATGAATTGTGAGCTTAAATGATGAGTAGTGGCCGTGAACCCAAGATTTATCTTCGCGGTGTCACACCACAACTCATATATGGTGGCCTCGGCCACCGCCCTGTTCTTTTGAAGAGTTGAGTCTTGTTCGAGTGTTCATTGCATATTGTTGTTGTTCTCATCTAATCACTTCCAATGTTGCTATTTGGGATCTTTTGTCTTATCCATTGGAAGTGTGAAGATTTCTTCATGTTTTCATTCCCCCGTGTCACTCTCAATTTCTCCATGGTTATTCTTGAAGAGCAGTCCAGCAGTCATCAAAGTTGTGTTTGATTCAAAGATTTTTCAAGAGGAGAAGAGTTTCGGTGTTTGTGCCAAGGTTTTCATGAAGAAAAGAAGTGGTGGGGAGTAAAATCTGCCTTGCCGGCTCTCTGGCCGGCCCAGCTGGCTGCTGTGCCGGGCGCCTCGGGTGCTAGCCCGGTTCCCTGCCCGGCTCCAACCGGCTCCCGTGCCGGGCGCCTCGGGTTGCAGCCCGGCTCCCTGGCAGGCTCAACCGGCCCCCGTGCCGGGCAGGCAGAGCACCTGGATCGAATCAAGAGGAGGGTCCCCGAACAGTTTTTCCTCACTTCTTCCTCTTCCCACAGCCCGTGCTCCCCCCATGGCTGCCCCTCCCGTGCTCCACCACCGCCACCCCTTCATTAGAGCCACCCCACACCCTCCCCTGCCCCAGATCTGAAAGATCCCCTCCAGATCTTCCTTCCCATCCACAAGTTTCTTCCTTTGGTGAAGATTTGGGGAGCTCTCCTCCATTGTTGGTGTGTGTGGGGATTTCTTGGTGAAGCTCCAATTTCGTGGCAATGGCTGAGGATTCAACGTTTGATGACCTTGAGGATCTTGAGGACTCCACTCCCCTCTCCAGGTACCGGGGCAAGGCCAATGTTAGGGAATCTGCTCTCAACACCAACTCCAAGAAGATCAAGAAAACGGTCAAGAAAATGGGGCCTTCCCCTTCCAATCCAGCGGAACCGGTACGTTCATCTTGGATCAAAGTGCCTAGTGATGAGTTTGAGCATGATCGGTTGGAGTTCAATCCATATGCTTTTCCCCACCCCACTTGCCCGGAGGATAGCCGTTTTTATTGCAAGATGCATCTCCAAATGTTTGATCAAATCATAGAACCCATGAAGAACTCTCATGTCTCCACGTTTTGCTTCAATGTGGATAGTGCAAGGGATATTTGGCCGGAGGTGATGGAGGTTATGGACTTTCATGGCATTTCTAATCTCATGGGAGTGGGTACACCTTATTCTCCCGATTTGCTCCAAGAATTCTTTGCCACAGTTTATTTCTCAAGGGAAGAACCAAGGACTATGACTTGGATGAGTGCCGGTATCAAGTGTGAAGCCTCCCTTGCTGAGTTTGGTGCTCTCTTTGGCATCGAGGAGCTACCTCATTGTCCCATGGCTTATGTTCGTATTTACTCGCAAACCATAATGAAAGCCGATCCCGCGATCCATCATTGCTATCCTCCCGGGTTGGGCCTTGTTGGAAAGGTCCCCAAGTGCACTCATATGACTCCTTTTTGGCAAACCACTTATGCTATTCTCCGGAACACTATCGCCGTCAAGCTTGGGGAGAAGACTGAGGCTCGTGCATATATGATCAATCTCCTTCATCACATTATGCCCACCTTTTGGAGGAAGAAGAAAATTGATATTCTTGACTATATGTGGGAAGAGATGCACACCGTGGTTCTTGACAAAAGGGTTCCCATCTATGGTCCCTATCTTCAGAAGCTCTTTGAGAGAAAGTTGGATCAAGTCTCGCTCAATGCCTATGTCCCAACTTTGTACACTCCTACTCTTCATTCCTTACCCGCTCGTCCTCCGGATGCGGTCATTCCTTCTCAAGAGAAGCGTGCTAGAGCTGCAGCCCCTGAAGCTCATGTTGAGCCCCCCAAGAAGCACGGCATTTTAGATGCTTTCAAGAAGATGAATTGCTTCTTTGTGGATAAGCAAGTTAAGGATTTCAAGGCATATCGCAAGCAAAAGTCTTATAACCGAAATCAAAGAGCAATTATGAAGAAACTTGACTTTCCCGAGCCTTCTCACTCAACTTCATCCGAGGTCTCAGAGAACACTTACATGTCCAAGAACACCTATTGGTTCGGTGATGATGCTTCCTCTCTTGCTCCCTATTATCCGGGCTCCCAAGGTGAATCAAGCTCCGGTCAAGCGTTTGGTGGCGGAAATGAAGCTGCTCGTGGTGGTGAGGAGGAGTTTCTCGATGAGTGATACATGGGCTCTCACGTGTCTTTCTTCCTTTTTGGTGTCTTGATGCCAAAGGGGGAGAGATATCCGAGGGATTTGCATTCATGCATGGTTTCCATTTGCATTTTCGTTGTCTTTCATCGCATTTGCTTTAGTTGAACTTTATGTGGTTTGTGCTCATGGAACCTTTATGTTCATGGAACCTTATGTGGTTATGTTGTGGAACTTTGCGATCACTATTGTATGAGATGGATAAATTATTGTATGAATCTATGGATTTCGGTATTCGGATTTATCTATGGTTGAGTTTTTAGGATATTGTGCATTGATATGAATCTATCTACATCTCTTGGTACAAGGTATGATCCTCTCCAAATCTCAACTTTGTTGGATATGTCTATGGATGTGCAACTATGTTGTTTCTATATCTTGTTGTTTATCTTGTTGGGAATGTGTCCCCCTTATATGTGCATTTGCATTCCAAGGCAAACAAAATATATGCACACATGTAGGGGGAGCCATTTCTTTGTCTAAACATGATATAGTGTGGTCTCAATTGCAAATCCGTGTGTTGTCATCTAACACCAAAAAGGGGAGATTGAAAGGACATTTATTATCCCCTCTCTGTTTTGTGTGTTAGATAACAACACCGTGAAAGTTTAATATGTTGCTAAGTGATTTCAGAAATCGTCCGTATCTCTCCATATACAAAAAGAAGAAAGAACGTTCGGGATATCGGATAAAAGGCAAGGTGCCCTGGGTGGCCGGTTCCCAGGCCGGCCAGGCCGGGCTCCAGGCCAGCTGGCTCGGCTGGGTAGCCGGTTCCCTGGCTGGACCAGACCGGGCCCCTGGCCGGTTGGCTCTGCTGGGTTGCCGGCTCCCAGGCCGGTCAGTCCGGGCCCCTGGCCGGCTGGCTCGGCTGGCATGCCGGTTCCCTGGCCGGCCAGTCCGCCCCCCATGCCGGCTTCTCTGCGACTGGCCAAAGCACGCCAGGCCGGCCCCCCAGCCGGCCAGTCTGGCAACTCCAACGGCCACTTATTGGAGGAGCTTTAAATAGCCGTCCACCTACCTTGAGACAAGAAGCTTGAACACGTTGAAGAACACCATTGATTGCAAGCTCAAGATTTGATAGATCTCCCAATCCCTCCACCCAAACTCGTTGATTCTTGGAGGATTGAATGAGAAGCCCCGGATCTACATCTTCACCAAGCCGTTCTTCATTTCCCCCTCATTCACTTGAGGGACCCTTTGCTAGGATTTCCATTGGAAAAACCTAGCCTCATATTGTACTCACTTGATTGTCTTTGTGACAGATTTGTAGCTGTTCGGGAGCCCCCAATCCTCTTGTGGGTTGTGCCCCGGATCGTTGTTGTAAGGGCTCCGGATTCCGCCTTGAAGGATTCCGATAGTGGAAGGTGAACCAAACCTTTGTGGTGCGGTTCATCGGAGAAGAAGGTGCACCCGCCTTTGTGGCGGTTGAGTTTTGACCTTTGTGGTAGCTCACACCTCTCCAACGAGATGTACTCCCCTAAAAAGAGGAACTCGGGATTACATCCGTGTCTCCGCGTGCTTTCACTTTCGGTTACTTCTATCCTTGTTTACCGTCTTTACTTAGTGTATCTTGTTTAGTTGCTTGCTTGTCATATAGGTAAATTCACCATAGTTGCATATCTAGAGAATTTACCTTTTGTGTCAAGCCTAAATTTAAAAAGTACTAAGATTGAAGTAGCACCTATTCACCCCCCCCCTCTAGGTGTCATACGATCCTTTCACTACCGCCTTTCAAAACTTGTACGTGGCTTCAACGGCGGTGGACTCAGACATACGGAGATAATCATCGAATAAATCTGCGGGAACTCCATATGCAAGACACCGTATGACAGTTGTGCATTTCTGAAGGGATGAGAATCCAAGAAGCCCGGTGCAATCTCTCTTCAGCTCGAAGTAGTCATCATATTCTCGAACACCACGCAAAATTCTCCTGAACACTTACCTCTTCATTCATGATGTTTGTTTGTCGGGTTCTCGAAAAAATAGTCGTTGACAAGAGCATGTGACAAGTTCTCCTACAACAGCTCTTGTTAGCCATCCGGTCTTACTCTGATCCTCCACGCTTGGGCACATCGTCAATCTCGGCTTGCACATCTAAAAGAGCGGCCATGACCATCTGATTCTCTTCGTCGTCGTCTCCCAAGGCGGCATTCTCTCCCATCATTTGGTAAAGCATGAACTCGTCGTCGCTATCCATAGCCTATTGGACAAAATGAAACATTGAAACTAGTCAACAAATCGACAATCAAACAAATGAGCCAATTGGCAAAAGGCCGAACACTTTACGTGCGGGGCGGAAGGGAGGAAGAGGCGGAGCCGACTGAATGAGCCGCGCCGACGCTAAATGAGGACAGGGACCGTCGGGGAGCAGCGGCAAGCCGGTCTGCGTGGTCGTTGCGGCTGAACTTCGCGCTGCGATCGAGTTGGCGATGACAGGGGTGGCGGCGATGGTACGAATCACTGGCGAGAGGAAACAACGGGACGAGTGTGGGGAAATGAATCACGCCTGCCCGCTAGGCATGTAAGACGAGTGAGGGCCGCCTGTCGGAGGGCATGTCCGAGCAATGCCCGGCACCCCCGAGCAGGCCCCCGATGTTTGGAGGGACGGACATATTTCAGCTCGGGCCCGACACTTGGAGTGCTGCTGTGGACGATTTTTGGCGCCCAAACCTCCAATGTGCCTTTGCGGGGCCATTTCGGGGTGCTGGAGATGGTGTGATGCATCCAACCAAAAACAGGAAACTCGATTCTGCGGGGCTATTTTTGTCCCTGTTTTTCCTTTTAGATCTTCATGACCATTTCTCCTTTCTGTTCTTGAGGATCTCATGTAAATGAACTTTGCTTTCTACCTAATCGAATGGCAGTGCGCCTGCTTTAAACCTCGAAAAAAAACATACAATGCAAACAACAATACGTCGGGACCAAATCTTCAACGCACCTATCTATGACGGGACCTGATCGATTCGCCACTCAATGCCGGCAACCAAATTATAGGCTGGGTGTTTGACGTACACATGGGGCTAGCTCCGTGTCCGTGACCATCCAATCCAAGCTTCCCACCAATGAGCACGTACCATGAAAAGGAGGATGATCTCCCAGTGTGTTGTGATCGGGCCAAGAAAGAAGGATCCCGGCGTAAAACAGCACAACATTGTGGACCCGAGCGGAGAGAGTAGCCGACGAGGGGATCATCGGATACCTACCGTCGTGGGGAATCCCCAGAGACGAATAGAAAAACCCGCGCCTGGGATTCCCGCCGCCGCGAATTTCCGGATGGCCGCTGCTGCTGCTGCGCGCGGCTCCCTGTCTCCTCCCGCGCGTGTCCAGCCAGCATCGGATGCCATGCCGCCGCCCGTGCGCCTAGATTTATTCGCCACCACCACCCGCTTACTCACGGTCGTCCTGTCGTGATCGATCCCGGCGCGACGCCGACGTGTCCCGCGCATGACCGGCAGAAGCACGGCAGGACATCGCCGAGGGAATCCGACTGAACAAAAAGGGTTTGTTTTAAAAATCTGTGCTGCCTGACAGTTACTAGTCTTCGTGGTCGATCTGTACTACCTGCGCGGGTAAAAGAAAGACAGAATCTAGTGGTAGGTGCCAGTGTAATAATTTTTCGAAATAGAGATGGTACCGCGTAAAGATTTGTTGATGATCCCTCTCAGAACATCCCATGCTAAGATAAGATTGCTGGTGACTCTAGTAGAATAGAAACATAGCATGGCGATTGGTGGTGACCTGAATAGAGCATGACATGCATGGGGATGGTAATCCCTTTCTTTCGTTGGATCCGGTGGCCCATAGTCGCATCGCATGCATATCCCGTCCCTCCGTGAACTGCTTCTTTCTTTTTTCGTTGAGGCGCAAGTTTGTCGTGTGGCCGTACGAGTGGCCAGGGAAGCACAGTGATTCGGCACATGTGAACCCGCCCCGCCGGCCGGGTGCTTATCGCCAGGGATTAACCGGCCAATCAATCTCTCGCGAGTCGCGACCCATGCACGAACCCGCACGCCTCCATCCGTCCATGTGTGTGTGGACCACGGCGACACGCCACGCGACGAGCGGCGGCGGCCTCGTCAGCCGCGCGTCAGGTTTCCGAGGAGCTTTCTCTGAAAGAGGTAGTATCGGCGGATCACGCGGCTTTCGCCGTCGCCTCACCTTTTGCTGTCGGGATGACTAGCTAGCTCCCCTCGCTCTTGTTGGAGTACTCGCGTTTTGGCTTTTATGTTCCGTTCGACTTGGCCTGGATTCGTGAAATCCCACAAAATTAACCCTTTTGTCAAACTTTAACGAAAAATAACCTTTTTCTAAAAATATTTTCAAATCTAACCCCTTTTTAGCGCCCAACGACAGGGCGCTACACTCTTCCTGATAGCGCCGTTGCCCGTGTCGCTACAGGTCTGCCAGCGTGGCACTATGGGCCCGCATGCCTAAATATTATTTAGCTAGTACTCCGGCCATTCTAAACAAATATAAAATGTAACTTAGTATTAACTATTAAGACATTTCTTTAGTTTTATTTTAATTCTATAAAAGGCATGGACAACACAACACCAAATTAGTTTCACATTCATAGACTCGTTTAGACTTAAAAAAGTTTAATTGACGGTATAATTAAAATATCAATTGATTATTTGATGGGGAAATCTACTTTTAGAACAGTCGGAAGTAGAGCTTTACGCGGCGGATCAATCACAACTCGTCAGCAACTGATTGATATGGTCCCACCCACGTGCGCTGGGCCTGGATACGTACGTCGATGTCCGTTCCCGCTACATGCTGCTGCTGCTGCTGCATGCTATCTTGTTTTGTCGTACTCTCCTTTCTCTTCGCTTCTCTCCTCACTTCACCCAGATTGGATGCATGCATGCATGCACATATCCATCAATCAGCTCAACTAGATCCATGGTAGTACTCCGTATAAGCAAACTAGCTGCACGAAATTTTGAAGGAGCCAATTAACACTACTCAAACGTTTACACCGAAGCCCAAGCCTAGAACTTAGTACGTACGTGTGTATACCAGTTTAGTCTACTAGGGAGTTTGGGAGGAGCTGTACATGAGTGGACTGTCCGGCTACGCGTTCGGTTAATATGGTTAATTCGGTTCGGTTTATACGGTTATACGGTAAATACGGTTTTTATACTTCGGTAAATTCGGTTTTGTAAAAAAATACGGTTCGGTTTAGGTAATAACCATTTAATTTCGGTTCGGTTTCGGTAATAACCAAACTAACCAAAGTTGACGCGAATTTTTGAATAACACATAAATTTTATGGCCATATATTTCAGTTTTATCAATTATATGCAAGATTGGATGTGTTTCACGAGTGGGAAACAAAAATATATACAGAAAATTGGCCAAAATGACAATTTGGGCACTTGAACTCACAACCTGTGAGTTAAAAATTGGACAACAACGCTCAGACAAGTGGGCTGCACCACATTTCTTGTACGTTATACATCCCAGGACCTATATAGACTATATTGCGAAGTTGGGCTGGACCTTAAACGCATTATTTTGTACTAGACTGTGTTGTTCGGTTAATTCGGTTAAACCACTGGTTTTTTGGTTTAAAACCGAATTAACCACTGTCCTTTCGGTTAGGTATTTTGCTAACCGTAACCTAACCACTAACCATGGAAAACCAGAATTTTGGTTGCGGTTAGGTTTTTTCGGTTCGGTTTTCGGTTCGGTTATGCATAGTTATAGTGGACTGGCGTCTTTCCCAACATTGCCGTTGGCGAATTTGAGACGTGGTGTACCTAGTACTGGGTTTGTGGTCGAAGGTGGTCGGTGCTATCTACCTCAATCGACGACGTCGATTGGATCATGTAGTGTAGCGATCCGGACAAGTTTGGGAGTCTTCTGTATCCAACATTGTCCAAAACTAGCTACCTTGCCTTTTTTCACCGGTCTCAACCGCTGCTCTGGTCCGAGGTTACAACCAAAACTCACATGTCTGTGGCATAGTTAGGCGCCAACTCTAACGGGCCGACCTAAACGGACATAAAATGTGTCCACTTTATTTCCGTTTGGCTCGGCACGCGGACACCAATTGTCCGTCCATGTCCGTCCGTGCACCCAACGCAGGGGTTTCATTGTTTTTATTTAAACAAAGAATGTAAAAGTACATTATATAGGAGAAAAAACATAACTTAAAATGAACCCTAGATCTACTACGTCGATGAAAAGCTTGGACGTGACCATGGCCACGCTGGTGTCGGTGGCCAACCATGTCGTTGTTGGTGACTGTGGCGGTGGCAATGCCATTGTGCGTGGTGGCGTAGATGGCCCATGCTGCTGCAACTTCATATCCATCTCCTACTCCACGGGTATGTCTCCGGGTTGAGAGGTGGCTACTCCGGCCAATATGGCGCGCCCCGTGAGCATCCTGACCTCCTCTGCTGATGCATGGGGCGCCAAGGGTAGGTCTCCTCCAGTGTTGAGGCCTCGAGGTCCTACTGAAGCTCGTCGTCCTCCGGCTCCTCATACTTCGCCATGTGTTGTCGCGGCGACGACGGTTCGGGTGCTGTAGCGTGCGTGAAGCACGAGCGGTGAGGTTGGTTGTGCTCGTCGTCGAACCACGTGCCATGTAGGATCCGACAGTTGAACCAATGAGAGCGCTAGAGACGGCGACCAAGCGGAGGTGCGTCCGTCATGTGACCGCTTTCCGGCTTTCTCACCGCTTCCCATAATTAACCGGTTGTTTACATAATAGTACCCATCTAGAACTGATTGAGTCACCCATGTGTTCATGATGTACTTATCTACCACGAAATTGATGTACTTATGATACTCTATCGGTAATAGTCACCCACTTAGTAGTGACAAAGTTATCCATCCAGTACATATGTACTTACTCATGTGTTTATGATATATACACCACGAAATTGACGTAGTTAACCTATTATTTCGGTAATAGTTACCCACCATATATTGCTGGAATTACCCACCCATATCTTATGGAGTTACCCATATCTTCATGTTATCCACCACCAAATCGACGTGGTTACCCTACCATCTCAGGAATAATTACCCACCAAATATTGATGGAGTTACCCACCCATAACTGAGTGAGTTACCCATGTGCTTATGATATTCTTATCTATGTACTTAACGTTCTCTCTCGGTAATAACTCCATGTGCTTATGATATCGTTATCTATGTACTTAGCGTTCTCTCTCAGTAATAATTACTCACCCACTACTGATGGAGTTACCCAGCCTTTATTGATTGAGTTACCCATCTGTTCAGGATATAGTTATCCACCACGAAATTAATGTAGTTATCCTATTTTCTCGGCACTATTTACCCACCAAATACTATTGAAGTTACTGCGGTGATGATGCACATAAAATGCATCTACTTTTCCAAGCACTTTGCTTCATAATTTGCTCCGGAATCTTCCCATATTTGAATAAACCTGCTGAATCTGACGCTGTTTTTAGCAAAGTCTCGTTTCTGGTTATTTTTGCAGGAAATTAAATCGGGGAAAAATACCACGTCATTTTTTATGGAAAAGGAGGACAACGTGCAAAGGATGGACACGAGGAAGCGCGGAGGCCCAAAAGAGGGCCCCACGCGGCCAGATCCTTGGGCCGCGTGGGCCCACCTAACTGGAGCCTCGGGCACCGCCTCTCCTTCGGCTTTTCGCGTACCCCCTCATATATACGAAAAAGTGGGTGCCCTAAGAGGGGAGAGCTTTCGCGAAACAGACCGCGCCGCCACCACGATCTTCGTTTTCGGAGACAGATTGCTCCAGGATTTCTCCTCCGGTGGAGGGATCCGGAGACCGTCTTCACCGCCATCTTCACCGCCTTCATCTCCATCGACCATGAGCTCCCTCTCCATCACCATGTGTGAGTAGTCCGCTGTAGGCATGTGAGGTGGATGGGGATTGGATGAGATTGATCATGTAATGATACCCGTTGTTCGAGATCTTAGGGGTTTATCTTGAGGATATTTTTGTATTGTGTTGATGCACTTATGCTATACTTAATGCTTGTTACTAGGGCCCGAGTGGCATGATTTCAGTACTGAACTTATTTTGCTTCATCATATAATTGAGTTTGGTATTTATCTGCAAAGTGTATCACCTGCTATTATGTTGAACCTGCGAACCCTAAAAGTGACATATAGGGAAAACAAGGGGGAGATGTTTTAGTTTGAGGATTCTATGTGTTCATGAAGTGTTAATGCGTTGTTCCGGGCTATTCGAAAGGGTAGACCTTAATTACCTGTAGTTCCAAGTTGGCCCCGGTGAAATGGGCAGGTAGGACAATAGATGTTGTGCAAATTCTCTTGGTTAGTACGCACAACTAATTATGGAACACATACCTACATATATCGAGTTAGAGATAAGTCCCATTGCTATTTATATCTTATTATATGATCAATCTTATTCATGCAACACCCCGCTATCACCTCATGCCTACGTTTTAAATCTCTGAGTTACACTTTCACTTTTCCGGTGAAAACTGGGAAACCCTTGTTCACTACTGTTGTTCTATTTGCTACTTGAATCATACTACTGCCATCACTATCACTGCTGCAAGTTTATTGATATACAGGTGTGGTTGAGAGTGACGCCTCAATTGCCAAAGTCTTATTGGTATTCTTGTGTTCCCATCGTGTCGAACTATAAATTTGGGTAATACTTCCCAACGAAGATTTCAGCGATCCCCTATACTTGTGGGCATCAAGACATTTTCTGGCGCCGTTGCCGGGGAACCTAGCTTTATTGGTAAGACAACTTGTTATCATTTATTTGCTGCATTTGCTTTTTCCTAACCATGGGAAAGGAAAAGATTACTCCGAAGGAAGTGAGGCCTTCAACTACTCGTAGAGGTACGGACTTGCTAAGTAGGCCAAACTTTTCACCTAATTGCTTCTGCTGTTGTTCCTAAGAAAAAAGAAAAGTTTTGAATAGTTCACCATTGTCTAAGATGTCTACTAGTACTGAAAATGATTTAATATGTGGTAGCATAGACAATGAAGTGACACCTGAAACATCTGAGATAACTGAAACACCTGAAACTCCTGAATCTTCTATATTGAAAATGTTGAGTCTGAATTAGAAGATAATGAATATTGTGATGATGAACATGAAACTTCTTCTGAGGAAGAGGATGCATTTACTATGGCTTTTATGGATTCGAATTTTGATAAATTGGATAAACTTGATAGCTATAAAAATTCTCCTCTTGATGATTATTTCCCTGTTACTGAGAAAATGAATGCTCCAGCTATTAAAATTAAAGACAAAGATTATGAGTTTAGTGTTGATCCTGAAATAATTGAAAAAGCTGAGAAGTATAAGTTTTATGGGAGAGACAATGAGTTCCCTTTTGAACACATTGCTGATTTGCATGATTTATCTGTGTTATTTGGTAAAGATGAAATCCACCAACGCTATTATTTCTTAAAGTTGTTTCCTTTTACTTTGGGAGGAAATGCTAAAACTTGGTATAATCGTTTAGAACCTGGATGTATTACTAGCAAGGAGGAATGCTTGCAGGTATTTTATAATAAATATTTCCCTGCTGATAAGATTCATGGTTTAACTATTGAGATTAGCAACTTTTCACAAACAGAGAAGGAGGATTTACCCCAAGCTTGGGGGAGGTACAGTAAGATGGTTAGGAAATGTCCTACCCATGGCTTCAAGAATAATGAAATACTTGATATATTTTACAATGGACTAACTGAAAATACAAGAGGCTATCTTGATAGTATTGCAGGTAGTGTTTTCAGGGAAAGGACCGTTGATGAAGCAACTGAGTTATTGGAAACTATCTCTAGAAACTATGAAGATTGGAATATTGAAATAATAGATGACAGAGAGATATTTCCAGAGAAGAAAGGAGGTATTCTTGAATTAAACAATGAGGCAATGAAGGGAGCCTCCAAGGATATGAAAGAGAAGGGAATTAAAACCTCTCATCTTAAGGAATTATCTGAAATGGGTGTTAAACTTCCTATTGATCGACCATGTTTTCCAATCCAGTCAATGCTATAAGCTCTTTGGAAGGTAATGAAAAGGTAACACCTCCTATTGATGTATCATATGTTAATGATTTTGCTTATCATAATAAACCTGAAGAGCATGATATTAGAATGAATATGATGGAAAACTCTCATAAAATTAAATTCCTTCGTGAAAATATAAATGCTAGTGTGGGAGAAGTTAGAAGAATTGTTAAACACTGTGAAATGATGAATAATCAAATTGAACAAATGGTTTCTCTTCAAAATCAATTGTATGAAAATCTTATTGAGAAGAAACAGGTTTGTGGGGTTAGTACTAGAGGTGGTGCAAGTACTCAGGACCCTGACTATCCTGAAAACCATCCCAAGAGAAAAGAGCAAGAGGCTCTCAAAAGGAAATCTTCTGCAGGAAAATCTCCCAATGGAAACAAAGGCATTGATGATTCTCAAGAACAAGACAATGATATTTCTATTTCTGATGCTGAGACCAAGATGATAATGTTGAAGAAGAGGAATCATCTCCACCTGAAGAAGATCAACATGAAGTTGAAAATATTGCAGAACCTGAACCTCCTGAAAAGGAAGACCCTCAACCATCTACTGAGAAGAACAAAAAGAAGAATCATCCAAATCCACAAAAAGGTAAAGAGAGGGATCCATGGGTACAAAGACCCATACCATATCCCCAAGAGGTAATGAAATCTTTGGATGATGCTAGGTTTGAGAAATTTTTGAGTTGATTAAAAATTTATGTTTGCAAATTCCTCTTGTTGATGCTATTAAAATTCCTCCATACTCAAAATATATGAAAGATATTGTCACTAATAAAAGGAAGATACCTAATGATGCAATTACTGCTATGCTTGCTGATTATTCATTTGAAGGAAAATTGCCTGAAAAGCGTGGAGATCCTGGTATTCCGACTATTCCTTGTCGTATTAAAGAAACTTATGTGAAATATGCACTATGTGATTTAGGAGCTGGTGTTAGTGTTATGCCTTTTTCTTTATATAAGAAACTTAACCTAAACAAATTGGTTCCAACTGAAGTTTCATTGCAAATGGCTGATAAATCAACTGCTAAACCTATAGGTATATGTGAGGATGTTCCTATCTCTATTGCTAATGTGTTAATTCCTACAGACTTTGTTATATTAGAAATGCCTGAGGATGATAATCTATCTATTATTCTTGGAAGACCCTTTTTAAACACTGCAGGAGCTGTGATAAATTGCACTGAGAGCAAAGTGACATTTAATGTAAAAGGAAATGAGCATACTATCTATTTTCCCAAGAAGAATCTGTTACAGTGATAAACAAGAGTGTGAATTCTATTCAAAGAAATACTATTATGATTGGAAGCTTTGAAATTGCACTACCACCTCCTGCACCAAAGTATGCTACCTTGATGATTGGAACTATTCCAATCAAATATGAGGTATCTTGAACTTCTTCTTTATATATATAAATAAGAATCATGTATTATATCTTTTACATATTATTAATGAGACTTGATCAACCTCATTACTAATGTGGAAATGATGAAAACTTGATTCCCATAAAAATTTGTATTGCATTTTAATTTTATTTATCTTAGAATTTTAGAGTATATGCATAATCATAATTATTTCAGAGTTCAGAAATTCCAGAATATGAAGTTTGAAAAATTCTCTTTAGAAAATTGTCTCTGAAAATTCCAGAAAAATTGGAGGTAAGTTATTTAACCAGAGGGACCATCTGCCAGAAGTGGGACACCAGGAGGCCACCAGGGACCAAAATGGGGTGTCCCACGCGGCCAGATTCTTTTCTTGAGACCATCGGATAAGCCAACTGGAATTCTAGCCATAGTAAGAATCCAATTTATCGGAGGATTACTTTGGTTGTCCACAATATGGTGGACATACCACGTATTCTTCGGGAAACTGTTGGATATATAGGAATAGTTAATATCTATTTATCGGAGAACGATACTAGGTATTCACAACATGGTGGATATACCACGTGTTCTTTGTGAGACCATGAGGCACATATACAGGAAGTTTAGGCACCAAGAAGGACCACGAAGCTTGACTGAATAGAGCCAACGGAATTAAGCTCAACTGATAGTGGGTCAGAACAGAGGAAGACTCAGGGAATTCCAAGGGGGAGAGTGAACAAATGTATTGGAAAGTACTTGGCAGAAGATGACATGAAATTCAAAAGGAAGACTTTGATTGAGAGAAGACTGAATTGGTTATTAGTGCTCTAAAAGTTCTTTGGTACGGGAAATCTTTACTAGATTTTGAAGCCAAATTGAAAGTGGAGATTTGATGGATGAAAATTTTAAGGGATAGAAGCTATGACTAAATGATCTAAAGTAGAGTGAACAAGAGAGACCAGAATTCATGGTTGGGGAAGTTAGATACTTATTCCCGTTGAATCTGATTGAGACCAGGATCCGAGGGGATCGATACCAGAAGGATTTCTAATCATGATTACAAGTGTGTGATGCACTTAAGGAGAAGATAGAGTAATCAAAGTTGGATAGACAAAGGTGTCTACTACATTTGGAGGAAGCAAATTACAAAGAGCAAACTATGTTCTATAAGACATTTTAAGAATAGTTACCTCATATTCTCGAGCAAAAGGAGATGCGCTTTACCATCAGAAGTGAGGTCTTCTTAAGCTCATGATTATAAGGAAGGGTACCACCTGAAGGTCATATAAGGATGTAGAAAGGATCTTCGACAGAGGGGTATAAAGTCAGAGTAATGCAAGGATGTCTGAAATGGATAATCCAAGAGACATGAAAAGGTAGTAAAATCATTGGAATCCAGTGGAGAAGCGACGAAAGTCGACAAATGGATAGTATGGATCCATGGAGGATGGACATAAGGATTTTGGACAAGGTATCATCTTGATCTACGACCACGTCAGAAAGGAATTTGAGAGAATCAATATATGTGAAAGTTCTTTCTTTCCTACTCTACTCGAGAGAATCGAAACTTTGGGACGAAGTTTAGTTTAAGGGGGAGAGGATGTAATACCCCACAGTTTAGAGAGTCGGAAGGGTAGAATTAAGATTTGTGCATTTGCATAGCATTCATCTGAAAATGCGGGAAATTTTGGCGCGTTAAATAAAACAATGCAAAGTGATCGATGTTTCTCTCGACTCGATGAGTTAGGGTTTAGATCATCGTGTGGAGTGCGATAAACCTCGACATGATCTTTATAGCTAACTAGAAACTAAGATCTTTTGTTGAGTCATTCCAGAATTGGACATGACCTTTATTAATTATCGACACTTCTGAACACAATAAGATAATATGGCAAGTATAATTCAAGTAGAACATCAATACAATTATACAACAATATTTAATATCTATCATCATCTCAATCATCATCTTATATAAATCATCTGATTATCTCATTTTACACATCTCAAATACAAATGAGAATTTGTATGTCCAAAATACAATAAGATACAACTATTACAAATGGGACATTTATACAAACTTGACAATTTGAAGTTGAAATGATAAATAATGTTACAACATTTATAGCATATGTACATATCTCATCCAAAAGAAAAATGGAATTACAAAGATGGAAAAATAGAAGTCTAAACAAAATCTTAAGCTTGATCTTCTCATTTGATCTTGATCTTCTTATCTCCCAATTTTCTTATTCTTCTTTTGCTGCAAGACAAAGACCACAAGAAGAAAGGAATGCAATCAGATGAGTTGGGAGAAGGATTTCTCTCAGATTTGTGTAGAAGTAATACGCAAGATCAGCTTTGAGAATTTGGAAGCTGCATATCAAGAATCTAATCTTATCAATTTCTCTAGAAACAACTTGTGTGAAATTCAAAGGATTTGTGTTCTATAGAAGTAGTTTGATAACAAGCCTTGCAACCTTGTTAACAGATTTCTTTTGTATGCATAAATCAATTGAATGTCATATAATGAAGAACATACACACTTTCATTTATATTCAACCAAAATAAAGGATCTGATAATCACATCCAGCAATAAAGGCACACATTTTAAATGCAAGGCCATTTTTATCTACCCCATCCTTATTTCGAAAGCCCACAAATTGGCAAAGGCATTTATCAAACAACCAACTGATTAAAGCCCACTCGAATTAATTCACAGGCTCAAGAATTGAGCAAAGCCCACATAAAGTCCATCTAGTGACAAAAGCCACTTGGCTATACCAAAAATAAAGCCAACTAGGAGATAAGACCAATGACTACTCATCTCTATCCACAAGCAAAATATCTACTTCAACTTGATCCTCAAGAAATGCTCATACATGAGGGCTTGACAACCAAGCACCTTACTCACCCATGCAAATGAGGAGTCACCTAGTTGTGTGTCACTACCACAACAACCAGCCAGCAGCTTATAAACAGCACAGCACCCATTCTAGCAAATTTCATTTGCTCACAAACACATTTCCAGCAAACACCAGCCGTACTACAAGTTCTAGACAGCAGCCAAATTATCTATAAACCGCACCATGTGTTCTCTACATTAGCACCAATATACCAGCAATGAATCGAGCAACTAATAATCTTCCTAGATCAGCCAGAACAGCCAAGAACACCTAGAACACGACCAGATCTTGTCCAATCTTTAGATCAACTAGGAAATAGGTCAAGCAGTGAGGAGGAGCAGGCTATCAGTACGAGGAGGAGCAGGCTATCCACAAAAGGAGGAGCAGGCTACCCACAGGAGGAGGAGCAAGCTAGCCACAAGATGCAAGTTTCCATCATATTCTGGAAACCAAGCTTCTCTTCAGCAGCAGGTTGAACACTAGGAACCAAATCTTGTGTCACATCTATTTGCATCTTTAGATGAGAGGGAAAGAGAGGAGAGCAGGGAATCAGATCTGTTTTGTCAGTTCATAGGAATAGTGGGAGAGAGGAAAAATAAACTTGTAAGCAATACTAAGGAAATCTGGACAGCAGCTGTGCTCTGTCCAGAAACACATCTTCAACTCATTTAAACACATTTAAAACACTAAGAAATCGACAAGCCCGGTTTATATTGCTGGACAACTGCTTGGTGCTGTCCAGAAACCATTAAATTATCCAAGTATGCAAGTATAACACATCTATCTAATTCTTGTTTATCTACAGCTTGAGAGCAAGCAAGAAAGTCATCTATATCACTTAAAACAGCAAGTAAACATGCTAATCCAAGCTATTTTATCAAGTACCAGATCTGGAATACCCAGGACAGCAAGTAAATCTACCAAAACTATTTTTATAACATGATCTATTTCTCACTAGCAGTAGCCAGGAACTAAGCACCTATAAACAGCAAATACAAGCTTATAGTGTATCTAATTTATTTAAAATGCACACACGTTATGCCTGCAAGTAATATTGCAGCAACTCATCAACTAGCACAATTCTGCACAACACCTACACATGTCCAAATCGAATCTAACAGGATGTAATCGAATTTTCAGTTAACAACTTTGGACACATTCAGTTTCGTAACAGCTACACATACCAGTGATGATTGAAACATCCAAAAAGAGGCATCACTGCACTACAGAACTATAGGAACACGATCACCACAGTTCATCGGCTTGGCCGGTCACAGAAGTTTGCTCACCTAGAATATTCTGTAGCCGAGGTAGAGCTTGGAGGAGGTGATGTTGAGGGAGTAGTCGAGGGAGGCGATGCCAGGGTTGCAATCGCGGCACTGCCATCCCGTAGGTGTCGGAGTCGTCGTAGCCACAGCAGCAGCAGCCACACCACCATGGTCAGGTCACACCGGACCAGACCGCGGGAGCAGCCGGAGGCGCGGTCGAGCAGGGGCTCGAGGGTGTCGGGGCAGAGGACCAGGAGCACGAGGGAGAGTTGGAGGAGGCGTGGCCGGTGCGTGACAGCAAGGGCGACGCTGGAAGCCGGCGGAGGAGGTCGAGCCGGAGGCGAGCGGCACGGCTAGGGTTAGCCGCGGCATCGCGCTCGGGAGCGGAGCGGCTTATCGGCGGCCAGGAATCGGTGGAGAAGGAGGCGGCGGAGCAGCGACAGAGAGTGGCGGCGCCGGAGCCGGCCGGCAGCGGCCGGAGCAGAGGGTGGAGGCGGCGGCGACGTGCACGGGAGAAAGAGAACGAGGAAGGGGATCGAGCTGTGCTCGTGCGTGCGTCATGTGCGTGTCTGTGTTGTGCACGTAGATGGGTTTGGCCCAAACCATTTAGGATATGTGTTGTGCGGAGAGGGTGGTGATTGGCTTTGGACTCACACCTGGCCCCATACCATGGAAGTATGGACGAGTTTGGCCGCTCGGAAAGGCAACAAGGCTGGGTTTCTCTCATGGGTAAAGTTACGCAGCTCTGCAGAGTCAACAACAAGAAATTGTGACTGTCACATCCGTGTTCCCGGAAGGAACTACAGACCGCAGCGGGAAAGGCATCCCAAGTGATGACTATGAACCCGTGGAGACTGTGAGCATAGTTTTCTGAAAATAAAATGGACCCTTTCCTAAAAATATTTTCCAAAACTTGCATTATGCCAATGACCGTTGGTCATGGCAGTAGCTAGTGCATAAAACACCTTATCGCCTATAATATTTGAACTTGCTAAGTAACGCTCGAGTTGCTTACCCTTTTCCCCGTTGACCCCCTGCTTAGATTTTGGAGCCATCGGAGGAATTGCCAGTTATCCATCACGACGTCGAGGAGGACTTCAACAAGGAATCAAGTCTACCTGGTGAAGCTTGAAGGAGTCATCTGTAACTTCGCCAACAGAAGAATGACGACAACAGTGCCAGTGAAGGAGCGACGACATCATTGACAATGGCATGCACCACAACCATGTTATTAGTGGAGGAGACGACTTCTATTAGAAAATGAGTACAAATCTGGATCAAGATATTCCATATGGACTAGATTAGGGCTGTGACAACAGCAGTAGTGGATCAGGAATTAGAATCAGAGCTGATCTCCCGCTTAGTACTATGAGTTGGATCTTTCTGTATTTCATTTGCAAGAGACTTGCTTCAATATAAAAGGAGGGTCTCGAGATTTTGTATTGAATAGTGTTGTAATCCTACAGTGTTACCTTGGACCGGCTATGTTTCTGTTGTACTACTCTGAGGGATGTAATATTTGCGGAGAGGTCCTTCCGTGCGTGTTACATCAACGACTTGTACACTACAACATGCAGTGGTGTGCTGGGTCACCGCAGATGGTATCAGAGCAAAACGACCTTAGGATTAAAACCCTTTTAGGAGACTTGTAGGTTGGTAAGACTATAGGAAGTTACCTTATCTAAACTATATCTTTCTACAATTATGATGGTTATTCACTTGAGAATACTACTGTTATACTTGTATAGATTTTTCTTACTCGACTAGAGTAAATCTTCTTGACTATTCGTTTATAGGTACTTATCTACCTCATTTATTTTCAACTTGGTATGCCAAGTTTGAAACTATCTTCTACCAGCTAGTATCCCAAATAGATTTATATCCAAGTCAGTGTTACCTATGTGGTATCTTTGATAACACCATCCTATAGGTGAAGACATATGCTGAAGTAGAACCCTATCGTTAGTTTGTGAAGGCAGAAAGATAGGAGAAGTCTGATGATGGTGAAGAACCAGAGATAAACAAGTATGGTAACCATGGAGAGTATGCCAATACCCTAATGATTCAGTTCTACGGGGAATCACTAAAGTATAGTATAGATTCTTAAGAAATTAGGAGATGGCATAAATACTAAAGGAAGCTACAATACTACTTATGGTGTACAATCAGCAATTACATGAAGGATCCAAAGATGCCAAGGGATGTTTGTTCAAGCCAAATGGAGGATTCAATCTACATGAAGTTTAGTTCTCTACGTAACCAAGTCAGCCCACAACTATTCTTTGAGTACTTTGTCTTAGGATTATCCCTTTGCAAATGGGCAGTTGGGGTAACGACTGAGTCAAAGAGTTGTTAGAATAGGACTATAAGGTGATATAAATCTATCTTGTAGTGTATAGCATCTAAGCCTGGGTACTTTTGAGATGTTTCTACTCAAAGTACTATTTACTTTACGGGCTTATGTTGCATGATTGCTATATAACTGTATTCGGATTTTATTGGATCTTATTGGATTTTTGATTGGCTAGGTTGGTACATGAAGTTAGAATTTGATGTACAATGGCATGATTGTCACATTGAGTTCTTTTCTTGATGTTACTGATCTAGAGGTAGATAGGAGTCGTGTAAGGGAGAGTCGAGTAACTAGAAAGATGAGGAAGCAAAGAAAGTTCATGAAGAGAAGGAAGTCCAGAAGACAGAAGTCAATAAAGCTATGAATATGGAATGTGGAGAGTGTCACGTCATATTTGGATCTGGAGACATGTTTTACCAGTGCCTGGAGGAGGAATGAAGTAAGTTCAAGAAAGAGTATCACCACAAATTGGACGAAGATCTACCGAAGATGACGCAAGAAACGCTACATGAGAAGGAATAACCAAGAAGGAAGAATATGCAGTTTTTGTATATCAAGATATGAAGTCTTTCCATGGAAGTCCAAGATCAAGAAAGAAGAAGGAAAATATGTAGGATACATATGGAGTTGTCATAACTTGGTGGAAGAAGTTATTGTTGGAGCAATAAAGAGGTATTGATACTAGTTAAATGGAGTTTGAGAATGAGTTTAGTAGAACTTAGGAGTCTAAGAGTATTATAAGGGTGAAGACAAAGGCGTATGAAGACTCGAAGAACATGGATATTTCCAGTTCTAATGGAATAAAGGAGAAGTTGATCGTCTATTGAGAGGCATTACTAGAGATGGAAGCGGTAAAATTAGCCGCCAAGCAAGAGTTCGTGATTAGAACTTGGATATATATACATATATAAGGAAAATTTGTGTTGGATACACAAACAGATTACAAGAAGGAGTGGATGCGAAAGTCATCCGACAAATGATGATAAGTCAGAAAGGGATGACAGAAGTAAAGTACTTGGATGAAAGCACGTGGAGATTTCAGAGATGACATATCAACAATGTCAAGAAGTGCAATTACATAGTCCAATGTTCAAGAGAGCATCATAACCATGGGAGAAGAATCCAATTTTGTAGGGGATTGACGACATGTCTAGAAGACGGACCAATTTGGATGAAGGCACCTCACCACATATGATGTCGATGTACCAAAGTCAGAGTTTATATCTCGAGCAATGGTGGAGAAAGATGTATTACCAAGAGAATTGACATCTTAGAGCTGACCACTCTGTCGTGGTGGTGTCACGGCAGATGCCATGGGTATGGCTTAAGTGTGGGCTCGCTTGGGCGTTGGGGGAACCGGGGAGGGTTTGCGCGCCTACGAAGCACGCATGAAGACCAAACAAGAAGAACAAAGCAAACCAAGAACAGCGAAGAACACCACGATGTACCCTGCTTCGGGGCCCTCTTGCGGAGGTAACACCCCTACTGCAGCTCTAGCCTACTCTCTTATATCTCAAGTGTTTACAAGTACAAAGCGCTCCTTGAGCTGTATGATGAACAATGGAGAGAGCTCCAGGTAGAAGATGAAGCTTGGGGGGGAAATGATGCTCACAATGGTCGATCCTCCCCACAGAAGGAGGTGGTGTTGCCTATATACAGTAACCGAATTACCCTTTTGCCCCTGGCCGCAGAGGACAATGGTATGAACAAGGAGAACAGGACAAACACTGGCCACTGTCACTCAGCCCAGCTCACCCTCTGTTCACCACAGGCTTATCTTTCCTCTTTGAGCTTAAGGCAGTGTAGACCACAGTAGCCTAGCCACTGCCCCTTTCCCGAATAGGCCGAGTCAGCGCCTAGGGGCTTGTGACCCGGAAAACCTGTGGCAGCACCTTGCTGTCTTCTGAGCCCCGATCAGTAACCTTACAGTGCCCGTGACTTTTACTGACATTACTTGGCCCCTGTGCATCATCCGAGTTGCCCTACCCGGGTCCTTCCTGACCGACCCGGATAACTTAGCCGGCTCTTCTTTCCTGGATCCGGTTAAACCTCACCGGATCCCCTTTGGTCTTTTCTTTCACTGGCTTGAAGTAGGACTGACCGAATCGCCTTGAGATCCGACCCGGATAACTTAGCCGGCTCTTCTTTCCTTGATCCGGTTAGACCTTAACTGCTCATAACACATCATCTTTGCCCTACCCGGGGGCAGCCCCCCGACAGTAGTCCCCGAAACTGGTGCGGTTCTACAGCCTCGGCTGAAGAGCCGTAGCAGGTTAAAAATAAACATCACTAACCGAATCTCATATCATATAATCTTGTCTGCCTATCCCGCGAGTGGAAATGGAGGCAAACTACTAATCATCAACTCTGGGGTACCCGGGATTACATCCCCGACAGTAGTCCCCGAGACTGTGGGGGACTCGCAGAGTCGCGCACAGACTTATAAAAACCAAGTATCACAGAGTTGATGCCAACAACAGCCATCACCAACAGCTAATTTCAAGCTGCCCGCATAGGCATGTGTATGCCGGTCGTCTAGCCATGCCCTCCAGGCCGAGTGTGACATCCGGTTGAACGAGCTCACCCGAATCAACAACGAGATGGACAGTTTGCACTGGAAACGTGTTGACTGCATGGGTATGGCCATACATATATGTTTCTGCCGACATTGCGCAATTCTGCACACCGCCTGCATGGTCACCATTCTCTGTCGGTTGTTAGCCTTCCTGGCCTTTACCGAATTGAGATGCCGCCAGCGTCGGTTAGCCTTCCTGGCATTTACCGAACTGAGATGCCGCCAACGTCGGTTAGCCCTCCTGGCTTTTACCGAACTCGGATGCCGCCAGCGTCGGTTAGCCCTCCTGGCTTTTACCGAATTGAGATTCTGCCAGCGTCGGTTAGCCCTCCTGGCTTTTACCGAATTGGGATGCCGCCAGCGTCGGTTAGCCCTCCTGGCTTTTACCGAACTTGGATGCCGCCAGCGTCGGTTAGCCCTCCTGGCTTTTACCGAACTCGGATGCCGCCAGCGTCGGTTAGCCCTCCTGGCTTTTACCGAATTGAGATTCCGCCAGCGTCGGTTAGCCCTCCTGGCTTTTACCGAATTGGGATGCCGCCAGCGTCGGTTAGCCCTCCTGGCTTTTACCGAACTTGGATGCCGCCAGCGTCGGTTAGCCCTCCTGGCTTTTACCGAACTCGGATGCCGCCAGCGTAAACTGGATCGACTTAAACCTGCAAGTATATATCTCATATGTCTCGGTATCTCGGCCCCTCTGGGCATATCACATATGTCTCGGTACCTCGGCCCCTCTGGGCATATCACACATGTCTCGGTACCTCGGCCCCTCTGGGCATATCACATATTTCGGTATGTCGGCCTCTTTGGGCATATCACACATGTCTCGGTACCTCGGCCCCTCTGGGCATATCACATATTTCGGTATGTCGGCCTCTTTGGGCATATCACACATGTCTCGGTACCTCGGCCTCTTTGGGCATAACTCATATGTCGGTTCTTAGCCACTTCGGGCGTATACCGACATAGATGTCTTCAGCCACTGCTGGACTTCACATAAGCATATCTCGAATGCCGGTTTTAGCCATCTTGGGCGTATACCGACATAAATGTCTCCAGCAACTGCTGGTTTGACGTAATCATGTCTCAAATGCCGGTTTTAGCCACTCCGGGCGTATACCGACATAGATGGCTCCAGCCACTGCTGGACTGACATACAACCTGCAAAAACATATCTCAAAGGTTGCCTCTGGCTAACAAACATAAACAAAGATCTGGTATGCAAATGATGCCACGATACGCTGGCAAACAGAATAAACAACGATGAGGGATATGGAATGATGTCATGATATTGTGACAAACCGAAATAACGGCGATCTGTGATGTGGAATGATGCCGTGATACTGTGGCAAACCGAAATAAACGGCGATCTGTGAAGTGGAATGATGCCGTGATACTGCGGCAAGCCGAAATAAACGGCAATCCAGAGAATACCGATAATGCCTCGACAACTTGGGTAATTTAAGATAACCAATATAACCATGACACTTCGGATTACCAGGATACCTCGGATTTCCAATGTGATTCGGATTACCAATGTGATCCGGATTACAAATATGATTCGCATTTATCAATGTGATCCAGACTTCCACTCTGATCCGGATTCTCAATGTGATTCGGATAACAACAGGATCCAGATTTCCAATGTGATTCGGATTACCAATGTGATTCGGATAACCAATACAACACAGACTTCTGGAACACTTCTGATTTCCAGGATACTTCAGCAACGACATTCTCAATTAAAACGATGTCACCTTTCAACGTTAGTCCAACATACATATCATGAAGAATAATTGACGGGAAAAACAATTATATTAGCTGAGGCAAACTAGCTATAGTACTTGACAAATAACGAATCTAACAGCAGATACTATGCACAAAAAACTAGACTCGGTCTCAACCGAGTCCCCGAGCCACTTTTCTTATCTAGGAGGTGGTGTAAAACAGACTGGCTACCCAGTCCCCGGGTCAAGACATCTTGTCCGGGGTAAAACATTTAGACAAAAAGCGAGGGGGCAGTCCCCGAGTACTGTTTGAGACTATGCAAGAAAGTGACACAGACATATAAATGATACTCACAAGGCAATGTTGTTGGAGAAGTTGAGGAAGATAATTATACCGGCCGGAACATCAATATCCCAGTTTGAATCACATGTATGTCAGATCTGACCAATATGCCGTATCTCCAAATCTAACTCGGATTTCCAAGATGACCCGGATTTTAGGATGATCCGGATTTCAGTATAACCCGGATAAGAGCGTGATCCGGATACAGCATGATCCAAATTTCACCCTTCAATGTTAGTCCAGCACATATATATATACAAAGAATACTCAACGGGGACAACAATTCTACCTAGCAGGTACAAGCTAGTTCCAGCACACCTATCATGAACATTCAAAGAGAACAGCAAGTCTATCGGAGGCAATGAACTGTAGCATATGACGGAAAGTAAATCTAGCAGCAGATACTATGCACAAAGATCCAAACTAGACTCAACCGAGTGCCCGAGTTACTTTTCTTAAGTAAAAGACACTGTAAAACATTGGCTAGGCAGTCCCCGGGTCAAGACATCTTGTTCCCGGGGGGAAACAACTAAGCATGGCAGGAAGGGGCAGTCCCCGAGTAACTTTTGCGAATAACTAAACAACAAGCATCTTAATATATTATAAATACTCACGTAGCTATTTCGGTGCCGGGTAGATGTCAACGTTTATGTCCCTGCAGCGCCCGCCCCTTGACGCACCAATCAGAGGCTGGAGGAATTGACTTGTTGACACCGACCCGCCTGCAGAAGTCGATCTGGCCGAGGCAGTGGACTCGGCTTAACCGAAGCAAGGAGCTCGGTCCATCCGTCATTGTCCCAACCGAGGCAAGGAGCTCGGTCGAAGCAGCGATCTGAGGTTCCAGTCCAACCAAGATGAAGCTGCCGCTAGCCCATCCGAGGCTAGCGCATCTCGGTCCAACCGTGTTTAGCGGAGAGGCCGGCCGGAGTGCACCAGCCCACCTGATTCCGGCCCATCGAGCTAACCGAAGTGTGGTTCAACCCGGAGTACCCAGACTCGGTCTGCATGCACCAGGTACGCACGAACCATCCACATGCATACACAAAGCACTAATTCGGATCTCTGTGTCAGACACAAAACGGATCTCTGTGTCAGGCAGCCAGACTCGGTCATGCATGCACTAAGCACGCACCAACCATCCACGTGCGCACGCACCAACCATCCAGCAACCTGCTTAGACTGTTTGCTCCAGCTACCTGCGTGCCTGCTTGGAAGCTGGACATGCAAGCAGATTCGGTCAAGCATGCACGCAGCACGGCCACTAGCCACACAGGCACGCTCCAACGATCCACCTGCCTGCGTGCTTGCTTTAGCTTTTGCACATGCCGAATTACAAAGAGGCGGCCACAGTAGCTTGACGAAGCAGCGGTGAAGACGACCCGCAAGAGCACGAACAACGCGGAGGAGATGCTGGGCACGGACGCAGATGCGCGGGGAAGGCCGATCCACGGCCGGCCGGCGCAGACCTGGACAGCGGAGACGCGGCCGGAAAGCGGCCAGCGAGCCGGCGAGGCGCGGCGTTGCCGGCGCGCAACCGATGCAGGGGCAGATCTGGGATCTGCCAATGACGTCGTTGACGAAGGCCGCGCCCACCTCTGCTTGCTGCTGCAAGCTATATCGCGGAGGACTATGGCGATGTCGAGTCCCCGCGTTGATGATGAAGATCCCATCCGAAATTAACCCAACAAGCGCCACTCAGCCCCACGGTGGGCGCCAACTGTCGTGGTGGTGTCACGGCAGATGCCATGGGTATGGCTTAAGTGTGGGCTCGCTTGGGCGTTGGGGGAACCGGGGAGGGTTTGCGCGCCTACGAAGCACGCATGAAGACCAAACAAGAAGAACAAAGCAAACCAAGAACAGCGAAGAACACCACGATGTACCCTGCTTCGGGGCCCTCTTGCGGAGGTAACACCCCTACTGCAGCTCTAGCCTACTCTCTTATATCTCAAGTGTTTACAAGTACAAAGCGCTCCTTGAGCTGTATGATGAACAATGGAGAGAGCTCCAGGTAGAAGATGAAGCTTGGGGGGGAAATGATGCTCACAATGGTCGATCCTCCCCACAGAAGGAGGTGGTGTTGCCTATATACAGTAACCGAATTACCCTTTTGCCCCTGGCCGCAGAGGACAATGGTATGAACAAGGAGAACAGGACAAACACTGGCCACTGTCACTCAGCCCAGCTCACCCTCTGTTCACCACAGGCTTATCTTTCCTCTTTGAGCTTAAGGCAGTGTAGACCACAGTAGCCTAGCCACTGCCCCTTTCCCGAATAGGCCGAGTCAGCGCCTAGGGGCTTGTGACCCGGAAAACCTGTGGCAGCACCTTGCTGTCTTCTGAGCCCCGATCAGTAACCTTACAGTGCCCGTGACTTTTACTGACATTACTTGGCCCCTGTGCATCATCCGAGTTGCCCTACCCGGGTCCTTCCTGACCGACCCGGATAACTTAGCCGGCTCTTCTTTCCTGGATCCGGTTAAACCTCACCGGATCCCCTTTGGTCTTTTCTTTCACTGGCTTGAAGTAGGACTGACCGAATCGCCTTGAGATCCGACCCGGATAACTTAGCCGGCTCTTCTTTCCTTGATCCGGTTAGACCTTAACTGCTCATAACACATCATCTTTGCCCTACCCGGGGGCAGCCCCCGACACACTCGGATGATGGAAGATGCAATCAAGGCGAGTTACATGGTCAAACAAGTCGCAACTGTTTGGAATTAGTCTGAATTATCAGAAAGGAAGGAAATGATATGTGAGCTGAATTTTACATTGATGACCAACATCATATTCGAGTATGGAGTTAAGATATCATCCATTTGCACAAGTTCCTGTGTGCAATTCTTTTCTTGAGACCATCGGATAAGCCAACTGGAATTCTAGCCATAGTAAGAATCCAATTTATCGGAGGATTACTTTGGTTGTCCACAATATGGTGGACATACCACGTATTCTTCGGGAAACTGTTGGATATATAGGAATAGTTAATATCTATTTATCGGAGAACGATACTGGGTATTCACAACATGGTGGATATACCACGTGTTCTTTGTGAGACCATGAGGCACATATACAGGAAGTTTAAGCACCAAGAAGGACCACGAAGCTTGACTGAATAGAGCCAACGGAATTAAGCTCAACTGATAGAGGGTCTCAAAAGGAAATCTTCTGTAGGAAAATCTCCCAATGGAAACAAAGGCATTAATGATTCTCAAGAACAAGACAATGATATTTCTATTTCTGATGCTGAGACCGAAGATGATAATGTTGAAGAAGAGGAATCATCTCCACCTGAAGAAGATCAACATGAAGTTGAAAATATTGCAGAACCTGAACCTCCTGAAAAGGAAGACCCTCAACCATTTACTGAGAAGAACAAAAAGAAGGATCATCCAAATCCACAAAAAGGTAAAGAGAGGGATCCATGGGTACAAAGACCCATACCATATCCCCAAGAGGTAATGAAATCTTTGGATGATGCTAGGTTTGAGAAATTTTTTGAGTTGATTAAAAATTTATGTTTGCAAATTTCTCTTGTTGATGCTATTAAAATTCCTCCATACTCAAAATATATGAAAGATATTGTCACTAATAAAAGGAAGATACCTAATGATGCAATTACTGCTATGCTTGCTGATTATTCATTTGAAGGAAAATTGCCCGAAAAGCATGGAGATCCTGGTATTCCGACTATTCCTTGTCGTATTAAAGAAACTAATGTGAAATATGCACTATGTGATTTAGGAGCTGGTGTTAGTGTTATGCCTTTTTCTTTATATAAGAAACTTAACCTAAACAAATTGGTTCCAACTGAAGTTTCATTGCAAATGGCTGATAAATCAACTGCTAAACCTATAGGTATATGTGAGGATGTTCCTATCTCTATTGCTAATGTGTTAATTCCTACAGACTTTGTTATATTAGAAATGCCTGAGGATGATAATCTATCTATTATTCTTGGAAGACCCTTTTTAAACACTGCAGGAGCTGTGATAAATTGCACTGAGAGCAAAGTGACATTTAATGTAAAAGGAAATGAGCATACTATCTATTTTCCCAAGAAGAATGCTGTTACGGTGATAAACAAGAGTGTGAATTCTATTCAAAGAAATACTATTATGATTGGAAGCTGAAATTGCACTACCACCTCCTGCACCAAAGTATGCTACCTTGATGATTGGAACTATTCCAATCAAATATGAGGTATCTTGAACTTCTTCTTTATATATATAAGATAAGAATCATGTATTATATCTTTTACATATTATTAATGAGACTTGATCAACCTCATTACTAATGTGGAAATGATGAAAACTTGATTCCCATAAAAATTTGTATTGCATTTTAATTTTATTTATCTTAGAATTTTAGAGTATATGCATAATCATAATTATTTCAGAGTTCAGAAATTCCAGAATATGAAGTTTGAAAAATTCTCTTTAGAAAATTGTCTCTGAAAATTCCAGAAAAAATTGGAGGTAAGTTATTTAAACAGAGGGACCATCTGCTAGAAGTGGGACACCAGGAGGCCACCAGGGACCAAAATGGGGTGTCCCACGCGGCCAGATTCTTTTCTTGAGACCATCGGATAAGCCAACTGGAATTCTAGCCATAGTAAGAATCCAATTTATCGGAGGATTACTTTGGTTGTCCACAATATGGTGGACATACCACGTATTCTTCGGGAAACTGTTGGATATATAGGAATAGTTAATATCTATTTATCGGAGAACGATACTGGGTATTCACAACATGGTGGATATACCACGTGTTCTTTGTGAGACCATGAGGCACATATACAGGAAGTTTAAGCACCAAGAAGGACCACGAAGCTTGACTGAATAGAGCCAACGGAATTAAGCTCAACTGATAGAGGGTCTCAAAAGGAAATCTTCTGTAGGAAAATCTCCCAATGGAAACAAAGGCATTAATGATTCTCAAGAACAAGACAATGATATTTCTATTTCTGATGCTGAGACCGAAGATGATAATGTTGAAGAAGAGGAATCATCTCCACCTGAAGAAGATCAACATGAAGTTGAAAATATTGCAGAACCTGAACCTCCTGAAAAGGAAGACCCTCAACCATTTACTGAGAAGAACAAAAAGAAGGATCATCCAAATCCACAAAAAGGTAAAGAGAGGGATCCATGGGTACAAAGACCCATACCATATCCCCAAGAGGTAATGAAATCTTTGGATGATGCTAGGTTTGAGAAATTTTTTGAGTTGATTAAAAATTTATGTTTGCAAATTTCTCTTGTTGATGCTATTAAAATTCCTCCATACTCAAAATATATGAAAGATATTGTCACTAATAAAAGGAAGATACCTAATGATGCAATTACTGCTATGCTTGCTGATTATTCATTTGAAGGAAAATTGCCCGAAAAGCATGGAGATCCTGGTATTCCGACTATTCCTTGTCGTATTAAAGAAACTAATGTGAAATATGCACTATGTGATTTAGGAGCTGGTGTTAGTGTTATGCCTTTTTCTTTATATAAGAAACTTAACCTAAACAAATTGGTTCCAACTGAAGTTTCATTGCAAATGGCTGATAAATCAACTGCTAAACCTATAGGTATATGTGAGGATGTTCCTATCTCTATTGCTAATGTGTTAATTCCTACAGACTTTGTTATATTAGAAATGCCTGAGGATGATAATCTATCTATTATTCTTGGAAGACCCTTTTTAAACACTGCAGGAGCTGTGATAAATTGCACTGAGAGCAAAGTGACATTTAATGTAAAAGGAAATGAGCATACTATCTATTTTCCCAAGAAGAATGCTGTTACGGTGATAAACAAGAGTGTGAATTCTATTCAAAGAAATACTATTATGATTGGAAGCTGAAATTGCACTACCACCTCCTGCACCAAAGTATGCTACCTTGATGATTGGAACTATTCCAATCAAATATGAGGTATCTTGAACTTCTTCTTTATATATATAAGATAAGAATCATGTATTATATCTTTTACATATTATTAATGAGACTTGATCAACCTCATTACTAATGTGGAAATGATGAAAACTTGATTCCCATAAAAATTTGTATTGCATTTTAATTTTATTTATCTTAGAATTTTAGAGTATATGCATAATCATAATTATTTCAGAGTTCAGAAATTCCAGAATATGAAGTTTGAAAAATTCTCTTTAGAAAATTGTCTCTGAAAATTCCAGAAAAAATTGGAGGTAAGTTATTTAAACAGAGGGACCATCTGCTAGAAGTGGGACACCAGGAGGCCACCAGGGACCAAAATGGGGTGTCCCACGCGGCCAGATTCTTTTCTTGAGACCATCGGATAAGCCAACTGGAATTCTAGCCATAGTAAGAATCCAATTTATCGGAGGATTACTTTGGTTGTCCACAATATGGTGGACATACCACGTATTCTTCGGGAAACTGTTGGATATATAGGAATAGTTAATATCTATTTATCGGAGAACGATACTGGGTATTCACAACATGGTGGATATACCACGTGTTCTTTGTGAGACCATGAGGCACATATACAGGAAGTTTAAGCACCAAGAAGGACCACGAAGCTTGACTGAATAGAGCCAACGGAATTAAGCTCAACTGATAGTGGGTCAGAACGGAGGAAGACTCAGGGAATTCCAAGGGGGAGAGTGAATAAATGTATTGGAAAGTACTTGGCAGAAGATGACATGAAATTCAAAAGGAAGACTTTGATTGAGAGAAGACTGAATTGGTTATTAGTGCTCTAAAAGTTCTTTGGTACGGGAAATCTTTACTAGATTTTGAAGCCAAATTGAAAGTGGAGATTTGATGGATGAAAATTTTAAGGGATAGAAGCTATGACTAAATGATCTAAAGTAGAGTGAACAAGAGAGACCAGAGTTCATGGTTGGGGAAGTTAGATACTTATTCCCATTGAATCTGATTGAGACCAGGATCCGAGGGGATCGATACCAGAAGGATTTCTAATCATGATTACAAGTGTGTGATGCACTTAAGGAGAAGATAGAGTAATCAAAGTTGGATAGACAAAGGCGTCTACTACGTTTGGAGGAAGCAAATTACAAAGAGCAAACTATGTTCTATAAGACATTTTAAGAATAGTTACCTCATATTCTCGAGCAAAAGGAGATGCGCTTTACCATCAGAAGTGAGGTCTTCTTAAGCTCATGATTATAAGGAAGGGTACCACCTGAAGGTCATATAAGGATGTAGAAAGGATCTTCGACAGAGGGGTATAAAGTCAGAGTAATGCAAGGATGTCTGAAATGGATAATCCAAGAGACATGAAAAGGTAGTAAAATCATTGGAATCCAGTGGAGAAGCGACGAAAGTCGACAAATGGATAGTATGGATCCATGGAGGATGGACATAAGGATTTTGGACAAGGTATCATCTTGATCTACGACCATGTCAGAAAGGAATTTGAGAGAATCAATATATGTGAAAGTTCTTTCTTTCCTACTCTACTCGAGAGAATCGAAACTTCGGGACGAAGTTTAGTTTAAGGGGGAGAGGATGTAATACCCCACAGTTTAGAGAGTCGGAAGGGTAGAATTAAGATTTGTGCATTTGCATAGCATTCATCTGAAAATGCGGGAAATTTTGGCGCGTTAAATAAAACAATGCAAAGTGATCGATGTTTCTCTCGACTCGATGAGTTAGGGTTTAGATCATCGTGTGGAGTGCGATAAACCTCGACATGATCTTTATAGCTAACTAGAAACTAAGATCTTTTGTCGAGTCATTCCAGAATTGGACATGACCTTTATTAATTATCGACACTTCTGAACACAATAAGATAATATGGCAAGTATAATTCAAGTAGAACATCAATACAATTATACAACAATATTTAATATCTATCATCATCTCAATCATCATCTTATATAAATCATCTGATTATCTCATTTTACACATCTCAAATACAAATGAGAATTTGTATGTCCAAAATACAATAAGATACAACTATTACAAATGGGACATTTATACAAACTTGACAATTTGAAGTTGAAATGATAAATAATGTTACAACATTTATAGCATATGTACATATCTCATCCAAAAGAAAAATGGAATTACAAAGATGGAAAAATAGAAGCCTAAACGAAATCTTAAGCTTGATCTTCTCATCTGATCTTGATCTTCTTATCTCCCAATTTTCTTATTCTTCTTTTGCTGCAAGACAAAGACCACAAGAAGAAAGGAATGCAATCAGATGAGTTGGGAGAAGGATTTCTCTCAGATTTGTGTAGAAGTAATACGCAAGATCAGCTTTGAGAATTTGGAAGCTGCATATCAAGAATCTAATCTTATCAATTTCTCTAGAAACAACTTGTGTGAAATTCAAAGGATTTGTGTTCTATAGAAGTAGTTTGATAACAAGCCTTGCAACCTTGTTAACAGATTTCTTTTGTATGCATAAATCAATTGAATGTCATATAATGAAGAACATACACACTTTCATTTATATTCAACCAAAATAAAGGATCTGATAATCACATCCAGCAATAAAGGCACACATTTTAAATGCAAGGCCATTTTTATCTACCCCATCCTTATTTCGAAAGCCCACAAATTGGCAAAGGCATTTATCAAACAACCAACTGATTAAAGCCCACTCGAATTAATTCACAGGCTCAAGAATTGAGCAAAGCCCACATAAAGTCCATCTAGTGACAAAAGCCACTTGGCTATACCAAAAATAAAGCCAACTAGGAGATAAGACCAATGACTACTCATCTCTATCCACAAGCAAAATATCTACTTCAACTTGATCCTCAAGAAATGCTCATACATGAGGGCTTGACAACCAAGCACCTTACTCACCCATGCAAATGAGGAGTCACCTAGTTGTGTGTCACTACCACAACAACCAGCCAGCAGCTTATAAACAGCACAACACCCATTCTAGCAAATTTCATTTGCTCACAAACACATTTCCAGCAAACACCAGCCGTACTACAAGTTCTAGACAGCAGCCAAATTATCTATAAACCGCACCATGTGTTCTCTACATTAGCACCAATATACCAGCAACAAATCGAGCAACTAATCATCTTCCTAGATCAGCCAGAACAGCCAAGAACACCTAGAACACGACCAGATCTTGTCCAATCTTTAAATCAACTAGGAAATAGGTCAAGCAGCGAGGAGGAGCAGGCTATCAGTACGAGGAGGAGCAGGCTATCCACAAAAGGAGGAGCAGGCTACCCACAGGAGGAGGAGCAAGCTAGCCACAAGATGCAAGTTTCCATCATATTCTGGAAACCAAGCTTCTCTTCAGCAGCAGGTTGAACACTAGGAACCAAATCTTGTGTCACATCTATTTGCATCTTTAGATGAGAGGGAAAGAGAGGAGAGCAGGGAATCAGATCTGTTTTGTCAGTTCATAGGAATAGTGGGAGAGAGGAAAAATAAACGTGTAAGCAATACTAAGGAAATCTGGACAGCAGCTGTGCTCTGTCCAGAAACACATCTTCAACTCATTTAAACACATTTAAAACACTAAGAAATCGACAAGCCCGGTTTATATTGCTGGACAGCTGCTTGGTGCTGTCCAGAAACCATTAAATTATCCAAGTATGCAAGTATAACACATCTATCTAATTCTTGTTTATCTACAGCTTGAGAGCAAGCAAGAAAGTCATCTATATCACTTAAAACAGCAAGTAAACATGCTAATCCAAGCTATTTTATCAAGTACCAGATCTGGAATACCCAGGACAACAAGTAAATCTACCAAAACTATTTTTATAACATGATCTGTTTCTCACTAGCAGTAGCCAGGAACTAAGCACCTATAAACAGCAAATACAAGCTTATAGTGTATCTAATTTATTTAAAATGCACACACGTTATGCCTGCAAGTAATATTGCAGCAACTCATCAACTAGCACAATTCTGCACAACACCTACACATGTCCAAATCGAATCTAACAGGATGTAATCGAATTTTCAGTTAACAACTTTGGACACATTCAGTTTCATAACAGCTACACATACTAGTGATGATTGAAACATCCAAAAAGAGGCATCACTGCACTACAGAACTATAGGAACACGATCACCACAGTTCATCGGCTTGGCCGGTCACAGAAGTTTGCTCACCTAGAATATTCTGTAGCCGAGGTAGAGCTTGGAGGAGGTGATGTTGAGGGAGTAGTCGAGGGAGGCGATGCCAGGGTTGCAATCGCGGCACTGCCATCCCGTAGGTGTCGGAGTCGTCGTAGCCGCAGCAGCAGCCACACCACCATGGTCAGGTCACACCGGACCAGACCGCGGGAGCAGCCGGAGGCGCGATCGAGCAGGGGCTCGAGGGTGTCGGGGCAGAGGACCAGGAGCTCGAGGGAGAGTTGGAGGAGGCGTGGCCGGTGCGTGACAGCAAGGGCGACGCTGGAAGCCGGCGGAGGAGGTCGAGCCGGAGGCGAGCGGCACGGCTAGGGTTAGCCGCGGCATCGCGCTCGGGAGCGGAGCGGCTTATCGGCGGCCAGGAATCGGTGGAGAAGGAGGCGGCGGAGCAGCGACAGAGAGTGGCGGCGCCGGAGCCGGCCGGCAGCGGCCGGAGCAGAGGGTGGAGGTAGCGGCGACGAGCACGGGAGAAAGAGAACGAGGAAGGGGATCGAGCTGTGCTCGTGCGTGCGTCATGTGCGTGCCTGTGTTGTGCACGTAGATGGGTTTGGCCCAAACCATTTAGGATATGTGTTGTGCGGAGAGGGCGGTGATTGGCTTTGGACTCACACCTGGCCCCATACCATGGAAGTATGGACGAGTTTGGCCGCTCGGAAAGGCAACAAGGCTGGGTTTCTCTCATGGGTAAAGTTACGCAGCTCTGCAGAGTCAACAACAAGAAATTGTGACTGTCACATCCGTGTTCCCGGAAGGAACTACAGACCGCAGCGGGAAAGGCATCCCAAGTGATGACTATGAACCCGTGGAGACTGTGAGCATAGTTTTCTGAAAATAAAATGGACCCTTTCCTAAAAATATTTTCCAAAACTTGCATTATGCCAATGACCGTTGGTCATGGCAGTAGCTAGTGCATAAAACACCTTATCGCCTATAATATTTGAACTTGCTAAGTAACGCTCGAGTTGCTTACCCTTTTCCCCGTTGACCCCCTGCTTAGATTTTGGAGCCATCGGAGGAATTGCCAGTTATCCATCACGACGTCGAGGAGGACTTCAACAAGGAATCAAGTCTACCTGGTGAAGCTTGAAGGAGTCATCTGTAACTTCGCCAACAGAAGAATGACAACAACAGTGCCAGTGAAGGAGTGACGACATCATTGACAATGGCATGCACCACAACCATGTTATTAGTGGAGGAGACGACTTCTATTAGAAAAGGAGTACAAATCTGGATCAAGATATTCCATATGGACTAGATTAGGGCTGTGACAACAGCAGTAGTGGATCAGGAATTAGAATCAGAGCTGATCTCCCGCTTAGTACTACGAGTTGGATCTTTCTGTATTTCATTTGCAAGAGACTTGCTTCAATATAAAAGGAGGGTCTCGAGATTTTGTATTGAATAGTGTTGTAATCCTATAGTGTTACCTTAGACCGGCTATGTTTCTGTTGTACTACTCTGAGGGATGTAATATTTGCGGAGAGGTCCTTCCGTGCGTGTTACATCAATGACTTGTACACTACAACATGCAGTGGTGTGCTGGGTCACCACAGCTACCAACCTCGAGAGGAGCCCCAAGACTCAGGAATGCAAGGCTACCCATATGGTTACTTCCCTGGAGGTGGAAGTGGATACAACTACTACCCGGGATACTAGCTTGATCGCAAGCTTGGGGGAGTACCTCTCTCCCTTTCCATTCATTGTGTTATATCACTGTTATCTTGTTATGTTTTAGTTTCTTGTTCTAAAAATCACAAAAACACAAAAAGATTTCATTTGTTTCTTTTGTTTAGTTACTTCTGGACATTTACTTTATGCATCTTAAAACTAAAAAGAACAAAAACATTTTCGTTTTATTGAATCCAAAGTGAAAACGGAGGTGCAGGAATTGCTGAAATCTGCTCACTGTTCTATTTTTCATATTTTCTCTGTAACTCCGAATGAGCTAAAATTTTAACCACTACTGCAACTTTTCATAACCTACATACCCGTAAATTATGAGATTTTTCTAAGGTGTCTAGGTAGGGTAAAAACAGTACTGTATGCAGTAACATTTTATGGCAGATTTGAGTTTTTATTGCGCAGTTCAAATTGGGAGAGGAGAACAACAATGATGAGTTGATGTGCATGAAGTGGATGAAAGGTATGACACCTTTGCCGTGCTTATGTGGACTTTTTAATAACAGCAAGTGCGCACATCATAGTTTCTTTAACATCTAGGGAAGTGGTAGCAAATGTTTATCTTCTCCGTGTTCTAGTATGTTATATTATGATGCAAGTGAGATAATATGTAGCGACAACACTTGGATGTGAGTTGAGTAATTGTGGCTCTAAACAAAGGTCTACGCATCCCATTGTGCTTGCTAAACTTGCCAACCAAAGAATAAAAGAATTTTTCAAATGATAAACATGAAGTCATATGCTTGACAAGCTTAGTGGTTGGGAGTTAACTTAAATGTGCTGACACATGGAAAGCTTTCAACATTGCACTAAATTATATTTAGTTGATATCATGTACCTTTGTTTATGGATGCTTATCATGTGCGAAATAAATGTGGAAACTTAGTAAGTTTGAGGAGTGGGAATAATTGGCTAGAGAGACGCCTGGGCCGCCAACCTAAGCCATGCATCATTCATGGTGGAAATTTACAGCGTACCATAGTGAACATTCAGTGATGCACATCATAATAAAAAGCTACACAAATAGTAAATAAAAGAGTGCTGAGATTGTTCATTGTCTGTTTGTCTTGTCGTTTGGACATGGGCTTGTTCCATGTCTTGGGACAAGAGGTACCCCAGTTGACGCTCTTGATGACGCTTTTATTACTTGCAATGACTGAAAAACTCGAACTTGCCTAGTGACCCGAGTTGAGTAGCACGTGGTGTAGGTACTCGTATTCACGGGGCATGAGACTTTCAACCTCTAGTTGGTCAAGCATATGAGTCATAATAGGGAACACCAAATGGTTTGATAAAACTGAGAGCAAGGTTGTAAGCACAATGAGTTCATTAGTCAAAAGAAAGAATCAAAAGATCTCAAAAATCTTGTCTTGATTCAATTAAAAGCGATGCAAGAACCTTTGTTTATTTCTACAGTTGGGCAAACTCATCCAAGTATTGACACTTCATGATTTTTCTCTTGCAACATGTATAAATGCTTTAACACTGATTAGATATACCTTTGCTAGCATTTTGTTATTTGTTATGGAAATTATGTTTTGAATACTTGTTGGTATTAAACGGTGTTACATATGCAATGCAAAGTTCTTGTCAAAGTCTTTTTATCGCTTCTGCACTATGTTTGAGTTGTTCGAGGACAAACAACGAGCTAAGCTTGGGGGAGTTGATGCACCTAAAATGCATCTACTTTTCCAAGCACTTTGCTTCATAATTTGCTCCGGAATCTTCCCATATTTGAATAAACCTGCTGAATCTGACGCTGTTTTTAGCAAAGTCTCGTTTCTGGTTATTTTTGCAGGAAATTAAATCGGGGAAAAATACCACGTCATTTTTTATGGAAAAGGAGGACAACGTGCAAAGGATGGACACGAGGAAGCGCCGGAGGCCCAAAAGAGTGGGCCCACGCGGCCAGATCCTTGGGCCGCGTGGGCCCACCTAACTGGAGCCTCGGGCGCCGCCTCTCCTTCGGCTTTTCGCGTACCCCCTCATATATACAAAAAAGTGGGTGCCCTAAGAGGGGAGAGCTTTCGCGAAACACACCGCCGCCGCCACCACGATCTTCGTTTTCGGAGACAGATTGCTCCAGGATTTCTCCTCCGGTGGAGGGATCCGGAGACCGTCTTCACCGCCATCTTCACCGCCTTCATCTCCATCGACCATGAGCTCCCTCTCCATCACCATGTGTGAGTAGTCCGCTGTAGGCATGTGAGGTGGATGGGGATTGGATGAGATTGATCATGTAATGATACCCGTTGTTCGAGATCTTAGGGGTTTATCTTGAGGATATTTTTGTATTGTGTTGATGCACTTATGCTATACTTAATGCTTGTTACTAGGGCCCGAGTGGCATGATTTCAGTACTGAACTTATTTTGCTTCATCATATAATTGAGTTTGGTATTTATCTGCAAAGTGTATCACCTGCTATTATGTTGAACCTGCGAACCCTAAAAGTGACATATAGGGAAAACAAGGGGAGATGTTTTAGTTTGAGGATTCTATGTGTTCATGAAGTGTTAATGCGTTGTTCCGGGCTATTCGAAAGGGTAGACCTTAATTACCTGTAGTTCCAAGTTGGCCCCGGTGAAATGGGCAGGTAGGACAATAGATGTTGTGCAAATTCTCTTGGTTAGTACGCACAACTAATTATGGAACACATACCTACATATATCAGAGTTAGAGATAAGTCCCATTGCTATTTATATCTTATTATATGATCAATCTTATTCATGCAACACCCCGCTATCACCTCATGCCTACGTTTTAAATCTCTGAGTTACACTTTCATTTTTCCGGTGAAAACTGGAAACCCTTATTCACTACTGCTGTTCTATTTGCTACTTGAATCACACTACTGCCATCACTATCACTGCTGCAAGTTTATTGATATATAGGTGTGGTTGAGAGTGACGCCTCAATTGCCAAAGTCTTATTGGTATTCTTGTGTTCCCATCGTGTCGAACTATAAATTTGGGTAATACTTCCCAACGAAGATTTCAGCGATCCCCTACACTTGTGGGCATCAGGTGACCCAGCACACCACTGCATATTGTAGTGTACAAGTCGTTGACATAACACTCACAGAAGGACTAATCTATAAATATTACATCTCTCAGAGTAGTACAACAGAAACATTGCGGGTCCACTTTATTACACACTGCTAAAGATTACAAGCCAGAAATGCATAAAAACATCGACGTCTTCTTCCGACATGGGAGGAAGGTCTATTATTGCGATGTTGACATGTGCCAACCTACTAGCGATAGATAACAGCAAACTAAGAACCATTTGGCTCAGCAGCTAAGTAGTACTAGTCTAGTCCTGCTCGGCTTGGCTCCTACTAGTGATAATCTAAGTCTCCACCTCTTCTTCATCCACGTCGTCAGCTCCGTAGGCGATGATGTAGTCGACGCCCTCTATTCCTCCAGACAGATCAGGTGCTTCATAGTAGACGTCATCGGCATGGTATGCTCCATAGTTCTCGTCAATGACCTCCTCAAAGTCTAAGCAGGGGGTACAAAGGGAACGAATGAGTAACAGCGTTACTCAGCAAGTTCAGCTTAACGCTTAGTTAAGTGGAATGCACTAACTACTATCTTGACCAAAAAGTCAAGATGAATATGCAAGTTTTGTAAAACATTTTTAGAAAAAGGTCTATTTTATTTTAGAAAACTATGCCCCCAGCCTCCACGGGTTTATAGTCATCACTTGGGATGCCTTTCCCGCTGCGGTCTGTAGTTCCCTCCTGGAACAAGGATGTGACAGTCACAATTTCTTTGTTTAACTCTGTAGAGCTGCATCACTTTACCCAACAGCAGCCTGACTCTTTGTGCTCTCCTAGCACACCCTGTGTGCTTTAGCCAGAACTCAGAGCAACAAGTCATGTGGAGTCGCTTCCCCGCACAACGCATATCCGCCCATTGGTGACACGGCTGGTAACTAAGACCACTGGCCCGCCACCCCTCCCGAGCTTCTATTTCAGTCACCCCGTCAGGTGGGAAGGTCACGCGCTTCCACGCAGTTGGCCGCCGCAACGGACGCAACCAGGTAATAGCCTGCCGAGGATATGCGAACGAGGGAAGAAACCTCTGACAAGCCCATCCATAGTGAATCTGTTGGCTGATGCTTCAATACGGCGCTAGGATCATTGGGCCATGGGTTATTAATCCTAGGTATATACTTTCCCGTACAATGGAACCTTCACCACAACATCAATCCGTGGTTCCATTGCCAGCCAACCATAATAAGTATAGCAATTTACATCATTCAAAAATAGGTTTTTCTTTTTCATGCAATGATAAACCATAGTACTTTGCAATTACTTTGATAAAAATAATCAATCAAGGACATGCAAGTTGGAACTTGCCTTGAGACTGATTGGTAGTGCAGTCTAAAGCTTCTGACGAATTGGGAACCACATGTTCTGAAAATCAACATCATTGTCTCTATGAGACAATGTTCAAAAATCCAAATGTATGCTATTATGCATAGGATGCAATGCTTTTTCTCAGAAATTTATTAAAAGCTTTGTTAAGAAGTTTTAAATGGTCTTTTATTCAGATTTTTATTTAGGATGAGTGACATGACAGTCATTATAGAGTTCAAATTATACTTTGAACTTAGTATTTAATTTTCCCATATTATTTCTTTTGAAAATAATTTTAAATATTTCAAAGTCATTTCCACTGAAGGATCCTTTGAAATTTTGATATAGGAAATACTTTTCAAAAATTGAAGTATATATTTTATTTGAATAGCTTATTTTATTCTGTTATGTATATATATTTTATTTGTATTTTTAGGAATTTATTTGAATTTATACTGAGTTTTGAAATTTGATAAATTTCATCAATTTGTGAAAATTGCAAAGAAGTCCCTGGTCAACCCCTGGTTGAACCAGGTCAAAGAGTGGGCTCGGGTCCGGTCAACCGACCGAGCCACTCTCCTCCTTCTCTCTCCCGCATGAGCCCGAGCCCGTGCTCAACCTCTCCTGGCGACCGAGTCGCCCTCACCGTCGCCGCCTCGTTCTGGCCAGCTCCGGCCACCTTCGCCGCTGCCGTCTGGGGCAAAACGCTCCCCTCTCTCCGCTCCTCTCTTCTATCCAGGCGATTCAAGCCTCGTTGCCTCCTGCGGCCACACGCAACCCAACCATAGGGTTAGGGTTTCGGTGCCAGTGCCGCTCACCGCTGACCTCGACCTTCTTCTCTGTCTTGCTTGCCATGGCAGGTGCAGAGCTTCGCTCTCTGTGCCGCCGTGGCTTGGTGGTGCTTCTCCACGACCTCCATGTGCCCCCTCCAACGGTAGCGCGAGCACTGCCTTGCCGCCGTGGAGCTATGGCCATGGACTCAAGGTAAAAACTTCTTTCCCTCCTTCTTCTCCTTCTCCTAGCCTCTGCTATTTCTAAATGCTACTGGATTTGGTTTAAGCATGGATAATTTATATTGCTTAGGTTTTTGATGAACTAGAGATGAATTGCTTTCGGATATGCACTGATTAATCTTTGTGCATCAAGAATTGAGATGAATGGTGTAGATCTAGCATGTTTAGATCACTCCATTACCCCAGGAAGTTATTTAAGAGCATTTCTTGCTCACGGATGAAGAAAAATAATTATAGACTAAATCTTGTGATGATTCTGTCCAAAACTGAACTAGAACTTGCTCTAGTGATGATGTAAAATATTTAGGCATGTGTTTTAATTGGTTTTGCTTGCTGTGATGCCTACTTGAGAGTTACACAGTAGCTAACTTAATTAAACTGCCTTTTTATGCTTTCCTATGCTTCTTCCTGTGTACAGATGTGCATAGTACAGCTAATCCAGCTATGCTGGTTCACTGCCTTGTGTAAAATTTTGGTAAAGCAAATAAGAACAGATACTACACTGCTGCTATTTTCCCTTGCCCCTTTATGCTCAAACAATTGCTAAAACAAGCAACTGCACTTCCTTTCTTCTCTCTTTCCTAGCTTGTTGCAAAGAACAGAGGCTTCTCTGCCTTGCAAAACTTTCTTTCTACATCACCCTACCTTGCTTAGCAAGGTTCTGTTAAGAACAGATGCTGAAACATCTCTCTAGCATGGTTCTGTCATTTACATAACCTGCTTGGTCTCTCTCTAGCTTTCAAAATCAACCTGCTGTTGTCGAGCAGCTTGTGCTTCTGGATTATGATGTTAACCTACGTCTTGTGGAATTTGCCTCCACCTCCTCGCTGCTTCAAATTTCCTAGAGTGTATTTCACTAGCTGAAAAGGTTTGGGGTGGATTAGGTGACTTCCATGATGTGCTTGCAGTTTGTGGTTGTTCTTGGTGAAGAACAGACGTAAATGTGTGTGTTGTGATTACTGCGAGCTGTGTGTGTGAGTTGTACATCGGTCTGGCCATATATTTATACAGATTTGGGAAGTGTTGTGCTTGTGACACCCGGACAACTTGGCTGTGGTGAGTAACCTGCTTACAGTGGCCCTTCTCCACCTCGAGCTGCCTTATTTGACTGTTCTTGGCTCTCCTTTTAACATTGGAGATAGGCTCCTGCTGCTGTTCAGTTCATCACCCCTTGTTGATAGACTCTGAGTCATTGATCTTATCTAGCTTCAGATATTTGTGATGGAATCCTTAGCTGTGAAGAAATGTTTAACATAGTCGGTTTAGATGTTTAAATTCAAGTGTATGTGCTTATTAAGCTAATCACTAGCTTGAAAATGATCTTAGGGTCCAATTGCCTAACTGATTGGCAATTGTGATACCAAACTGTGGCTTTGCTTGTATTTTGTTTCCTGGTTTAAGTTGTGGAAGTTTGTGAATCTTGTGTTGGTTCAATTTTAAAAGATCATGAGATCAAATGCTCAAACATCACTTGCTACCTTTGCTTTCGGTTGCCACAAATTTATCTAATCAGTGCTGTGACATGCCTTTACCCCTTCTTGTTGCCTTCGGATTTAAGAGCATGATAAAAATGATCAGTCCCTCGGTTGCCTTTGGTTTATTTGCAAACTCCATAATTTAGCCTAATTAAACCATAGTTTTGGTAGGCTAAAACCAGGTTTCAATAGATTAATATGCCAGCACCAAATGGTGTTGGCAACATTTTAACACTAACCCCCAATTTCTTCTTCTTCTTCTTCTGTGATGTTTGTTTTGCAGGTTAGAAGATCTTCAAGGAATACATGAAGAATTTAGTTTTAGGAATTTTAATATTCTGATTTGTACTGTTTCAAAGTTGTAAAGAATATTTGTAAGAATTTGTATTCTTTTATGAGAAGATGTAAATGTGATGTCCATAAAGACTTGTATAAGAAATATTTTGTATCAGATTTAGATTGTGAATAATAATATTTGAATTTTATTTATACTCTTATCTTCATTATGTTTTGGTTTAACATTGATATATTGGAGATTTTATATATGTGTTGGTAATAGAGTAGATAAGGTATAGAATTGATTGAATTTCTTTTGAAATCCAGATATTGGTTTTAAGAAATAATGACATTGTTTTTTAAAAATATGACTTCGAGTGTATCGACACCTGTAGACTATCTGTCGATGACTGACTCCCAGCCCCTCAACACTCGTAAGGCGTCGACCCTAGATCTGTTTAACACAAAAGCGCGAATTTTTTCCAGATTTCACCAAAAGATGCATGAATGCACAAATGTAATTCCTAATTCTATCCTCTCGAGTCCTATAACTATGGGGTATTACAGTTACCCACCCTAAACTTATGGAGTTACCCATGCTTTTATGATATGGTTATCCACAACGAAATCGATATAGCTTTCCTACTCTCTCGGTAATAGCTACCCACCCAGTACTGACGGAGTTACCCATATATTAATGAAATAGTTATCCACCGTGAAATCGATACAGTTACCCTACTCGGTAATAGTTGGCCACCAAGTACTGATGCATTTAACTATGTGTTCATCATATACTTATCCAACATGATATCGACTTAGTTACTCTGCCCTATTTTTGGTAACCAATTGAGATACCCACTCTGTATTGATGGAGGTATCCATATGTTCAAGGTATTTACCACATAGTACTTATATAGTTATCCCGGTGTTCCGGGTATAGCTACCAACTGATTACATATGTTCACATGATCTCTAGGTAATAGTTCTTCACACATTACTTTATGCAGTTACGCAGGTGTTTATGGTTTGGCTATCACCAAGAAATCAATGCTCTAGGAAATAGTTATCAACTCGGTACATGTACAATTTTTTTTAGAATTTTAGAATTTGGCATTAAAGGCAGGAAAAATCAACAATTTTGTCTGTTCCGTATGCATGCAAAAGAGGCTCCACACAAGCTGTTTATAGGGTGGGTAACTTATGTACTATCCCATGGATAACTCACGTATTAGAGGCGGGTAACTTTTGCGTCTGAAAAAAAATCGTCGAAACCTATCAACATAGGATCTAGTTTTGAAGATCTCCTCGCAACTAGCCTAATGGTGAAGACGGATGCCAAATCAGATAAACGGCTTAAGTTACAAAAAAAAATTAATTTCTTATTCTCTTACATTTAAAGCAAGTGATGTACACAAATATGTCATTTCTGTACTATTTGCATTATGCGAAGTGTTAGTTAGTACGGAGTATTTCAGTGTTCCATTGCATGCACATGGATCGCTCAAGTGAACCGGATTAAAGACCAATCTTATCAGAAACGTTCTACAGAATCGGTTAAATGTAGAACGTTTTACATGTAGTCGCGTCCTTATTTGATTTGGTGTGAAAAGAGTATGCAAAGTTAAAAAATGTGGAAAGTGGGATTTGAAGAGAGATGATTTCCACGCTGCTTCCCCGCCCGCTTACAAGTGGGTTCCACCTCATCCTCTTCCTCCGCATCGAGAAATTCCGGACGACTCCACTCCCCTTCCTCCCCGTCTCCCCCGCCCAATCACTAGTCCGCGGCGGCCGGCGGGATGCCCTCCGCGGCATTCGCCTCCGCCTTCGCGGCGCCTCCTCCGTGGTGCCCACGAGCGCCTCCTCGCCACGCCAGCCTCCGGCTGCCCCCGCCAAGGAGCAGCAGCAACAACCGCGGCGGCGGGGGAGAGGACAAGCCCACCACGTCGTGGGTCAGTCCCGACTGGCTTACTTCGCTCTCTCGATCGGTTCTCGACCGGGGGAACGACGACTCGGGGATCCCTGTTGCGTCCGCCAAGCTCGACGACGTGCAGGACCTCCTCGGGGGCGCGCTCTTCCTGCCGCTCTTCAAGTGGTTCCGCGAGGAAGGGCCTGTCTACCGCCTCGCCGCAGGGCCGCGCGACTTCGTCATCGTCAGCGACCCCGCCGTGGCCAAGCACGTCCTCCGCGGGTACGGCACGCGATACGAGAAGGGGCTTGTCGCCGAGGTCTCCGAGTTCCTCTTTGGCTCCGGTTTCGCCATCGCCGAGGGAGCGCTATGGACGGTGATCTCTCTATCTTTCTCTCGAGTTTCGACTTAGTGGAAATGATTTACGCGTCGTAAAAAAATAAAATTATATTGTTTTGTGGCGTGAATGCTCGGAGAAATTGCATCATTATCTAGTTGTATCGTAAGTTACTTAAAAGCTGCCCTAAATTAGCACTGGTGCGCTAAAAACGGTTCTATAGGGTACGAAAGGGCAAAAACCTATCTCCAACAGCTGACCTAAACGGTGCCCTATTTTGGGGCTGCCCTAAAATTTGGGTAGAGAGGGCCGCGTGCCCCCGCCCTATATTTTCCATTTCTGCGTGCGCAGCCAACTGTCATTTCCCTTCCCCTCTCCGCCGCCCCCGCGCGCGCTTCGCCCGCCCCGCCGCCGCTCCGGCCTCGATTCGCCTGCCGCCGACGCTCCCCCACCCCCGTCGACACTCCCTACCCCTGCCGCCGCCGATTCGGCCCCGATTCGGCCGCCGCCGACGCTGGATTTGGCCGCCGCGCCGCGGTTCGGCTGATCTCCGGCCGCCTCTACGTCCATGTGGCCACGCCGCAACTCTGGTGGCTACGGCCGCGGCTCGGGTGGCTACGGCCGCGGCTCGGGTGGCGACGGCCGCGACTCGCTGTGGCCGCGCCGCGACGGGAGTAGCGCCACGCCGCTGGTCAGGAGCAGCACGGGATACCGTGGCGTGCGGCGCCGTGACTCCGGCCGGTACGCCGCCGAAATCACGGTGGACCACACCCGGATGTGGCTTGGTACCTTCCCCTCGGCGGAGGAGGCCGCACGCGCCTACGACGCCATCGCGTGGCAGTACGGCCGGCCTAGGTCGGAGATGAATTTCTCCGACGTCGTGACAGCTGACCAAGCCACCCGCCACGCTCCGAGCTTCCGCGTGGTTGCCGTGCCATCGAGGAGGAAGACCGTGCGGCACACCGCCAGCTCCGTGCCGCGCAAGCAGATGAGGCGGCGATGGAGAAGCTCCGGCGGGAGAACCCCGACCTCGTGAGGGCGGAGTGCGAGTTCTTCGCGAGCCGGGACGCGAAGAAGCCGAAGACGGAGGCCGGCCCTTCTACGTCTACGCCGGTGATCAACATAGATGACTCCGATTCATCCGGATGGTCGGATTTTGATTCCGATGATGAGTCCGGTGTTGATTGGGATCAACTTAGGTGGGAATCTGGACTGTAGTTCATGTTTGTCCAAGTTTTAGCTCGAACTTTCAAATTTGGGTCAGTTTGTCCAAGTTTATGTAAAAAATGTAGTCGAACTTTTCAAATTTGTGTCAAATTCAGTTCAAAACTATCTATGTATGCTCTAAAATAGGGCAGCTGTTGGAGAGGAGGTGCCCTATTATAGGGCAGCTGGTAAAGCAGAATTTTTTTTGGTGCCCTAAAACGCTAAAACAGGTGCCCTATAACCCAAAAGGTGGTGCCTAATTTAGGGCAGCCGTTAGAGATGCTCTTATTATTTTCCGTTAACTGAAGCAACAAGAGCACATGAGAACTTGCTTCGGTAGATTTATCACTAGTAATCTGTACATGCTCTCCAAGTCTACATGTATTATTACGATGCTATAAACCAGTAAATTAGAATTAGAAAACTGATACATGTGACGGAAAATCAGCCTTAAGTGACACCATTGAAGCGTTCTCGGTTTTGTACAAAGAATAAAAGTAGGAATTTTTTATTTTTGCTGGAAAACAATAGCAAAGTTGTCGTAAAATACTCTATTTTTTCAAGTGCAAGTTCTAAATGTATTTAAAAATAGAGAAAAGAGAAGTTTATGTAGTACTAACTTTCTATTTGTACAATGAAATGAGTGCATTAAATGGTAAACATAGATTTAAATCGCAATTTTCTATTTGTACTTTCCACATTTTTTCGAAAAAAAGGAAAAGGTTGCCATGCAGAAATACACTCTATTAGAGTTCTTCAGAAATTGAAACTCGGGGGGACACTCACTATTCATTAATTCCTATTTTTTAATAAGCAGGAATGCCTGTGCATTTTGAAGGCTTCTTGCTTCTTCACATGAATGAGATTTCGAGTTTTCTTGCCCTCCCTCTCTTGTTCATCTGTTAATCCTTTTTTACCTACTATTAACCTGGCATCTATTTCAGGTGAGACGTAGAGCAGTTGTACCATCTCTACACAAAAGATTTCTCTCAGTGATGGTTGATAAAGTATTTTGTAAATGCGCCGAGAGATTAGTGGATAAGCTTGAGACATATGCTTTGAGCGGTGAACCTGTTAATATGGAAGCAAGGTTTTCTCAAATGACTCTAGATGTGATTGGTTTGTCCTTGTTCAACTACAACTTTGACTCCCTCACATCGGATAGTCCTGTTATTGATGCTGTTTACACCGCACTCAAAGAAGCAGAGGCTCGTTCAACAGATCTTTTACCATACTGGCAGGTAGGTTCTTTCATCGTGTTGCATTCCTAATTTTGGACCTATGGTTTACTTTGGTCTTGTTAACTCGTAGGAAAGAATTGCATAACTGATGTTTGATGCGATCCTTGTTTATTTTTGACAGATTGATTTGTTGTGCAAGATTGTTCCTAGACAGATAAAAGCAGAAAAGGCAGTTAACACAATACGGACTACTGTTGAAGAGCTGATTACAAAGTGCAAGGCGATTGTAGATGCTGAAAATGAACAGATTGACGGGGATGAATATGTAAACGAGGCAGATCCTAGCATCCTGCGTTTTTTACTTGCTAGCCGTGAAGAGGTAGTTTAGCTTATCCCGAGCTAAAGCAATGTTTGATGACAATTGCATATTATTCCGGTTGATATTTTTACTTGTAGGAAGTTACCCTCTCATTACATATAAATCTTGGAAACTATTCTTATTGTTGTTATTATTCAGGATTTTCACCCTTACCTTGTGATGGCTTCTTTTTATTATTTATTTATTTCTGCAATAGTTGATTATCTATAATCAGGCATTGAACCGTCATGCATGTGAGTGTTCAGCTGATCAATGTTGCTAGGGTCAGTTCAACTGAATGATAGGATAGAGAAAGCATGTTTGGCCCTACAGCAATTCTTGACATCCTATTCCGATTACAGCTCGAAAAATTTATGCATAGCAAATGGTTATATTTACGATAGAGCTTTTATTTTTGAGAGTCCCACAATCCCTATTTTTGTTTGCTTTGAATACTTCTATGTAAGGGACTGCCCTACCGTTCCCAGTCAAACATATATATTTTCTTTTAGCTGTAGCCTTTTATTTCAAACCTCATTTAATTTGTACTGCTGCTGCCTTATTCCTAATTTTCAATTAGCAGAGCACAATGAAGTTTGTCCGGTAGAAGCAGGCCTACCCTTGGCATTTGCTCGTACAGTTGCACAGCATTTCCTTCTCCTTTTTTATAAGGGTGTCTGAAAATTTCCATGTGATGTTATTCCTTTTTTTCTGCGGGTTCTGTTCCATAGTTCTGCCAAAGATTTAGTATTTTTGCTGTATTTCGACAGTTTATATGTCATAGTATATGCTTTTGGTTCTAAGCAAGATTCTATTAAGCGCTAGGCGCTGATTGAGCGTTTTGTCTCCGCTTTTCCCTTTTCTGAAGGATTAAAGCGCTAAGCGTTTTTATAACCTTGGTTCTAAGCTAGCTGTGCTTGCATGCAATGTTTGCTATTGATTTCTCTGTTTCACTATTTATGTTAGATGCTTTTCTTTATATGGCCCAGGTCAACAGTTTGCAGTTACGTGATGATCTATTGTCAATGTTAGTTGCTGGTCATGAAACAACAGGCTCAGTACTCACATGGACTATTTATCTTCTTAGTAAGGTACTCTTTTTTATCTTGGCCAAATGATTTGTCATGTCAAGTCACAAATAAGAAGCAACACATTACTTAAATTGTCACTTCAATATTCGTTGACTGCTCAGTATTGCATTGCTGAAGGATCCAGCAGCGCTAAGGAGAGCTCAAGATGAGGTAGATCGTGTTCTACAAGGTAGACTCCCCAGATATGAAGATGTAAAAGAGCTGAAGTACTTGATGCGCTGTATCAATGAGTCTATGCGGCTATACCCACATCCTCCTGTAATTCCTTGTGCTTCAGACAAGCAACTTCGGAGTTAGTTTTGGGTACTCAGGGACGCTTTATTAACAGGTGCTGATACGGCGTGCACTAGTTGATGATGTGCTTCCTGGAAACTATAAGGTTAAGGCTGGTCAAGATGTTATGATTTCCGTGTACAATATACACAGGTCACCTGAGGTACCTTTTTCCATCTGAATATGTTCTTTGCTCTGTTGATTGATATTTTTTGAGCTCTGTATATCAACTACTCCCTCCGTCCCAAAATAAGTGTCTCAAAGTTGTCCAAAAGTGAATGTACATATACTTGTTTCATGTCTAGATACATCCACTTTTTGACAAATCTAAGACAATTATTTTAGGACGGAGGGAGTATTTTGTATAGTGAAATATCGCATATCTATGCCTACTGTTTTTACCAGAAATTTATAGGGTTCCTCAGTGATTTATAAACCATTACCTACTAGTTAGATGGCTTGTGTGTAGGGCCTTGATGCAGCCAACAATGATGATATTATGGATTTATGGTACCAACCTACCAATTTACACAGTACAGTAATACCATGATCTTAGTGATATTCTTATCATGCTAAGTTTTTCGGAGGTTGTTAAAACATGAAGTAGTCTGTCTGCTGCAGAACCTTTGTCCATATGATATCGTCGTGCTCTGGCAATGTGTGAGCATGAACAAATGGTATTATTACAATATTCCATCGTTGCAATAACTCTTCTTTTATTCTTATTGCAAAGGTATGGGACAGAGCAGATGAATTTGTTCCAGAGAGATTTGATTTAGAGGGCCCCATTCCAAACGAGTCAAACACCGATTTCAGGTCACAATATAACATCGCGATACATTCTTTATGTGGTTATTTATCTGGTCCATCTATGATCAATTAGTTTTTAGTCTTGCAAAAAATGGTTAAATTATTTTGTGCTCCCATCACCTCTTCTTGCCAGGTTTATTCCTTTCAGTGGAGGTCCTCGAAAATGTGTTGGAGATCAGTTTGCTCTGTTAGAAGCAATTGTGGCACTTGCAATCGTCATACAGAAGATGGACATCCAGCTTGTGGCAGATCAAAAAATCAACATGACCACTGGGGCGACTATCCATACCACTAACGTAAGAAAGCATGCTATTTGTATTTACTATGTTGTTACTTCCAGTGTCTTGCTCATGATCAAGTTGTTTTAAATTTGTGATGGACGTATGAACTATAAAAACACTGTAGTAGTACTCATGAGTAGACTATGCAAAATGAAAGAATAGCTGATTTGTTCACATTGGTCTTAGTTAGGAGTTTGTCTAGATCAGATTTAGAACTGATTGAAAGTTCCCTGATAGTGCCTGTCCCACCATTAACCAGATGGCTCAAAATATTAAGTTTCAAACACTAGAAATAATTTTAGATTAAATTCAGCAAGTGTAGTGAAATTGCAATCTGGAGCTTGCTTCACCTTTTCCTCACAAAGAGTGAAGGATAAAAACTGCTGTAGATCTTTAATGGGTATCCATGGTGCTGATACAAAGAAATGCATGTTTATATCAATTGAGAGTTGAGACCAAGTTTCATTTCATTCCTTTGGCTGTGTTACAATTTCTATTTCAGATCTGAAATTGCACTTCATATTTTTTTTCTGCAGGGACTGTATATGAATGTAACTATGCGTAAAGTTCAACAAGAATCTGACTTAGTACTGAGGTAAACTCTTCATGTTTTAGATCGAGCTAAAGGTACTACAGATTACCAAAATATCTCTCTCTAGTTTTCTTTAGTAGTGTTGGCAGTTTGACAGAGAACGATGCAACATGCATTCAGTGGTTACATTTTTTCTTTTCTTATTATTTACTCCTATCATGCAGTCAATCGAGATAGACAAAATATCTTCAAAGCAGCTAAGCAAAACAGGGTGACATCAGTACACGCAGCGACAACAGAACTGTCAAAAAGTGAGATGCTTTTGTTGTTCAAACTTTGACACGTTTGGAATATTTTCTTGTGCATATATATATTTCTATGTGACTAAATGTTCCGCTTCTTGCAACAGGTTCCAGCTATCATCGGCTTATAGATCGAAACTGTAAAGAAATGGACCACCGCCTTGTTTATTGTTTCATTTAATGTAAATCAGTAGTAAATTGTTTCCTGTTCCGGAAGTATACGTAGGCTGAGAAGCGACAACGAGGTGTGGAGAATAGCATGTCGACTGGAGGCCCAAGCTGAACGGCTGCATGATCCCTATGCAATTTTTTTTAGAGGCACTGGGGTGTCTAAACTCTAAAACTCCACCACACAAAATTCCCATTTCTCTTCTGCATACAAGTCATATAAACTCCAAATTCAGACGTAAATATTTCAAACTTCCAGTTTGAAATGATCAAAATTCCACACAATTTCTATCTGTATTTTTTTTCTTCTAAATTCAAAAGTAACTGGCATAATAGATTAACCAATTCAATAGATAATCAGCAATACAAAAGAAAGATGCAAATCTCATATCATAAAAAATAGTTTATCCCCTTAAGCTGAGGGTCCAACTACAGTCGGATATTTTAGTTCACTGTCAGATACTGGTATAACCAACGGTTGATTATCAGCAATCTCCAGTCTATATGTTTGGTTGGCAATTACTCTAATAGACTATGGTATGGTTAGACTAGCTCTATTGGGAGTAACACGCATCATCGTGCAATGCTAACTAGAGATATTGGTGACATGACATAGTATTAAATGAGAAGAAATGATGGTGGTAACATATTATGTTAACATAAGCGCAACTCCAATGCCGGGGACGGGTGCGTCCTCGCGTGTCTGTTCATGTCCACTAAGGCCCAACGTGGAGACACATTTGACCCATTTCCAGCCCAAATTTGGGCTGGGTTTGTGTCCCCGCCGACACAAGCAGACAGTTTGCGCGTCTACCCTAGACCCCCGTTAGCCTCACCCACAGCCCACCTGGTCCTTTTTAATGGCCCAACCCCCATGCAGGTGGTGGTGAAAGTGGAGGCACCTCCCGCAACGGCAACATCGGCATGGCCCGCGTGGCCACCAACGACACCAGAACAAGATCACATGTGGTCACCAGCAGCACCAGTGGTAGCACCGGCGTGGCAACCAGTGCCAGCACACTGTGGGCGTGGTCACTGCTGCTCGTCATCACGATCGAGGATTCCGACGACGAGTTGTGGGTCCTCAGGTATTTATTTTCCGAGCTAAGATGTAGCATAGGGTTTTATTTTAATTTATGTTTTATTAGTTTTAGTTTTTAATGCATTTCACAGCATATGTATTAAATAAAAAATTAAGAAAAATGAAATGAGTCACCGCATCAGGTGCACCTTCGGGCCGACGGACAAAGGGCGAACGGTTTGTGTACAAGCACCACCCAAACGGACCAAAAATATATGTGTGTTTTGCGCCCCCTCATTGAGTTGGCCTCACACAACGTTTTCCAAGAAAAAATGAGTCTATAAGTTAATAAATGAGGTCATCTATAATACTAGCTCTATGTTACTTTTTTGGTATTTATTTTCTGACACATATTCTCTCTCATCGATTTTGATATTAGTCGACAACAAATATGAACCGCCGAGGTTAGTTATAACCAGCCAAACCGTCAGTTACTGAGAGGTTGAAATTTACGCCAGAAACTTTGCCACACCATCAAACATAGTCACCCCTAATGGTTTGCTTTCACAAATGGGTGTTGCAAAACAAGAACAGTGATTCATCTAGAATTCTAGATAGTGTCGTGCAAAACAAGATAATAACTAAGTTACAATGATCCAAACATTTTGCATAAGCTAAATTGTATGAACAAAATAGGGCTACTGGATGCTCCTCTCACCTCTTCACAATCTCTGGGCAGGCGTATCAAAGATGATTGTGTAGACATCCGTCTTCAAAACCTTGAAGGTCAGGAAGTAGTCGATATTGATCTGATTATCGGTGGAAAATCCTGGCCAGCCTTGATCCATGACAACAACCCCATTGAAATCAACGAGACTCACCTTTTAATTAGTTGCATCCATTGCTGGTCTTGAGGATGAAGGTCCCTAGGATGCTTCCTAGATGCCGACGGAAGGCAGGAGGGATGTGAAGCAACTTCAACCTAGGTGCAAGGATCACCTTGCAAAAATGAGTTGGAGAAACTTGCTCATGAAAGTGGCAAACCTGTAAGAGGCCTCCTCCTCGGGCTCTTGGCAGCGTTGCCCTCACAGTTTCCTTGTAGAGCCTGTTTGGAGCGGCTGCCCCCACCATTGCCCCTCAGGATCAGCTTGCGAGAATGGTTTTTCCACACCCAGTTGGATCTCCCCTACCTATCATGGACGTTGCTTCCAGATCCGACGATTGCTGTCTTGCTTTTGCAAAAACGACCCTGCAGTTTAACACAAATACAATTCGACCCCTATAAAATGGCCATAATAGCACCAGATTCATTAATCCGAATCATTCCCCCCCACCGCCAGCCGGCTCTCCTCCTACCTCGACCCCGAGCCGCCTCTCCTCCCACCTCCACCTCCATTAAAAATCTACTCCGGCTGGGAGGGAGGGCTCGCCGGCGACGAGAAGGGCGGATTGGAGAGGAGGCGCGTCCGGTGACCTGCCGCTGGAGGGAGGCCGCGCTGGCGGCGAGAAGGCCGGCGGGGAGGAGGCGCGTCCGGCGAGCGAGGCCGCGCCGGCGGCGAGAAGATCAACTCTGGCCATGGGGGTGCCAGATCTGAGCTCCCTACCTCCGAGATCTATCAATGGATTTTCTTTTTTTGTTCATCCGATTTTTGTCTCCAGATCTAGGGTTTGTTCTTGGAAAAGATTACTGGCAGCACCCATTTTTTCTTCATTTCCCAGATCTATTCTTCAACGTGGATTCTTGCTTTTTTTTGGTATGTGGTGTTCAGATCCAAAAATCATGGATCCAAAATTGTTTCTAGATATGGAATGTTGTATATCTAATCAGATCCGGTAATCATGGATCCAATTTTGTTTCTGAATGGAATGTTTTATATCTGATTTGGTTGGATTCCGAAAAATGTGTAAATTAAAGTTCCCCAGTTTTTTCACTTTCTTCGGCTCTTTTGGAGAAGTTCCAGGATGAAAACAACGATTCCATCAAGTGTCCTTGAAGTTTCTTTCAAAATTTTGTTGTGTATTCTTCTGTTCAAATTTGATATGGATCTGTATTGAATTTTTTATGAAACATTTTCATGAACCGTGTATGAAGCGGTATTGAATATTCTAGGAGAGTTCAACATTGGACTATGAATTTGTTTACTTTCTGTGAATGAAACATGTACAAAAAATTATATGAAACATTTATGAATATTGTTAAATTATATGAAACAGTTATGAAAACTTTGTTGAATCCATGATTTTCTTGAAATGCTTGTATAAAATTTGTAAGAAAATGTTAAATATTTCTGTTAAAAAATATATGAAACATTTATGAATATTGTTAAAATACTTTTTGAGAAAAATTATATATATAACAAATTCGAACAGAAGAATATACAATACAATTTTGTGAAAAGTTATATGAAACATTTATGAATATTGTTAAATTATATGAAACAGTTATGAAAACTTTGTTGAATCCATGATTTTCTTGAAAACTTGTTCAAAATTTGTAAGAAAATGTTACATATTTCTGTTAATAAAATATATGTAACATTTATGAATATTGTTAAATACGTTTTGAAAAAAATGATATATGCAACAAATTCGAACAGAAGAATATACAACAAAATTTTGTGAAAAACTTATATGAATATTCTATATTTATATTGTTGAATATTGCTTCAGAAATATTGGATGAAAATAATGTTGACTATTCTTGGAAGAAATATTCCATAAAAAAATGGTGAATATTTATCTCGGTAAGAAAAATATTTGTGAAAACGATTTTTTTTACGTTTCTTTGGAAACTATTGTTGTTAATGAGAGGAGTGGAACAAAGTGAAAACGTGTAAAATATTTATTTGCTAAAAAATATTAATTAATTCTGAATTAGTCCTCTTGTTGTTGATTAAGTAAGAAACGATGTAAAAGAGAAAGGGTGATTCCGGACTGCACCATGTGAGATGGTGGAACCTGAGGGGGCAAACTGAAAAGAGCAACACGAATCTCCAACAGGTTTGGACGCCCATGATAAGTAGGGGAGATCCAACTGGGTGTGGTATTGCATTTTCGTCAGCTTGCCCTTCTTCTTCTTCCCCATAAAAGTGGCACACGCTACTAGCATTACTTTTTGAAATTAATTTTGCGGATTTAATACTCCCTCCAATCCGTTTTAAATGTCGTAAGAAAACAACTGAGTAGGTACAACTCATAGTATAACTTGCGACAATTATTTGGGATCAGAGGGAGTATTTTTTGGATTACAGTATTTTGATAGTACAGAATACACATATATTCCAGTATTTACACAGTACAATAAACACATGGATTTAGTATTACCAAATAGTAGGAACTAGCTGGGTGGCCCGCGCATTTGCGCGGCTAGCTTTGTTATGTACTGATAGTTTTTAATTTTCACGTATATATTGTGTTACTTATTAATACCAGATTGTCAGAAAAGATACACATCCGGACAATTCTTAAGGGATCAGGTGACCAAATGGCTAACCTTTCCCATTTGTAAAATGGGATGGAACTTGCATAACAAATCTTACCTTGGATAGTGGAACAATACATCTATATGCTTATATTAGTTGTCAAAGCTAGAGACGTTTGGTTAAATTACTTTTAGGAAGTATTCATATATTTACTAATGCAGGTAAAATCTGAAATAAATATATATTGCATGAATATTTTTCCAGAAAACTTCAGACGTATAAGTAGTTATCCAATTCGTATAGTCGTAGCATATTAGTTTGTGAAAATTCAAACTCTACCTTTTTGCTAGCTTTACGTTTGTCCATTGATCTAGCATTCGGTTTTACTGTGTTGATGGGTAGTCCATATCAGATATGATACATGCCATCAGATGTGCCCGTGGCCTAGCTAGTAGTGCATATCCTCCGTAAAGGAAATATAGCTAATATGTGATACACGCTGTTTATCTTTGACAAAACTGCTAATCAAATTGATACAGCTATTTTAGTTGCCGATTGGCGGCTTCTTATGTTGTCATGCTGTATCAACTTGGCATGCCGATTAATCTGCTTATGCTTCGATCAATGTTGCGCCTACAAATCAGTCATGGACGGCCAGGTATAAAATATTTTCATGGTGGAGTACATTCCTAGCTAGCCGGCCATTCGGCCAGCTGAAATTATACACCCTGTCGAAGAGCATGTGCAGCTTTTCCTGTCTTGTGCGTGCAGAACGTTGGCCATGGACATGTAGGTTTTATGTTGTGTGTACGACAGCCTCTCACCGCGAGTGGTGACTGCCTACGCGGCGCCTTCTTCTCTGGTGCCGCCTAGGACCTCGCGAGATTATCCATGGTCTTCTGATTGCGTCCGACGTTACTGCTCGTTGCTGTTTCCGGTTGTTGGCACCCGCCCCACACCCGAGTAGTCCAGTTGATCAGAACTAATTTGTAGTTTGCCTTCTGAGGTTCAGGACTCATCGTCCTTGAATCCGTGGATGGGTGGATGGCGGTTGTTTTGGTCATGTCGAAACCCTACAGAAGGTAAACCCATGAACTCAGTCTATCCGCTACGCTTTATAACTCGTCAGATCTACTCTCAAATATCGAGTTGCTTCCTTCCCGCACCATCTTCCCTTCTTGCGCCGTTTCATCTATATCTCAACTAATGCCAAAGCTGGAAGCTTTTCATGGCACGGCTCATCGGAACCACTAAGCTGCGCGCATATGCGACCTCGACGATTGAACTTTAATGAACGCTGACAAAAACCGAGATCCTGCACAAAATTAATTTAATTGGAATCGACTTCAACCATTGGATGATCACAAACAATTTTGTCGATGAAACCGAATACTAATCTTGAGTCCATGTCCGTGATCCGAAAATAATCAAGCCGGCCAGCTGATTTAAACTATGGACGCACGGTGGATCACCAAATCTTTTTCATGTCGCTATGGATCCAAACCTGCCTTGTACCCATCGTCGGTCGTAGCTTCACAGCAGATGAATATTGAAGAATTCATCATAGGGATTCTTCGAAGACCTTTAGGTAGACTAATGGCACCTTGTGAGATCCTTGACTTCCTTGGCACAAGATTACCGCCGTCTCCTCGAGCTAGCTTTGTCGGAGCGAGATCGACCATGTCGCTTCGAGTTGATCGATCAGACGCTCTATGCTGATCCGGGTGCTATTTTTCTGCCTCCAGATCTACACAACGGCTATTGTGATTGCTGCTGCACGTCCACCACCGTTGGTCGATGTTGCTTCGGGTTCATCGATCAGAGTCTCTATGCTGATTCGGGGATCCACACAATGGCCATATTGTGATTGCTGTTTGACGAGGGGTAGACTCATCAAGATCCATGGTTAAGGTCCCTAGATTATAAATATGGGGGAGAGAACGTGGTAGAGCTGGAAGTATCGTCGGCTGACAAGCAGTGCAAAGATTTTACCCAGGTTCAGGGCCCTCGTGTGGAGGTAACACCCCTACATGCTGCCTGTCTGTTATTGATTGGTGAATATGATGGTTACAAGGATCCCGGCGAGATGTCGATCTCGCTAGGGTTTGTGGCTCTGGTGGTCCGTCGTCTGGTTCGATGGCCCTCCCAGCCCTTAAATAATAGGCTGGGTCTCGGGTGTTCGTAACCGACTCGATTTACAAGTAAGGAAACTCTAAACCGACTATTTGCTTCGCCAAACTTGGAGGATACTCCATCTTCGTGGGCCTCCCTTCATGGGCTTCATGTAGGCTTTGATAGTTGGGCCTAGTCGATACGTGCACCAGGTACCCTCATGGTAGGGTACCCGATAGGCATACCCATGTCAGTAGCCCCCGAGTACTTGTCTGATTCGAAGAGTCGGGCATGGACTCATACATCATGCACGTTATATTTTTTACATCTGCATTTAGAATTCTTATGAAATAGCACATGTTGGCTATGTCGAGTGTTTCATCGACTACGAGTTTTTGCTTATGATAGCAAGGGATTTTAGCTTAGCAGGCCCAGCACACACGACGGATCGGGGCCGGTTAACTACCATTTGTGGCAAAACCATACTAGCTTTCAATCAAACTCGAGTCCCCGGACTCGAATCTGGAACAAACTGGACAGACTCGAAACGGCCGTTGAGGTCTTACGAAATCGATCTGCAGTATAATTTTGAATCAACCCAACGCGTCCGTCGGGGATAATTCATCATGTCTGCTGACACGGAAAATTTAAGGATAACGCTGCTGGAGCGGTCCTTAGCCCAGCTCGACTGATCGGCGGGTCTTACCTTTGCACTATGCATGCAGCATCCAAGGATCGTCGGATCAACTCGGGAATATTTCGAGTATGATTTTGCTTATGAACTGAGTCGAATGATTTGTCGACTGTTATTTTGCCATAATTCTATCGGGTGCGCGACAGCGCTCCCGATGGGAGTAGCCCCCGAGATTGTGCTTTATTGCTTGCAATGGAGGATAATCTCAAAATCTTTTTACCCTGCACATATCAGTCAAAGAAATTTTTGATACGCTCCCGATGGGAGTAGTATGTTGCAGTCGAAAGAATTTCGACTGGACTCTATGACCTTTGCTAAAAACCAACCGAAACTTATGCGAGAGACCACCCGAAGATATCATCGAGTGCCTTTTATGCCAGTTGTAAAAGAGAGAACATCGTCAGCAATGACGCATTTTGCGACTGCTATCTCTGACAAGCGGTGGCGTGCTTGGAGAAGCTTTGATAAGACGTGACCCTTGTTGTGGGCCCGTTTATGCAGAGCTGACCAGGGATGACGCCGCGTGGACTTGATTTGACCGTTCTGGCGCGATTTTCACGGGGCGTAATGATGGTTTCCTGGATTCTCGTGCGTAGTGGACGGAGTGGCCGGCGACGGTTGCTCTCCAGGGCTGCCACGTGTATGGCCAGATTTTGCGCGGAGCGCGCGCCTTTGATTTGACGGTTACGATCATTTTGCGGTCTGTGGTAAATAGGGGGGACGGCGCTGGCAGAGTTTTTTACTTGCCATTTGCCTTTTTGCGCCGCCCCTCGTCTCATCTTCTTCCTCACGCCCACCTCCATTGTTCTGCGCCCAAGCTCTCTTCTCCCACACCCGCATCCATCGTTGCAATGGCGAAAGGTGGAGGATCCAAGCGTGGTGCCGCCGCCGCTGCCGCGACCGATGCAGCCAAGGGCAAGAAGACTGTGGCGGGTACATCTGCATCCGCCGCGCTGAAGAAAGGCAGCGGGGACTGGGCGAAGTCCACCGTCAAGGACGCCCATCTGCTCAAGCTCCGCGAGCAGGGATTTCTGCCTCCCGCGGAGCAACTCGCCGTCCGCGCTCCATCGCCCAAGGAGGTATGCCCCGAACCACGCGCCAACGAGCGCGTTTGCTTTGCGGAGTTTGTGTCCAGGGGCTTTTCGCTTCCCCTCCACGATTTTGTTCGTGGCCTCCTTTATGCCTACGGGGTGCAGATCCATGATCTCACTCCGAATGGTATTATGCATATTGCGTGCTTTATCACGCTATGCGAGTGCTTCCTTGGCGTCGCACCCAGCTGGGCGCTATGGAAGACCATATTCATGGTGCGTCCCAACAGAGGAGGTGGTCGCACCTACCCCGTGGGCGGCTGCGGCATCCAGGTGCGCAGCGACACCCGCTATTTCCGCCTGAAGACCGTCGACTCCGCGCAAGGCTGGAGGAAAGGATGGTTTTATGCGAGTGTCGAGCAAGACGGAGTCGCCACCTTTTCGACTGCAGCTTACGTCAGGACCAAGGCTTGGGATCACCAGCTCTCAGCCGAAGAAATGGAGGAAGCGCCCCTTTGCTGACTCGAATCAACGGACTGCTGGACAAGGTCACAGGCATTCATTTGATTGCCACCTTTGTGAAGAGGCGGGTGTGGCCACTCCGTGCCCGAGCGCACCCCATGTGGGAGTTTGAGGGCGTGGTGACTCCACCGGATGAGCCCAGAGGAACTATCAAGGAATGAACTTGTGAATCACGTGCGCCACATCACCAGCCTGACGACAGGCGACAAATGCACGTCGACTGTCCCATTGAGCCGTATGGGTTGGAGAACCCTTTGCTTGAGGTATGTACTGTATAGCCTGCTTGTAATGAGAGTTTGCCACTCGCACATTCTGCGATATGCGATTTTTGATTCTGATTTGCAATCTGTGATGTATGCTATGCAGGGTCACTCGACTGCTGCCTCCCTTCCTCCTCTGCCTGAAAATGGCGAGACTGAAGAAACACAGGCACAGGTGGTGGACCCGAAAGGGGATCAGTCGCCCATCCCTTCTGCCACCAATTCTCATGTGGAGGAGGTCGAGGAGGAAGCAGCAGAAGAAGTCCAGTCTGAAGATAAGGCCCCATCCGACCAAGAACGATACCGCGCCACCGAAGCGGCGTCGACTGGCCAAGAAGGCGCCTTCTGCAGCAAGTTCACCCGCGAAGGAGCAGGTTTTGGAGGATGACGAGGAATCAGATTCACCACCTGTTTTCCAAGCCGCTCCTTTGCGTGCGTGCTCAACAGCTCGACTCTTCCTTTCAGTCGAGTGGCACCCCAGCCTTTGGAGGACCAATTTTTGGCGACTCCGAAGATGAGGAAGATGAGGAGCACAGGTATGTGTTTTTTGAGTATGAGATTTTTGTGCTGTCACATGTTTGTGCTAACCATCTTTTTGCTTTGTTGTGTTGCCCACAGCGCTGAAAACAATCAGCCTGGGACTCCTCCAGTCGAAAATGTTCCAACCCTGGAGCACTCGAAGTCTGCACCGACTGGAAAAGAGGCTGCCCAGCAATGGCCACTGACGCTGTCGTTGAGACAGCCAAGGCGGCAACTCCAGATGTCGGGACATCAGTCGCGGCTCCTGAGCCGTGGATGAACCACGTGAGTAACTTTTTGCTTGACCCGTTTAGTTGTAGGTCTGTGAGTTTTGGATTTTTGCTGAATCGTGTGCTCGCAGCCCTTCTACCACACCTTGGCAGATTCTGCCAAGGCTTATGTCCAGGTGGAGCAGGAGAGGGACACCATGCGCGCCGAGCTCGAGCGGCTCAGTCGTGAGTTCTCCTTTTTGCTTTTGTTTTGCCAACTTCTTTTTGCAATGCTTGATTTTGTCGAGTATTGAATGCACGTGATTTGCTGGGCCAGGCGAGAAGAAGGAGCTGGAAGACGCACTCGCCGCGCAGCGCGAAGAGTCGAAGAAAGAGTGGCTGCCGCCACCAACTCAGCCGCTGCACGCGAGCGAGAATATGCTGACCAGCTCGCGGCACTCGCGCATCATGGGAGGTGAGTAATCTTTTCTCCTTTGATATGACATATAACTTGTCGAGTGTCGTAAAATGACTTATGCCTGTTTTGAATTGTGCAGAAGCTGTTGGCGCACCGGCCTCTGCGACGTGGCGAACGATCTTTCGCTGGAACAGGCTGTGGGCGGCTTAGGCGCTCTATGCAACCAGGCGAAAGAAGCACTCGCCAAATCGACGAGCACACTTGGCGCTGTATACCAAGTGGTGTTCCCGACTGGCGTGGTGCCGTCGACGGTGGATGATTCGCCAACGTGTTTGGCCCCGGGACGTCCACCATGGCGGGTTTCGCTCGCGCCAACACGGTACGCGGATCCGAGTCCACCATCAAGCTTCTTATGGGACATGGGATAGATTGCGACTATGAGGCAGCACTGTCTGCATTCCCTCAGAAGCCAGATGGGAAGCCCATTTCCCTGAAGGGGGTGAGCGGAGCCGCCGCGCGACTGGCCGAAGTTTTTATGAACACCATGGAGCGCCGGGCACTCGAGACTGCCAATCGTCTGCTTAGGAAATCGAAATCTTAGGTTTAGGGTAGCTGTACCCTTTTGCTTTTTTATGCCTTGTAATGATACCTTCTGAACTGCGCGAGTCTGCGCTTTGTTTATGCTACCTTGTTTATGCAAGTCTTTTGCTAATGCTTTCACTCGAAGAGTTGTATGCTTATGACATGTTTTAGCTTCTGACACAAACTTTGTGTTTGTGATTATGCTCTTTGAACAGTCACGAGAACCTGCTACTGCGACTAGTTCCTCGCAGGCTCCAATCACCACCCGATCCCAGGGTCAGGTGGCAAATGATGCCAAGGTGATGGAGTATATGAAGGCTAAATTTGTGAGAATGGAGCAAGATCTGAAGGACGCCCAGGCTGAGCTGAGTCGATTGAGGGCCAGACCCGCGTTGGCCACCCAACGCGAGGATTATGTGCTCGGGGAGATGGAGCTTGTGAACAGGCAACTCGAGTGTAAGTTCGAGTCTTGCTCTGTTTACAAGCTTTTTGCGTAGCTTTTGCCTTTTTATCTGACTGTGCCCGTGTTTGTAGGCTTTGTCGACAGTTCCAGGCTGAAAAGATTCGCGTGGAAGGGCGTCTGGATAGCGTGGTTGACGACCCTACGACTGGGCGTCAACACTTTTGGCTTGATAGGTACCATGCCCGCATACTCGCCACCCTGAAGGATCGCGTCTGGCGAAGTGCTGAACTGCTGGAGTTATGCCGGGCAGCGTTTATTCGCCTGAACGAGACTCTTTTTCCTTCGGGGCCACAACCACAAGGGATTCGTGCTGTTTGAACATCTTCCGTCAAACAAATCCCATTCGAGAGTTGCTGTCTCAGAGACTTGTGATTGGAGCCAACGCTGCAATGGCGTATATGCGTAGTCGAAAACCAAGGTTGGTGTTGCGGACACCTGCAGCCGGAGAGGTTCTCGAACAAAAAGACCTGGATGACACATCCAAGCTGCGGAGACACTATCGAGTGCACTCGCGAACAGCTTTGCGGTCCCGAGCTGCCCGTAAAGGACGAGCTGAGGATTAGAATAGTTTGCGAGTGCAATTGTATAGGGGCAGCCCCCGAGTGTAATTTTTGACTCTTTGTATATTGTATAGTTTGTATACTTTGATTTTTTGTCGAGCCCCCGAGTCAGTCGAGCGGGGTTTGTGAAATATGGGTTGGTTGTGAACCAATGACTGTGCAGCCCCCGAGTATTCGAGTGCGGCTGCAGAGTTTTTGTGTTCTTTGTTTGGATCCTTGTTACGCAGCCCCCGAGCATTCGGGTGCGGCTAAGGCATTGTGTTTCTGCAAGAGCGAGAGCTCATTTGATCGATAACACAGCCCCCGAGGGTTTCGGGTGCGGTTAAGGTATGAATTATGCGAGTAGTACCACAAAGAAGTCGAAGGAACATTGATTTTATTCCTCTTTTGAATGTTAGGCTGCAGGCCGCCTCATTAAAAACCTTCCAGTCCCCTTAGGTACCCTGGTAAGGAAAAGAGCGCGTCTGAAACCTGCAGCCATCCGACATATAGCCTATTACATTGTATGACTGTGAGCACTTTATGCGTAGAAACGGCGCAGATGCGCAACGTTCCAAGGATTATGAGAGAGTTCGCCTGTCTTCGCGTGCTTCAGTCGATATGCGCCTCCACCAAGGACCTCCGTGATGATGAAGGACCTTCCCATGGGGAAGCGAGCTTGTGCACCTTCTTTTGCTTTCGTCAAGAACCAGGTCACCAACACGAAGGACCTGGTTCGCAGTCGACGGCTATGGTAGTTGCGGAGATCTTGCTGGTAAACAGCTGTGCGGGCTAAGGCCGTGTCTCGCGCTTCATCGAGTAGTCGACTGCGTCTTCGAGTGCCTCTTCTGCGTCTCTTCATTATGCTTCAACTCGTGGCGCATTGAACCTTACGTCTGATGGCAGAATTGCCTCTGCACCATAGACCATGAAGAATGGGTGAACTGCGTAGAAGTGTTGGGTGTTGTGCGTAGGCTCCATAGCACAGATGGTAGTTCTTCGACCCAAGCACCCGCAGCTCTTTTGAGTGGCACCAGGAGGCGCTTCTTGATCCCACTCGTCACAAGTCCCATTGGCCTTTTCGACTTGGCCATTGGATTGTGGATGCGCCACGGATGCGTAGTTGAGCGTAATGTCCTGCTCTTTGCAGAAGGTTTTGAACTCCTCAGCCGTGAAGTTTGTGCCGTTATCAGTGATGATACTGTTTGGGACACCGAAGCGAGATGATGCTCTTTATGAAGTTGACTGCCGTAGTAGCAGTCGAATTTGTGATGGGGACCGCCTCGATCCACTTTGTGAACTTGTCGACTGCCACCAGCAGGTGAGTATGCCCGCCATGCGATGATTTTTTGAGTGGCCCAACCATATCGAGCCCCCATTGGGCGAAAGGCCAGGCCAGCGGTATGTCTTCAACGCCGATGCGGGTGCGTGCGGCCTTGTTGCGAATTTCTGGCAGCCGACGCACCTTTTGACTATGTCCTCCGCGTCTTTGAGTGCTGTAGGCCAGTAAAACCCTGCGCGAAAGGCTTTGGCTACGAGTGATCGACTGCTGGCGTGATGCCCACAGGTACCTGCATGAATGTCTCGAAGTATGGCTTGGCCATCTTCGAATGCGATGCATCTTTGGAACATACCTGATATGCTGCGCTTGTATAACTCGCCGTTGATAACGGTGTATGCTTTTGATCTTCGAGTCACGCGTCGGGACTCGGTTATGTCATCTGGTAGCTCGCCATGGAGTATGTAAGCCAGAGCGTAGTTTTCCGTCGTCCCCCTTGGAAAGGTGGAATCTGCACCAGTCGTCCATCTTTTCTTCGAATGACCGCTCGGGTTTTCGTCGCTACGTTTGCGCCATTCTTGCCTTTTGTAGCTGTCGCTACGCTGCTCGCGATCTCGACTGTCCCGTCGATTATCCGAGCATCGATTGCTTCTATCTTGGTCCTCCCTTGGCTGTGTGTATCCAGCCGCCATGAACTCGGGTCTGTTATCGTCGTAAGGACGTCTGGACCGTTAACGTCTGCGATCTCTCTGTATGAATCTCTGCGGCTTCGACTGCCGCTTTCGTAGTTGTCGCGTGTTGGGGAAGCACGGGATCTGCGCACAGAATCCTCTCCATCTGCCCACTCAGTCGCAACTTTGATGAGTCAGCCAGGGAGGTTGGCTTTTCACGACCAAGTGCCTCTTTGAAGTCCTTCCTGGCGAGACCTTGTATGAAGGCATCCATGGCCCTGTCTTCTGACACTTTGCCAACCGAATTGCGTATTTCGGTCCACCGCCGTATGTACGATCTCAGCGACTCGTCTGATCGTTGAGTACATGTCCTTAATTCCTCGAATGTCTTCGGGCGCTCACACAGAGGCTCGAAGTTTTTGATGAAGTCTCTGCGGAAATCATCCCACGAGTCATATGATGATGGAGGGAGCGATTTGAGCCAGTCGCGGGCAGTTCCTTCGAGCATAAGTCGTATGTACTGCATCGCCGTGGTGTTCGTGCCACGCTGGCATGCCACGGCGAGTCTGTAATCTTCTAACCACCCAGAAGGTTCTTGGCGACCGTTATACTTGGGTTGTTCACCTGTTAACTTGAACCGTTTGGGCATCCGCGTCTCACGGATGCGTCGAGTGAAGCACAATGCTCCACATGGCTCTGGTTCGCGATCAGAGGATGAATCGCTGCTATATGATCTTCGAGATCTGCTTCTGCTGGATCTGTGCCGGCGTGTGCTTCTCCTTCCTTCATCCGAGTGGTGGCTACGACCACTGCGATGATGTGCTGCGTGTCGTGAGTCGACTATGTCGCGATCGCGATCCCTTGCTAGAGTTTTGTCTTCTGGCTGCATAGCCTGTGCCGCTAGAGCTAGCGATTTGAGTTGTTGGCGATGCAGGGCTGCGTTAGGTCATTCGCCGGAGGTTGTATTGCCTTGAGGTAAGCACCTACGGAGAATAATGCACCCGCAGCAGTTTTGGGCACTGGGATTCCGTTAGCATCCTCTGTCATGAACGACAGGTTACGGTGATTGCTACCCTTTCATGTTCTGGAAGGCCTGCCAACCGCGACCTAGGTCGAGGGGTTGGTTGCTGTGTGGACCCGAGGGATTGCTCCCTTTGTCGGGCACTCGAGAGGCTGGCTTGCCTTTTGCGCTCCTCGAGCGTCGCTCGGTAGTTTTGCAGTCGAATTGACTCCTGCCAGTTGAAGTACTGGAAGGTCAACATCTCTTCTGGGTGGAGTTTGGTGGCATCATAGTGCACTCCTTTTGACTTTATCTGCTTTTGCTGCCATCTCCTCTGTGATTGTCAAGGTTGTGACCCCATCCGGCATAGTTACCGTGCATGGGAATTGTGCATGCCTGCGAGCGGCAGCGTCTACGGATGATTCTGCGGTGAAGGCCACGTAGACCTGATGGGCGTGACCCGAGGATAAGTGTGTGCTGTCGATTCTAGTCATGGACTCGACGTCGCCGTCGAGGCTCATGTCAGAGCCAGTGTGTTCATCGAGTAGATCTTCGTGGTGGATCTCGTTGTCGATGTGCTCATCACCTATGCTCATCTCGGTGTTGGCGAAGCCATTACTAATTTCTGAGTCGAGGTTATTGTTGGTGAAGATCTCCGAGTCGACGCTGTTGTCGTTATGAATCGCGGGCTCGTAGAAGTCATCGAGGGAGATCCCGCAGTCGAAACTCTCGTCGAGTGGTAGGTTGAAGTCGATGTTGCTTGTGTTGTATGCTGATTCTGCCTCCTCACCTTGGAGTTCCGTCATCATGAACCTGTCGAGCTCGCCGGTCGACATGGTTGTTGCGGGCGAGCAGGCTTCAGGAATCGACGATGGGGCAAGATCAGTCGACGGAGCCTCGAGTGCACCCAGCGCCGGTTGCTGTGGATCTGTCGAGTCCTGCGTGCCAAGATTGTTTACGAAAAAATTGAATGCTCCAACAGTCAAGCTCAAACCTGATTCGAGGCCGGAAAACGCCTCCTGAAGCTCTGGCGAGTGCGGATTGAAATTTATTGGAAGAGCAATGCGCTTTTTGCAGGTGAAGCGGGCAGGCTGCCGCTTTTCGAGTGGATCGGCGAGTCGCCGTGTGTCGCCTGGATCGGCGAGTTGCTGTTTGTAGACATGGCCGGCGAGTTGCCGTTTGCAGATGAGATCGACGTGTTGCCGTTTGCTGGTGTGATCGGCGATTTGCCGTTTGCTGTTGGGACCGGCGAAACTTCGAGTCCAGCGCTATTCTTTCCCACAGACGGCGCCACTTGACGAGGGGTAGACTCATCAAGACCCATGGTTAAGGTCCCTAGGTTATAAATATGGGGGAGAGAACGTGGTAGAGCTGGAAGTATCGTCGGCTGACAAGCAGGGCAAATATTTTACCCAGGTTCAGGGCCCTCGTGTGGAGGTAACACCCCTACGTCCTGTCTGTCTGTTATTGATGGTAAATATGATGGTTACAAGGATCCCGGCGAGATGTCGATCTCGCTAGGTTTGTGGCTCTGGTGTCCGTCGTCTGGTTCGATGGCCCTCCCAGCCCTTAAATAATAGGCTGGGTCTCGGTGTTCGTAACCGACTCGATTTACAAGTAAGGAAACTCTAAACCGACTATTTGATTCGCCAAACTTGGAGGATACTCCATCTTCGTGGGCCTCCCTTCACGAGCTTCATGTAGGCTTTGATAGTTGGGCCTAGTCGATACGTGCACCAGGTACACTCATGGTAAGATACCCAATAGACATACCCATGTCACTGTGCACGACCACCATAGTTTGTAATCCATTGTGGTCGCCGGAGCCGCTGGTGTCGTCGCCGGTGTCGGCATGCATCGTCACCTAGCTTCGATGTCCAGGTCAGCATCTCTCTCTTCTTGATCGTCTTCTCTCATACGATCGTCCAGGACACGGATGAGAGCATATAAATACTGCAGCTAACCGACCCTATACGATCTGGACTTGACAGCTTTCTATTAGTAGTCGTGTCCATATCATATGGCGTTAGTGCAGTCCTGTCGGCTTACGTTTCATGAGCCAGCACGTTCCAAGTATATTCGTACACATGCATATTTTAAATCGCTCAATCTCAGCAATTAGGAAACCGCGAGAGTTCTGATATGCTCCGGAAGTCCAAACCGCACATGCATCCTTCCTCTTTTTTTTTACCATATAGCACGATTAGATGCAACCACAAATCTCCATCGTTAAAACTTCTTACAAAAATTGCTAAATCTACACCGTTGATTGTTTGTTGTTTTAATAATATACTCCCTCCGTTCTAAAATACTTGTCTTTCATTTGTTCAAATTTGGATGTACTATACACAAAAAATGTCTAGTACATCCGAATTTGGACAAATGGAAGACAAGTATTTTAGAACGGAGGGAGTAATAGATAGTAATGGCTAGCCGCACCTCCTCTCTCATATATTTATATGCAGATTACATGTACAAGTCGGTTACAACACATGTTAACCTAAACTAGGAAGGCTCCGATCCTTTGCGTGTACTCCAAGTCGATCGGAGGTCTCCTTCTCTAACACGCCCCCGCAATCTGAACTAGGGAGAGAATCGACGTGAAGACTGGAACGAAATTCAGTAAACAGAATCGTAGGCAGTCCCTTGGTGAAGATGTCAGCAAATTGGGATGTTGACGGCACATGAAGAGCTCGAACTGTTCCAAGAGCAACCTTCTCTCTGACGAAGTGAATGTCGAGCTCAATGTGTTTAGTACGCCGATGATGAAACTGGATTTGCTGATAGGTACACAGCGCTGACATTATCACAGTAAACAATAGTGGCATGCAATGGGACGATGCAGCTCCTGTAGAATTTGACGAACCCAGCATGATCGGCCACGGCCGTAGCAACCGCACGATATTCAGCTTCAGCACTAGAACGAGACACCATCGTCTGTCGTCGAGAAGACCAGCTGATCAAATTATCACCAAGGTACATGCAATAACCAGAAGTAGACCGTCTTGTGTCAGGCAACCTGCCCAATCGGCATCCGAGTAGGCAACAAGAGAGTGAGAGGAGGATTTGTGTATAGATAGACCGTGATCAAGAGTGCCCATAAGAGTGAGAATTCTTGCGATGAGAGATTGATGAGGTTTATGTGGATCATGCATGTGAAGACAGACTTGTTGAACGGCATATGCGATGTCAGGACGGGTGAGAGTGGCGTATGAAGCGCGCCAGCGATACTGCGATAATGAGAAGGATCATCTACCGGAGGTCCGGTTTGGGAAGGAAGTTTGGCTTTAGTGTCTATGGGTGTGGTGACAGGATGGCAGTCACGCATGCCGGCTCAGGAGAGAATATCTAGAATGTATTGACGTTGAGATAGATGAAGACCTGAATTAGTTTTTGTGACAGAGATGCCAAGAAAATGATGAAGGGAGCCGAGATCCTTCATGGCAAACTCATGACTGAGACTCGTGGTGAGATGTGAGAGAAGTGTGGGCGTAGAAGCTGTGAGTAAATATCATCCACATAGAGAAGCAAATAAGCTGTGTCAGAGCCGTGCCGATAGATGAAGAGGGAGGCATCAGATTGGGATTCAAGGAAACCAATGGAGCGAGCATACGCTGAAAATCGTTGAAACCATGCACGAGGAGCTTGTTTGAGACCGTATAGGGATTTGAGAAGGCGGCAAACATGAGTGGGATTTGGGGATCAACGAAGCCGGATGGTTGTTGACTATAGACAACCTCATCAAGATGTCCATGAAGAAAGGCGTTTTTAAACGTCAAGTTGATGAATTTGCCAATTGTTAGAAACAGCAAGTGAGAGGACAATGCGAATTGTGGCGGGTTTGACGACGGGGCTGAAGGTCATCATAGTCAATGCCGTGTTGTTGAGAGAAACCACGAACAACCCAGCGGCTTTGTGGTGAGCGAGAGAGCCATCAGAATTGAATTTGTGACGAAAGATCCATTTACCACTCACAATGTTAGCACCAGAAGGTGGAGGAACAAGAGTCCAGGTGCGGTTAAGAGTTAGGGGCTCGTAATCCTCTTGCATGGCATGACGCCAAGTGGGATCACGTAACGCGGTAAGATAATTGTGTGGGATAGGAGAGGTAGCAATGGCGGAAAGATTGAGACGATCGGAGGCCCAGGTAGGCGACCGTTTGTTGCTCGTGTGCGATGAATAGGTGAGGAGGTGGGGGGATAGGTTATTATTGGGTTAGGAGTGTGTTTTGGTGGCGGAGGAGATTGGTGGGGAGCCTGCGGCGTTGTCTCCCGCGGCAGAAGAATCGCGATTTTCCTGCCATGCGGCAGGGAAATGAGTGTTTTGCCCGTGCGGCAGAGATTGGATCGGTGGGACGGGATCGAAGGGTTCGGGTGGTGGGGATGCTAGGGTGGTGTAGTTGGAGCATAGGGGAATGTATGTTCATCAAAGATGACGTGGCGGGATATGATAATACGACGAGTGGAGAGATCGAGACACCGATAGCCTTTGTGACGAGAGGGGTATCCGAGAAAGACACATTTGGTGGAGCGTGGGGATAATTTGTGAGCGGATGTGGAGGTGGTATTCGGGTAGCATAGGCACCCAAAGACACGAAGGTTGGAGTAGGATGGTGGTGTACCGAACAGGAGTTCATGAGGTGTAGTGAGATGATTGGCGTTGGTGGGACGGATGTTGATAGGAGAGTGGCTGTGTGGAGAGCTTCGGCCCATAGGAGGGTGGCATGGAGGCTTGAAATAGGAGAGTACGGATGACATTGTTGGTGGTACGGATGGAACGTTCGGCTTTACCATTTTGTTGGGATGTATATGGACAGGAGAAGCGTAGGAGAATGCCATGTTGGGCACAGAGAGAATTAATTTTGGTGTTTTCAAACTTGCGACCATTGTCACATTGGATAGCAAGGATGGGTAGGTTAAATTGGGTGTGGGCATAGGCGTGAAAGGCGAGGAAGGTAGTGTACACGTCTGATTTCTTGCGGAGAGGAAACGTCCAAAAATAATGTGTGTAATCATCCACAATAATAAGATAATAACAAAAACCAGAGGAACTAGGTATAGGTGACGTCCAAGATCACAATGCAACAACTGAAAAGGTTTTACACGAAGAGATTGCGAAGGATAAAAGGGTAGCCTAACATGACGACCTAATTGACAAGCATGACATAACGACGATTGTTTATTTGGTGGGATCTGTTGGAGATGTTGAAGACGTGACATGGGTGGTGGCCGGGGTGTCCAAGGCGACGATGCCAAAGCTCGGTGGTTGTGGTGGCGGCAAGGAGGCTTGAGCGTGTGGGGCACGACAGAAGGAGTAGAGTGGACCGGAGCTATTGCATCGAAGAATCACGTCCTTGGTAAGAAGATCCTTCACGGAGAAACCAAGGGGGTCAAATTCAATAGAACAAGAGTTATCGATAGTGAATTGACGAACAGAAATAAGATTTTTGATAATTTTGGAACAATTAAGACATTGTTGAGGCATGGGTTTAGGGTGAATAGGAAAATGTGGGAACCGACATGAGTGACGGAAGAATTACCATTACCAACGATGATTTGATTTGAGGAAGTAGAGGGAGAGAGAGTGGAGATTGTACCATGATCGGATGCCATGTGGGAGGAGGCGCCTGAATCCATAACCCACGCTTGATTGCTGGGGAGCTGCATGTTCTGGAGCGCGGTCAGAAGCGCTGGATCAAGTTGCTGCTGCTGCTGTGGTCGTGCCATCACAAGGCCAGTGTTGGGCAGCTGGTGGCCGTAGGCGGTGTAGGCCTGAAACGGTGGGGGTGCGGTGCAAGAACACCGGCGTAGGCGAAGGAGAGCGCCATTGTTGCTGCCATGGTGCGGAGGAGGCCGGCTGTAGTTGAAGCTGAGCCGCGCGTGTAGGGAGCCCGGTCCATGGATTGAACATCCACTGGCTGTTGTTGTCGCGGCCGCCACGTCCGCGTCCACCCCCGTCCGCTCGCCCCCGTAACCACCGCCACGGCCAGGGTTGAAGTAGGGCACGGTGGGGTTGGGTGGTGGAGGCGCGGATCAGTGCTGGGGAAGCTGGAGCCGCGACCGTAGAGGAAGCGCCGCCGGCCTGCGGGAGATGCTTTGGCCGCTCGCCCAGAGCGTCGTGCCGGCCGCGTTCTTGGCGTCGGTTTTCTTCTGCGCCTCCTCGAGGACGAGAGCCGAGCGCGTCTGCATGAACGATGGAAACGGCACCTGAAACGGAAGAAAGGAGCGGAGGTGACAGTATTGCTCGTTGAGGCCGCGGAGAACCGTGAGAACGAGGGTTTCATCAGAAATAGACTGGCCGACGTCGGCGAGGGCGTCGGTGAGGGACTTGAGCTTGGCGCAGTAGTCGTGGATGTTCATGTCGCCTTGGGGTGTATTGCGGAATTCTGCGTCGATGGCGAGGGCGCGGCTTTTCTTGTTGTCGTGGAAGAGGCTGGCGATGGCGTCCCAGATTTGCCGCGCCGTGGATCCGGGAGCCATGATGATGCCGAAGAGCTCGGTGGAGATCGAGCCGTAGATCCAGGAGAGGACCTTGTAGTCATCACGCCCCAGCCGGAGGTGGGCGACGTATCGGAGGGTAGCCTCGGCATCGCCGAGGACGTGGTTGGTGAGGCCGTAGCGGCCAAGGGCGACCAGGAACAGTTCGCGCCACTTAGCGTAGTTGGAGTCTTGAAGATCTAGGGTGATAGGAACATGGATTTTGATGGAGGAAACATAGGAGGAGGGAGCTGGGGAGGGGGGCTATCGGTGTTCTTGCCCTTGTCGGCGAGCTGACGAATCTTCTTGGTGACCGTTGAGGAGGGATTCACGCTCCTTGAGTTCTTTTTTCGAGCTTGGCGAGCTCGGCGGCGGAAGGCATGTTGGCGGCTGGAGGAGGGAGAAGAGGTTTTAGGGTTTTTAGAGGAGGATCGGCTGGTGCTCTGATACCATGAAGGTTATGAATAACTTGGGCTGCTCGATGGCTAGCCGCACCTCCTCTCTCATATATTTATATGCAGATTACATGTACAAGTCGTTACAACACATGTTAACCCTAAACTAGGAAGGCTCCGATCCTTTGCGTGTACTCCAAGTTGAGGTCTCTTCTCTAACAGTAAGTTCATAACATTCAAAACCAAAAAATAGATCGAAGTGACCAAAATCAATACAAGTCTAGAATAGCTAGCCCAGGGCACACCATGGTTTTGTCCAGGACCAGGAGAACATACTCCTAATGAACCAAAAAAATGTCTATCAGGGGGATTCCTTCTGCCGAGATGAACGCCGGATGCTAGAAAATATCATGGCATCTGGCGTGGCGGTGGCACACGGGCTGGGGGTGGACGTCCAGCCACCGCCATGCATGGAGGAGACAGGTAATTACCAGAAATTGATCCCCGCGTAAGAAATACGCGCGCAAGGTCTGGTCGAGTTCAAGTCCGGGACAGTTTGTGCGTGCAAACGAAGACGCAAGCTCCAAGCAAACGAAGCAGCCCGCATGTCTTCGGACTCACCTCGTAGTCCGATAGATGCCGGTGACGCAAAACCCTAGCTAGAGAGTGTACGTGTTCAGCTTGAATTCGAATCGAGGTCGAGGATGCACTTCGTTCTCCGTCGATCGAGGCTTTGTGTATATATGTGCGGCCGATCCACCCAGAAATGCCGTCTCCATCCACGGCCGTCTCCTCCACACCTCCATCGCTGATCGCTCCCTTCCCCCCTAGTCCTGTCCAGCAACCGAGAAAAGGAATCATGTCGGTCTGCAAGCGACCTGCTGCCTTCCTCGACGCCGGCGACGCGAATGCGACGGCACAAGGATCGGACACTGGCTGCAGCAAGCGGAGGCGCATCCGTATCATCGGCAGCATGGAGGTGTACGAGGAAACGGACATACTCGGTGCGGGCTCCTTCGGCATCGTCAAGAAGGCGCGCCACTGCTTCACCGGCAAGGCCGTGGCCATCAAGTTCCCGCGCCCC